>VWZS01007284.1:1632873-1709116 GCA_013397075.1 Rhabdornis inornatus
GCTGGAGCGGGCCTGGAGCGGGGCTGGAGCGGGGCCTGGAGCGGGGCAGGAGCGGGGCTGGAGCGGGGCTGGAGCGGGGCTGGACCGGGACTGGAGAGGGGTAGGAGCAGGGCTGGAGCGGGGCGGGGCTGGGCTGGGCTCACAGCGCTCTCCTGCCTGGCCTGCACAGGGAGACAGCAGCACTGCTGTGGGAAATCCTTCCTGGGGTTTCACCCTCTCTACCTCTCCGATGCTGCCTTGCAATTGCGGTGACGTGTTATCCCTGCACAGCCCAGCAAAGCCCCCCAATTTCAGGTTGCATTGCGGTGTTCTCTGTCTGAGAGATGGCACCAGCTTTGCTAAGGTCACAAATGAAAAAGGTTCAATGCCAGAAAATCAAACCCAATAGATATAAAAAAATTAGTAACCATTATAAACTTCTGGGTGCCAGGATTATTTACTAGCTTGCAACTGAAATTTCACTCCCTATTCTGAGAAAAGCTAAAGAAACTTCCATGAACTCATAAACTTCTTTTTTTTTAAATGACCTTGTAGTAAAACTGCAGCCATTTCTAGAAGAATTGGCCTATAATACACTCTTGTAAAGGTTAAATTTCTTAAGTGTAAGCACCTGAGTATTACGTTCCTCAGCAAAAGGAAGCATAGAATTACTCATTTGTTCTTCTCTTGAATTATTATAACCATAACTCCATTATTTTCTACCACTTAGTTTTCTATCCCTCAAATCTTCAAAACCTTTAAAGTTTCAAAGCTTCTGATTCTTCATAAACACATACCTATTAAAAAACTCTTACTGTTCCAAAATACTGATTAACCAAGTATTCCATGCCACCCGTAAGTTTTGAAAGTCTAGCTACTGCTACTTCAATATAGCTTATTTACTTATTCATATGTGTGAGGTGACCATCACCATGGTTTCTGCACAGGGAGTTGCTAATGTGGCTGTCAGCCTTGCCATTGCAGATTCACCAGACCTGTGATTTCAAAGCATGCAACATTTTCCCAGAATAAAACCTGGTATGAGAATAACATTTCAAAGAAATTCTTTATTATAGATCTAACTGCTTCATTAACACTACTTTTCTTTCTGCCAAACTGTCTGTTTGTGTTTTGATGTATGAAGCGTATAGCATGCATATGAGATTTAATTTTCAGTGTGCGTGCAGAAGGTGAATATTTCCAGCTAGCTTTTAAAATGAGTCAATATGGAGGTTATCCAGGAGCCTTGAGGAATCTCACTCCATCATCCATCCATCTATCTATCTATCTATCTGGGTGGGTAAGTAAAAACAGTGCCTCATTTTCTGTGCAACTTTTTACTTTGAAAAGAGCCCCTGCTGGTCTGTGTTGACCCATGAGATTGCAGCAGCTCCCTGGGAGGCTTTGCAGCCTATACACAAATGATTTGTGAACTGAAACCTTCCAGGAAAGCCTAGATGCAAGAGACTGCACCCTCTCAGGAGCCTGGTTCTGCAAGTCCTCTTCCAGCCAGAGCTGCCAAGGAAGTTCATCATGCCCTCCTTTGGGGGTTTATAATTTATGATTTGTTACCATCTTGTCAGTAAATTTGTCTTTAATGCACACCAACAGCAGAAGATTGCAATCACTGTTTGCTGACTAAAATATATCAAGAAACTTTCACAATTTCTTGAATTCAAATACCATTTTTTCCTAAAAAAAGAAAACAAAGCGCAAACCCAAAAATTCACAAAAAAAATATTAATTCACACAAAAGTGTCTTTGACACTCACAGTGACTGCTTGTCTGAGAGTAAGGAAGAAAATTCAGATCTAGGAATTGATGGAATAAATAAATAGGCAGATATCACTGTAATCTTTCTCAATTAAAGAATAAATGACCTTTTTTAATCTTTAATTTACAGTGCCTGGAATTTCCTTATGTTTATAAATTTAAACCAAACCCTTAAATCTGATGTTAAGATCAACTTTACTTAAGTCTTTTATGGCTGAGTAGATTTCACTGTGTGGGCATTTTGGAAAATGATATTACAGTTGGGTCTAGCTAGAGCCAAGAAAAATAGCAGTGCATGCTTTTAATTAAAATCTATAGACAAAAAAAATAATAAATAAAAGCTTAATAATGTGGGCACAGGGAAGCAAGTTCTTCCTTCTGTTTAAAAATATTCCACAAAAAAGGAGATTTTTTAATATTTTCATTATGTTTTAAGAAATCAATTTTTTACAGGGCAGGCTAACTTCAAAAGCAGAAGTTACATTAGACTAAGAATAAATACTTGGGTCTAGTACTGGATTTATGACTGATTTGTATACCTCAAGGAAAAAAGAGGTGTGTGTAATATTGTTCCAAATATTATCAGCAAGGAAATAAGTAAATTTGGAGTCTACTTTTCCAACCTTTATTTAGGCTAAGTAGAATTTTTTTAGGATCTACTTCTGTTGATCTCAGTAAAATGATTATCAGGAATAATTTTTTCCTTAACATAATTTATGCTTCCAGAGTAGAATCTGAATATCAAAAAATTAGAGTTCTGAAACATAACAGTCTCATTAGCAAGAGAATATGAAGAAAATAGTTCTGAGCTATTGTGGCTTTGCTTTTGTGCTACCTTGTGTCAAGCTTTGGTAACAACTCTGTAGCTGGAAATAAGCTATAAGCATTTCCATGAACACTTTAACCCTGTAGATTTAAAATATTTAAAATATCTTGACCTTTTTAATCAAAGAATCATCCATCCTTCCCCCCAATAATCAAGAATTCTCCATTTCCTTCATAAAACAACTTTAAAATGACTGTTTTGTGCGTTGCAGACTACCGATTTTTTCTCTTGCAACTTCCAAAAAGGACACAGAACTGTAAAAATTTGAGTTAGTACTTTCTTTCTTTGTTTTTTTTTTTCCTGATGTTATTAATGCACTTTCTTGCACGGACAAGAAAGCCTAAATAAATGTATAGTGAGAAGGATTTTGCAGCCATTTTACCATATTCCTGCTGCTGTTGTGTGGCTCACCATCAGGCCCAGGGCTGCAGGCTGGGAGTGGTGGCTGAAGTTCAGCTCTGCACTCTCTGATCTTCCTGGCCTTGGCTCTTCTCTCTGCACAAGGAGGCAGAAGAAAGGACACACCTCTCCTCTGTCTTCTGCCCATCTCAACGCACTGACAGCCCAATTGTTAGCTTTTTAGGGACTCAAAATATAACATAAAATTCTTAACTTTGAAGGCTTTTTTAAAGAAATGTGGGGGGGGGAAAGCTACATTTCATTAATCTGAGAACAAGAGATGAAGAGCTGTGTAGGATACAGGTAGTCTTAGAATTTCAGGATCTGAGAAAAGTGATTTTTCCATTTCTGAGGGCCATGGCAGTTGGTGTACCAGTAATTGCATGCTTAGTTAAAGCCCCTACCTCTGTCTGAGTATGGAAATCCCCCTAGTTTTCTTTAATTCAGTCACCTAGTCACAACCAGTGGAGCCAGATGATGTGTTTCCCTTCACTGTGAAATGTATTTAATCACAAGAACTGAATGCTTGTGTGGTGAGAACACTTTTATAATCCACTGTACCAGCTTTCTCACTTCCAGGATCTGACGGGTGCACTCATGAAATCTTTTTGCTGTCATACTGAGATGTTTCATTTCTAACAGAGCACAGCTGATGAGAAGCATCAGAGTTTATGATTACCCTGACAGCAGGACTACCACAAAAATATAATTAAAAATGTCTTCTTTCATGCATGCATGTGTGCAAGATGTTTAGGATGGTCACCTGAAAAGCCCACCTTCAACATGCCTTTATAAGGATAATTTAAAAGCTGAGTATTTACTGGTATTGTTCAAACCACAGCTAAGAGTCTCTCCTGTTACATTTTCCTCAAAGCTGCATATGCTCCGGGTTCTGAAGGTGCCAAAAAGTGTAACTGGCCCCAGCCAGACTTCCCTCACCCTGCCCGTCGGTCTGGAGCTCATTTCAGCAAGCCCCAGGGCTGTCTCTGCTCCAGCAGAGCTCATCAGCTCTGCTGCTCCACTCAGCTCAGCACTAACAGAAAGCTAAGCATTTTTGTCTAGTTTTACAGAATCCTTTAATATATGAAGTTTTATGCTGCATATTTACTTACTATATCATGTTTTGCCATATTGAGACACATGAAATTGTGCAGAGACATCATTTACCAATTTGTGAATCATGTGCACAGATGTGTGTATGCACATCTCACTAATATATATGAATGCTCTTTGGACACTTTTTTTTCCTCTGTGAATACTCAAACTTGTGTCCGTATAAACATTCGGGAATTTTGTTCTTCTTTTAAGTGATTCATGTGCTTAAGGTGCAAATACATCTATGTAGTTGCATGTACGTTAAGATGCTCCAATAAAAGCAAGCAGACAAGGAAGAAAACACAGAGGGAGAAGCTGTTCCTTGGTGTACTGAGCTAAGCTCTGGGCTTGTCTCATGGATGAATGTCTCTGCCCCCACGAGGTGTCCTGCCTAGTACTGCTGGCTCAGCTCCCACCACTGCTGCTGATTTACATCTACTCAGCTTCTGATCCAGCAGGCCAAAAGCTGATTTTCAGAGAAAAGATGCCAGAGAGGAGCTAGAGGGTTTGCAGTGTAGCAGGCAACATCCAGAGGCAAGAGACTGCTCTGATTTAAAAAAAAAAAAAANAAAAGCGATTTCTTTGGGAGTCAATTTGTGGCACAGTTTTCTGATACCAAAGTACGTGAGGCAACTCAGATGTCAGACAACCTGCTGCAGATTTAATGAGGCTGATTGCAGTAGCTGAAACTTCAGTAACACTGCAGAAAAGAGGCAGCTTGCAATGGTCATTTAATCTGGAAAGAGCTTTAAAAACTGGAATATGTGTCCCTGAGGACAGTCTCTGCCAGATTAACCTTCTGGACTCTGCAGCCCTCTCTGAGGTGGTGTTATTCTTTTACTTCAAACTTAGAAGAGGAAGGCAGGCAGGACAACCCCGGGGACAGTCTGAGGCAAATGCTTTACACGGAAAGATACAGAGAAGGCAAAAGATCTGTGTAAGCAACTCTACGTTTTACTTTAAGTTCATAATTCAGCATTAGGAATATTAAACACGTCATTATTTCACTGTGGTTTTCCATTTATCAACTCTCCTTACATTACAGAGTCATTTAAGTTATTGTCAAGACTTTTAAGTAAATTTTCTTCCAATGAAAAAAGGAGAAACTTTCAAAATCACTTCTAGCTAGGCACAGACACAGAGTCTATCCGCTTTTATCACCAGTACCTACCACTGTGTAATTCCCTGCCATACAAGCCACTTAGATAAATACATTGACACTGTGCAGTTCAGTGTGTACAAAAGAGACCCCTTGGCACACTAATAACAAATAAAGTGGGGTGGCATTAAACATGTCACTTCTACCAGTGCTGGGTGGCTGACACCCATACGCATTTCTTTTCACACATTATTAGCCCTTCTTCCCTTTCCAAAACAGATGTTAAGTAAAAGGGTAAGATTGTTTCATATCTCTACAAAGTGTAAAGAAAGCATTAGGAAAATTAAAATAAAGTATACTGTAGAATAAGCATTGTATAGTAGACTAGATTTTAAACATCAAGTTTATACAAAAGCGTTGTTTCATGTGAATAGGCAACTAAATACAGTGATGCAATGAATGAACAAATGTAGATACTGGACTTCTTTTATACACTCTCACTCCTACCTCACCATATATGTAATGTGATACAATAAAAGCTTTCATTTCGTATACAATGACAGAGCTTAAATAAGCAGGCCAGTTTCTTCTTATAGACAACTGTCATGAAGATAAAGTTTGAAAACAGATACACAGAGCTTTTCTTGAGGAAATAAAAAAAAAAGGAAGGTTTGGGGGAAGACCTGTGAGAGCTGATTTTTCATTTTCTAAGTAAAATAAATGAAAATTTCTCTTGGATATAAACATACTAAGTGCTTTCTTTCCATAGGTATGGATTTCATCTAGGAACAGGCAAAAAGAAATTCTTCATTGGCCAAGTAACAGAACTAGTAGTAGAGATGAACTTGTGTAGCAAGAAGGAATCTGGTGTTGCAGTGCTCAGAAACGGTCTGAGCTCTTTACTGAGGCAGGAGTAACCCTAAAGAGTTGGGTGATAGGCAATTCTCTATTTGTAGACAGTGGTAGAGTTACTTACACAAAACAAAACTCCGGATCATCTAGGAAAGGGCTCCTGAGTGCCAAAAGAGGGGGTAAACAAAACCTCTTATTCAGTATTCTGGGAATACTCTGAAGTATGTGGGATAATTAGTGAAGAGGAAACACAAGATCCAGCCATTCAAATCATAACAGCAGACTTCATACACAAGTTAGTGCAAGAGCTGGCCCAGTAAAAATGATGGGATAGCATGTTTGGGACTCATGGCAGTGAAACCAGCAACTAAAGAAAATCAGATTCAGGTTTTACTCACGTCTATATAAATAACAGACAGAAAGTCTGTTCAGAGCAGCCCTGAATACTGTTAGAAATATTTGAACCAGCTGGAATTTCTATCAGTGTCCTGCTTAAAGCCTTTTGACATGCTGGTTTTAAAGACAGATAGACAAATAGATGGTCCCCCCAACAGGGCTATGAAATGCAGCTTAGTGTTGTACAAACCTATAGAGCAAGCCCCACGTTTCCAAAAATGTCTCAGGCTTGCTGCTGGACCACAGTGCTTGAGTACTGTGAGCATGTGGGCTACAACGTGCAAATGAAGAGAGAGGAGTGTGTGTGCGCTCAGCCATTGCCTTGAAAATCCATGGGAGTTTTAGGACTTTTCAACAAGAGTAAAATACTACAGGTTATGAAGTCCTGGCTGTAATTCCTCAAGATTTATCCAGCATTCATGTCCGGGAGGGAAGCAGGCACTTGGCAAGAAATAAAAAAACAACAAAACACTCAAGCACTCAAGCAATAATCTTACTTCTCTAGCCAGCAGGTCAGTCAAGTTTTATGGAGTTTTTCTTAAGTGAAGAAGTATCGAGTGTTTGAGTATTTTATGTTTTTTGCATAGTAAAGGTGGTTTTAAAAGATCCATAAAAGGAGAGAGAGGGATGTTTGAGGAATATCATGCTAACCTCTCTTGCAAACAATTTGGCTGTGCCTTGGCCCACCAGTGGTGCCTCTGCCTGGAGGTGGGGATGTGACTGTCAGTGACTGCATCAGGTGGAGTGCAGGGATGATGGAGCACAGTCTGTGAGCCTGTCCTAGAGAGGTGCCCACAGGGAGGAAGGGATGACCCAGATCTTACTATCTTCAGTTTTAAGTTGCTTTTACTGACTTCTAGGTGGAGTACTATTTATATTTCACAACAACTATGTACTCTACTCTCCATTTCACACCCTGTTATCCCTTGGGACACCGGAGGAACCACAGGCCTTGGTGGAAGCAGCCTACTTGGTCCAGGTCAGGACTCGATAAAAAAGATAAGCACATCATAACTCCAGGAGCTACCTTTGCTCTCCCAGGAAAGAGGCATATATTTATATGTCATATTCTCTTCCTGAGTTCATGTCTTAAAAATAAGCATCAGAACCATGGAATTTCTTGTTTCCTTACAAATATGAAACAGAAACATGCAGAGGTTTTAAAACAATGCACTTACTTTGCACACTTCAGTTAATTGATACTTATCCTGTCCTGCAAGGAAAAATCTCATTTTGCAGCCTCTTTTCACAGTGTTTAACTTTGATATAAATATGTGCAGTCCTCATGTTAGTTTTTTTTTTCCCTTAACCAGAAGCAGTTGGGTGGAACATAACTTAAATTGATTTTTTAAAGACATAACATTATGTGCTATTATACAGTAAGAGAATTGGCTTGTGTCTCCTGCCTTATGTTCTTTAGATTGGGACCATCTTACTACCTCAGTGAGTCTATCCCACTGTGTGACCTGCATAGCTGTAATCATACCTTGGTGTCTTTGATTACAGTAAAAGCTGATGCCATCGTGAGATTCCCTTTAACATTTTGAGACTTCCTGAAATGATGCAATGTCCTTCTTATGTGAAGTGTATTACCTCAGTGTGTCTGTGAATCAGCATCATTAGAGCTGCATGAGTTCATCCTTAAAAAGGATTAAAAAGTATTCCCACTTCTGGGGACAGGGGACAAACAGTGCTAATAGCAAACTCAATTCATTTATAGTTTATGACTTTTCTGTCCTTGTTCTGCTTTTCCTGTCACTTAAGGTATCTAACATTTGAGAATAAAACTGGCCCATAAGGATGGATGGACAGAGATTTTTGGTGTCTGCTGCTGTTTTTCTGCAAGAAATTCTTCGAAATGCATCCCAGAGCATGAAAATAAAAAAAAAAAAAAGGTTGTGTATTCTTCTGTGATTAATGTCATGTGATATATAGAAAGGTATAGTATAGAAAGGCTTTCTTTGTGAATGATAGGTTGAAACAAATTTTATGCCCACATTTGAATTCATTGTTAACTGGTTACTGTGGATGAGCTCGTGCTCATCCACATTATTCTTTATGTGAGCTCTAAAAGCTCTTGCCAATGTGAATTGTGTGAATAACTCTACAGTATTGTCTTGTACTGGTCAAGATAACAAGATACAATTTTCCCCTTGAAGCATTTTGATGGTATTTTTTTCCTCTGACCAACATTTTTTTCTTGTGCTCTTTTACTTCTATTACTGGTTGGAGTTTTGACTTTCAAAAGTATTAGAGCTCCAGAATTTTTCTGAGAATTAGAATTTTTCAAAAGCATTGCTATTATTACCAATTTTTTCAAGCAATCAAAAAAGAAATCTAATGTGACATTATTTTTTCAGAAATCATGTGACAGTGTTATACCATCAATTCATGTACATCGGCCAGAATGTAAAGAGTAGACATTGTCATCAATACCATTCAGCTTCAAATTTGAATTTCACATAAGCAATGTAATTACTGTATGTTTAATATATTCTAAAATAATTTAAAATATTTTAAAAGAAACAATCAGAAAAGGAAGACTTTTGGCTATATGTCTAGTCATACATTTTGATTCAAGTGTAGTTTTTCTCAAAATCAAGTTATACCTGATCAAATTGGGTACCTCAACATTTGCTGTTTGACATTATCACATATAATCTCATTCACATTACTGTGAGACTGATAATGTCACTTGCCTGGGCTGACTGATACTGTAGTGGAAATCCAATGAAACTTCTTGTGGAAGCTGCTCAGGAAGCAAAAACTGCACTTGCAGTGAGTATAAAGCATCATATATATATACTGAATATGTTTTTACATGCATACAGTGATATGCTTATTCTTACTGAGTTTTGCATCAGTTCTGCTACATTCCTGATTTTTTCTTGCTAAAGAATTAAAATAAATAAGAAAAACATAACCATGCCAGTGAGAAAGTTTATTGTACAAGGTATGCATTTCTTATGGGGGGTTACATGTACATAGAAAACAAAGAAGTTATGAAATCAATACCTGCATTAACTACACACCCCCACTCCTCCAAAACCACAGATCAAGCTGCTAAAATGCTGTATGAATACAAACTTCTAGGACCACCAATACTTTATTTTGCCTCTATTTATATCTCCGAGTCACTTTTCTGTCCTATTCCAACGTGATCTCCTTGGGGCAGAAGTCATCTTTCTGTACTATATTTGAATAGAGCTGTGCTCTGTAATAAGATCTCTGTGCACTGGTACATAAAAATAGTAATGTTACAAGGCACTTTGAAGCTCACAAGATCAAAAATGGTATTATGAATGCTCTAGATTTCTTGGCAAGGAATGGTTATGGATACAGGCTCAGACAGCAATGCCCCAGATCTTCAGCATTTTATCTGGGAACTACCACAGCAAGAGCAGCTTTCAAAGACCAGCTCTTTAGAAGAAAGGAGAATCTGATGCTAAGACATCTTTCAAAAAGTCTGAGGGACAAATACTGAAACCTTCAGTGCCATTAAAGAGTACTGGATTTTACATCTGATCTCATTTCTTCTGTTGGAAATGAGATCTCACTGCTGGCAGCTTTCCTGTCTAGTGAACTCATCTAGAAAGAGAAGTGGAACTGGGTCCTGTTCCACAGGGGCTGTCAGTGCATTGTGATTATCCCTTCCCCTCTAAGACACCAGAAAACACTATAACCTGCTTGTCTTACTGACCATGAAGCAAACCCAGACAACTGGGAAAGGGAAAGGGCCTTCAAAGTTTCTACGAAAAGGGAGGGGTTTGTTTTAAAACATAGCAGTGCAAAAAGCTATTAAAAGGCACCACTTTGTTTATATAATTCCCCCTTGTAGTAGTGCAGTTATCAGCTCATCAGCTGAATAAACTGAAAGAAACTTTTGTGGGAGTTTTCAGTGAGTAACACAGGGTTTTTTACTCTTCCTTCAAGAAGCTATATTTTTCATTTCAGGGCCTTACTAAATCAGGTATTTAAATTTGGTCATGCGATATAAACATGATATGAGAAAAAGTAATTGCTTATTATAATACAGTCTAGCTAAAATTAGACACTGATCCTTCAGTATCTCTTTAGCATAGGCCATTAATTTTTAAGAACTGTTTTCAAGTTGATGTTAAATGGCAATAAGAACAAAATGTCATTTCCAGAACAAGTATTACAAATGTAAGGCCATGTATTTAATACTTTTAGTTTTTCATTATCTGGATTTAAATATTTCATAGATTCTGAAAGGGTCCCAAAAACAAATGCTGTATTTCTGCTTTTAATTAAAAACAACAACAACAACAACAACAACAACAACAACAACAACAAACCAACAAACAAACAAACAAAAACAAAACAAAACAAAACAAAAAAAACCCCAAAGCACGATGACTCTAGAGTTCTTACCCAAGTAAATCATAAAGGCACAAGAAATAAGTGATGTTTGCAATAATTTGTTTTGAAGAAAAATGTTAATTAATTGAAGACAAACTTCCTCTAGGAATTTGACAGGTTTTTATGTCTTTTTATTTGGAAAGACTGTTTAAAAGCCATGGCACTGTACAATAGTCATCAGTTGGAATATCCATCTGGCAAGTGAGAAAGGTTTGTAGGAACAAGTTGAACTTGGAAGTAGATGAGTTAAACAGGTACTGTCCAGGGTTATTCCATTTAAAGGGAATTGTTTCTGACTGCACAATACTTGCCTCCTTCCCTTCAGTAGTCAGCTACCATTAGAATTAGTTGTAGATAGAATAGACAATTGCCTGGTTGTGGAAAATGTCACAGCTTCCTCTGCAAAATACAAACAAAAACTCCCATGTTGCAGCTATGTTCAGGGACTGTTAGAAGGTGCATTAGCCCCCTCAAAATATCTTGGTTAGTTTCAACTTACACAACTGAACTGTCTGAACAAAGAAACATCAAACTGCAACATCCCAAAAGCAGTGGTTTGTTTTTTCCCCAAGAAATTTGTGCTGTTAAACTGGAATTAATTCATAAACAGACAGAAAATGGCCTCATGATAATGGTGGATAAAAGATATAAGATGTTAGGAAACTGTCCAACTTCAGGAAGAGCTTAAAACACTTAAGGACAGAGGAATTGCAAGTGTCTAAGGAAAATCTCTTTATCTTTTGTGAAGTCTGTTAAAATACCTTTCTACTAGTGTCTCTCTCTTACTCTCACTCGTTCCAAGACTGTGAGGAATTCTTCTAAGGGCTTACATTTTTCCTGGTGCTAGAGTCCACGGTAGGAAAAGTCTCAGGTATGTGCTTGTACTCCGGGCTGTTCTGAGACCATTGGGGCAGAATTCTCCATTTGTGTGGCAGCACGCAGCCATGCTGCATTCTAGTGGATCTCTGTATTGCTACAGCTTGGGCTCCAGATAGGTGGGAGATGATGAGTAGGGGGCCTTTCCTGACAGACAGGTATGGATGGTCTGCAACAGTCCAAGGACTTTAGCTCTTCAGAGTGGAAAGACCATCGATCTGCCTAACACCCTTCTGGCTGTGAGTTATTCTGAAAGTTGCAGAAGGTAGGGTAAGCAAAAATGGATAATGCTCTAGTGTTAACAAACAGACATATAGAAATTGCACATTTAACTCAGAAAAACATACAGGTCTTCTTCATTGTTATGCTTCTCTCAAAAAGCATTGATATTTTTCAGGTGTCCCATTACCTGAAACAAACCTCTGAACCCAAAAAGAAAAACAAGCAGAAAGAAATCTGTACTGGTGCTAGTCTTGGTACTGAAGAACCTATCTAAATAACCTCATTTTCTGTGTTCAGTCAGAAAGAAGAAACTGTTTTTCTGCAGCTTGTTTCCTTCTCAATATCTAATGCATTGGTAAAAGGGGCTGAAAACAGTCAAAAGGATCACTTTGCCAGTGTCCTCAGGGGATAATGAATGTTCAACTACTTCACCCTCCATGATGGAAGCTGTGATAGAAGAAAGAGTCATTCCATGGTGCTTTTGTGCCTTGTCTGCCTTCTCTTTCCCTCTGCTCTTCTCCATCCTCCTGCGTGTTCACTGTAGCTTCAGCAGCAGCTTAAGCAGTGGAGAGCTTGGCAGGCTGCAGGAAAAGAGCTGAGCTCCCCCACCAACACCACTTTCCACGGTCACAAGTTCACGAGCATTTCTAGAGTTTCAAACTTAGAACCAAACGTCTCTGGGACTTAGAAACAATTTCCCTGTCTGACTCTGCTGGCTGCTCCCACTCATTGATTTATGCTTGTGATGCTTGGAGCTGTGGCATAAATCTGGTTATGTAATAGAAACTTGATAACAGAGAAAGTCAATACAGGAGGGCAATAGAGCTGAAATTACACACTGGCACTATTTTTATTAACCCTTTCTTAGTTCTCCTTAACTGCTTCTTACAGACAACTTGTATAAATTTAAGAAGAGGGCTTTCTTGATACTTAAAGCAACACCAGATTGACAGTTCTTCCCTTTGTCTTGCTGGACCCAACAATTTTCTAGAAACCATTTTCTAGAAACATCATCCTTTTGTAACTAAAAGCTTTTTATATCTTTTCTTCAGTTAATTATATAATGAAAATGACCATTTCTTTAACATCAGGCAGAATTTCTTTATAAACAAATTATTTAAACAAACCTAGATATTTCATGTTTCAGAGTGTTTCCAGCTTGTGCAGGTTTTCTGAGGAAAGCTTCTTTACAGGATTGTTTGTTTGATTGATTTTTGTGGCACTTGATTAATTTCTGAGCCACAATTTCACAGCTGAGCTGCAGGATCTGTGAAAGCAGGAGGCTTGGCAGGTCCACAGAAGAACTTCTGACTGCTACAGTCTGCATCATTCCTCATTTTAAGTGATAAAGAAACATTAAGGTTGCAGTCTTTCATTCATACATGAAACTTCCCCTTTATGTTCTCATAATCTGATTCCTGCTGTTATTAGAAACCCCATTGTTATTAGAAACTCATTTATCACAGATCTTTTTATTCATGGCTTCATTATTTGAAGTCCTGATGGTGGTACAATTTCAGTTTTTCTTTTTCTTTGACTGAAGCTAGGGGATTTGCATATTTGATATGTGGGATTTAAGAAGAAACATGGAGATGAATATGAATAAAATCATTATCTGTTCTTCAAGGTGAGCTTTGCTTCTCATGAATATAAGTAAAAAGCATTTGATTTTAAATGCATATGTTCTTTATAAAATTCTGGTAATAACATGATCCTTCTGTTACTCGACATAAGGTGACTTGAATCATCAATAACTGAAATATATGTGAAAAACATTAACAGAGTTGATATAAAACAATATTTCATTAGTGTCCCAAGAGTAGTATTAGGAAATATGAAGCTAAGACTGTTAGGAAAACTTGTCTGGAAATGATTACTTGAAGACTGGAAGAGGGCTAAGAATCCCACTTCGTCCAGGTGCTCCTGAAGTTGCTTAGCAACTGCCTCCTTAATCATGTTCTCCGAAAAGGGAGGTTTGACAGAGGATAGTAATTAGATGGTTTCTTGAGGAGGGTCAAGACCTCAGCATACTGTAGGCAGGATGTCATTTTGTCTTTCAAATAGAGGTGTTAATGAAATGCCCATCCACTGGGAAAGTGCTTCCTCACTGACTTTCATGAGCCCCGTGGTTTCCTTACTGGGGCTCCTCATCTGCTCCTGGGACAAGACACTGCCAAAATGAGCCCTGGAGGTGCTCGTAACCTCTTGTTCTGACATCCCTGGTTGATAGCTGACAGCTTCAGATATGAATGATTTTGCCCATTAAAAATATGAAGACAAATTCACTAATTTCCTGTGGCACAGACAAGGAACTGATAGGGAACTCAAGTCTCCTGATTAAATTTGCCAAGCAGCTTTAACTGTATACATCACAAATGCAAATAACTATTCAGACAGAAATTTGAATTGAAAGAATTATAGTGAAGTACATCAGAAAATGTGATTATTTGGGGGTGGGGGGTGTTAACACTTTGGGAAAGAGTTTCCTATCATCACAAGAAATATCAAATTGTAACTTTATTTATGAAAATACAAATGTAATCTTGGTTCCCATGGCCATAAAAAAGTGAAGTCCTCTTCAGTAGTTGGAGAAGACTGAGGGAAAGGTGACACTGAGTTCCTTGGCCTTATCTGTCTCCCTTGGCACTGAATCATCATTCTCATTCAGCAACAGTTCAACATATTCCTTGTTCTTTCACTAGTAATGTACAGACTCTTCTTGTGCACTTGCAAAGTCTCAAGTCCAGCTGGCCCTGGCATTCCTAGTACCTCCCTACATGTGCAGGCAACATTACTGAACTCCTCCTATGCACAATGTCCTTCCTTCTTCCTCTTGATTTTTTACATTGCTTCTCACTAGATATGGACAAACTTCCTTATCAGGTCCAGAAAGGGACACCAAGTGAGTCTGACTGGGCTAATTTTATCAATGCACCATGCATCTGCTCATTAATGAGCCTTTTAAAAATTGTATTTGGTGTTAGCTGTGAGTGCTATTCTGTATTCCTTTATCTTTTTTTTGTTTCATCTTGTTTGAAAACCTGACTTGCTTTATAATAGGTAACTTTTTTCTTTGTTCCACTTCTGCTTAAGACAGCATAAGCTTTTAAAAAAATTATTTATTTATTCATTAAAAAGTAAGACTTCTTTTTTAGTAACTTGTAATATATTAGAGGTTTTTGTTCCTTGAGTTTAAATGTACTTCAGAAAACTCTTTTTACGTGTGCTGGAAGGGATTTCAGAATGTCCCAGAATATTACTGATTTTTCTCCAGACTTTAACGAAGGCACTTGCCAGTTTGTTTGAGGCCTTAAACTTCCTTATCTTTCCCATACTGCAAATATATTTGTTCTTCATCCCTCTCTCCATCTTCAGTTTTTAATTTCATTTAGATTAAAAAAAAGTTAAATATTTGTAAATATGGATGAGAAATGTATTTTTGCCTTGCGCAGCATTATATTAGAAACTAGAATACTTGTAACAGTGTGCAAAGGAATGTCCAAATCTGACAAAACTGAATCAAAATGTGGTTTCCAAAGTCATGTCTACTTGCACTTTGTAAACTTCGGACATGTGTTTATGCTGGCTGATCATACATAGAAAATAATAAAAATAACCAATAAATAGATGTAAACCCATCATTGTTTACTACAAAACACCCCACATGTTTAAATGCTTTCTCACTTTTCCAAGTCAATGGCTGATCTCCTTTCTAATGCCTGTAAAACTGAAAGATCCAAAATAGACCTGCAAGATACTCTTCATTATAATTATTTTTAGTATTGCTACTCATTCCTGATTGTAAAGTCCCTTGAAGAAGATGAGCATTCTACTTTTTATTTTAAGGAGAAATGTTGTTTTGTAGCAAAGTCAGAATCTACAGATAGAGCTCCAAGGAGCCTGTCTGCAATGCAATCAAAAACCTTCAAGGTTATTTTGGAAGGGTGCTTCCATAACAGAAGCACAATTAATCAGACCAAAATTTCCCAAAATTTATGAAGGGAAAGTTTCAATGAAAGGTAAATGTTTCAATGTTTCGTGTGATTTTAGGATATAATTGTTTACATTAAATTAAAAAGTCCTGTGTGTGCATTGGTGTATCACTGCACAGTACTAACTTACTTGGTGTGTACAATTAAAGGTAATCAAAATGCCATTTCCATTCATCAAGAGAGGAAATAATGTGCACTCTAAAAAAAGTTCTCTACAGAAAATGTTTGTTGTCGTTTATGCTGTTATTAAGGATATTTTCAATGGAGGATGATTTTGTAGCTTTGTAGAGTTAGACATTTTGCTGTTAAAGTAAAAATTATTTTATATCCCTTTTCCTTTTTTTCTTTTTGTTGTATTTCCTGCTACCTGAAAGTGCTCCATTGATTTATTTGGAACATTTGAAAAAAAATAAATTCATTTTTTCCCAGGAAAGTACTAAGCTTATGGCAGAGTCTTGTAAATTTGGAACTGAGGGAGGCACAGAACAATAGAGCAAACAACACTCAGAATGTTTTATCCACTCACTAATGATTAAGAAAATATTCAAATAAATCAAATAAACATCTATCTCAATTAATTTATTTTCTGCCCTTTCAAGTACTGAAAATCTTTTAAGTGCATTGCAAGGATTGCAGTTGTAGGTTATGGCTGAGAGTTCCTTCTGGGTGTAAGAATTTATGGGTAGTTAAGAGAAGAATAGGTAGGGAAAGACACTGTACATTTATCATCTACTCAGCCTCATTAAAAAAAAAAAAAACAGATATTTTCCAATGCATCTTTCCTCCTCTCAATGCTCCCTTAAAATGGCCAATAGTATAATTTTTCCTAGGATTTAATGGTATTTCCAGAGCCTGCTGGAGACAGGAGTTTCCTAGAATGACCACAGTCTTTTACAAATCTCGGGCTGTTTTCAGACTGCATTGTAGGAGGATTTCTGTCTGTTCTTCAGGGAGAGTGGTTAGATGGGTCTGACATATTTGCATTTAAGTTTTGTGCATTAAATCATGTACCATTGCATCAGTAACACACCCATTGGCATGAATGCTCACATGGATAAGGATCATTCGTTCACTCACTCACTCACTCACTCACTAATTCCTGCCAGTGAAGGCATGACACTCAAAAATGTCAAGGTTGGCTTTCCATTTTAAACTTCAACATTTCCAAAGTGCTGAAAGTGCATGAGCTCACCCACTGCAGTTCTCACCCTGCAGAACTTGGGTTCTCTTGCATGGCTGTGAGAGGAAGAGGAGGTAAGGATTTGGGCTCATTTCTGGAGATGTCTTTTTCTTTACATTGACTGAAGGCCTGAGAATCTCTAAAATAGGTGCCCTGGTCTGCTTTGACATTCCTAATTCATTAGAGTATTTAACTCAGCCTTCTACCACTAAAAATACAGGTTTGGACCTCCTAGTCTTAGACACTATTTCTTGGGCTAAGATTATTCTTAAAGGATTTAGGAACTAGTATTTAGTACACTACAACCATGTTGGTTTTCTTCATTATGATCATCAGTAGGCAGAGCTATCAGCTTCAGGAGGTAGTCTTTCATTTTAATAACCTAATCAAGACATACACAAAACTCTGCAGGCTAAAAATGTAAAATCTGCCTTTTATTATCTTTCTTTTCAAAGTATGATCTACATGTAATTGGTTTTGTTAATAATTATAAGAGATTTTGCTGGGTAACATGTTTACCAGTAATAATTAATAAGAGATTGTAATTTTGATGGTGAATATGATAACAATTTTCAACATAGAATCAATTCTCATGAAATAATGGGAATATTGTAATTGCACACTTACATTGGTATACATTTTATAATGAGAATCTGTGAAACTTCAGAAGTTTTATATTTTCCATTCCATTATTATTTTGCTTCATTTATGGAGAAGCAGTATATTCAAATTATCTGATAATTATCACTCTTACACAGAAAATCATATATTGAAACATATATTCTTTATATTTCATTCAAAGTTAAGACTATCCAAAATTGTTCCTTTCATTGTTTGGGACTTACTTTTGTGGTCCAAGTTGCTTTGTGGTACCCTAGAGTACAGATTACTAGTGGATTGGTTGTTCTTTATTAAATGGTTGATTACTAAGATGAGAAGTTTATTGTATAAAGAGAATATGCAGATGATCAGACAGTACTAACTGGATGACAATCAAATGCATAATGTCGTCTGCCCTCTTGTGACTTTCATGAATCCATAGGCTTTTTCAAAGGAACATTTAACAGCATGATTAACTTTATATGTGCCTGCAATCCAGTGAAGTTAATGAAATCAAATATAGATGGAAATCCACTGTATTCAAGCACACAAAACTGAATGCAATGGTTAAGGTAGTTACTGTTGACTTACTGGAAGATGCACAATGGATTGAAAGTGTAAAAGCAGCTAAATAAAGTAAGTTAAAAAAGAGGAAGAACAGAGAACAGGCCAGTGTTCAGGCATAATGAAAATGCAACAAAAACAAAAGACATTGTGTTCACCGCTTTAAACTTCCTCAGCTCTTAACAGCAGAACTATGTGCTCCACGTCATCTGCCAGCTGTGAACAGAAAGAAAATCACATATACAGGTACTGTAAAATACAATCTAATTTGTGTACTAAAGCCTAAGATATTTGAGAATTTTTTTTTTGTAAATACAAAAACAATTATAATGGGACAAATTTATTTCTGTGACAATATAATGAAGAGGCTTATGCTTCTGTAATGAAATGTTTCATTATTCTGCATCATGCCTTACTGAATATATTATATAGTCTCATGTACAGCAATTAAAATGGTAATATACAGGAGCAGACACAGAGAATCTGAATCACTATAGAGCACTGAGCAGACTACTGAGATTTACAAACTTTTTCATGGAACTGTCACTCTGACATGTGGCTTGCTCAACATTTGTGGCTTTAGATAACTCTCTTCAACAGCAACAAGCAGCAAAACCTTTGCAATATATCCAATAGTAATTGTTTCTTCAAATTAAAGAAAAAAAATGTGTAGCAAATCCCTTTAACTTATAAGCAAATACATTATTTTTCCAGCATTTAGGCCATCCACTCCACAGGCTTGTGGACAGAACTACAAATCCACATCAAGGAAGCAGCAGTGATGCAGAACAGCTATGGAAGGCAGTAAATTTCCTTGCATTACTTGCAAGCATCAGTTTCTTACTCCTGGCTGTTCAGGAATTATGAGAGACCCTGTGGCAGGCAGCCAACAGAGACTTTCAGGAGGAGAGCTCTGTCTGAGCAGGTTTCAGTCTCCATGATCAGCATCAACCTTCACACATTGTTTGAGGAGATCAGCATGAGATCACAAAGGCTCCCCTTTTGTGTGGGGGTCCAGTGCAGGTTTTTTTATATTTTTGAGAAGGTAGCAGGGACATTTGTGTAATATTGAAGTTCGGTTCTTTAAAAGTGGAAGATCCCAGCTACAATTACTGTAGAGAAGAAGTTACTCTCAGCCCTTTGATTTAGATGCAATGTACCCTAGCTGTCAATTAAAGATAGTGACTATCACACAGCTAGGAACAGTAGCACAGGATCACTTGGGCTTGGTTGTCTTAGAGATCTTTTCCAGCCTAAATGAAGCTATGAATAAGCAAGGAGGACCACAGGTCTGGTGCCCGGTGGTTAGGTATTCCTCCAGTACAAGGCATGTGTTGGCTTCACTTGAATCACGAGTGTTCCTGTTTTCTTTGCAAGTAAAGTATATAAATACTCCAAGGACTCATAACCAGAAACATACCCCAGAGTACCATATTGTGAAATCTACATTAGGGACACGCTGTAAAACCAGTAATAAGCAGTTCTAGATGAAGTCCTTTCCAATGGAGAATTGCTGGATCCCAAGAGAAGCCCAACAAACCAGTTTCCTGGAGCTGATTTTTAATGACCACTTCAGGAACAGATCAAATTGCCTTTACAACTATTAGTGTAAGTTTTTTTGGATTTGGAACTTAGCTGTAAAATTCAGACAATTTTGGCAGTCCTGTCAGGGTGAGGGAACTAGGTTTCCAGTATTGCTGTACCTGACTGAGGTCTCTAAAGGCAGTGGGCTGGAAGGTCTCTTGCAGGCTGTGCTCTCTTGGTGCCAAGGGCTAGAGAGTCGTATCAGCTGCCATCACAGTGCATGTGCTTCTGTTGGATCATTTGCTTTGGAATTTGGTCTTGTCTGCATTGGGCATCACAGTAACACAGCAGCAGAAAACTCTGTATTTTACCCCACAGCTGCTCATGCAAGAGGAAGATTACTAGGCCTGTTTGCAAAATGCACTGTATGAACAGCCTTGTGATTACTCCAAAAGCAACAAAGAGCACAGTGGATTATAAACCATACTACATATTTTATGGCCCTAGTGACCAATATGAGACTGAAGCCACTGAAAAAATAAATGAAACACATTCATACTCGTAATTAAAATAAAACATTACCATTGTTTTGCTATAGGCCCAGTGCTTATAATCTCAACTGTAGTTCTCCTGACAGCCACCTCTGGGATATGTACCATGTGGTCATGCCTCCTTGTTCCTCTTGTGCCTAATATACTTTACTATGGCTTTCTTTTCTTTTGCTTTCGTTTTTTAAGTAACCCTAACATATAGATTTGAAAGTCAGTACATTCTTAATGTATTCTTAAAGGTAATATCTGGGACAGTATTTGAGAGGGATAGAAACATTTTAGCTGCTCATGTCCACTGTACTTGCCAGTTGCCCCAGAACAAACGAGATTTCCCATAAATTATGTTGCCTTGTTACTAACCGTAGCAAATAATTTTCTGGGAAAATTTAAAATTTTGTTCCAAGTTGGAATAGGTTTTTTAAAGGTGTTATATATTCCTTATTATTAAACTCTGTGGAATCATCTTTATAACTACTACAAATACAAACTATCCATGATTTGATTAATTTGCTGAGAAATATTTTTAGTGTGCTACTTGACATTAAAAACATTCCCTAGAGAACTCTTAGGGACAGAGGCAGGGAGAGAAAAAATGTGTAATAAAAGTATATAGAGAGGGGTCATTTTCCCATTCCCAAATTGGGCAATGCTGAATAAACAGCTGGGAATGTCTTACAGCATTGGCAGCCATGGGCTGACAGGACAGTAATATGAAAATAGGAATAAGAAACATAGGAGATTGAAATGTCCTTGATGAGGAGTGTCTGGGAAGGTCTAACCTGAGATCACACAATGCTGGTGGGAAGACACAGGTATTGAAAGAGAAATAGTAGCACTTGGAAAAGACAAGTCTGGAACACCATGACCACTTTCCCTCTGTGAAGTGCATGCTGGCAATTCCCTCCTACTGCCAGATCTATTCCCACATCCACTGTCTTTACACTCCAAACATAACACCATATACATGCACCGTCCTGTAGCTTTGCTAAGAGGTTAGTTCTGTTCCAGTAGTCTTCTGTAAGCTTTATTTAAACAAGTTTTTTGGTTGTTAGCCACCTGGTTACAACAGCAAAAACAAAAAAAACCCCAAAGCTTACTTCGGGGAAATTATTAGAATGTACACTTCTTCAGAAGAATTTTGAAATGTGTTACTTTTGAGAACACTATTGAAAAAGTGTCCACTTTACATTCTGTAAGTTAAAAAATTGTTTTAGACATTAATATCCATTTTCAGAAAAAAAACCAGTGCTTGATGTTTTGATGTTGTTCTGTGTCTGTTGTGTTTGTGGAATTTGCAAGGGATCAAGAAATCAAAGTTGGCTTACTTTTCTCAAGATTTGACAACACACAAGACTTTTGAAAATAAAAGTACAAACGTACATTATATTAAAATACAGCAAGTCCCTGCATGGACAGGTTAAATTATCTTAGTGTGTTGAAAGTGGGTTAAGTTTATTGGACTGTGAAAGTTAAAGAAAATGAAACCAGAATAAGCAGGACTCTGAATCTTTCTAAAAATAAACAGGGCTGTAATATACAACTTGTTTTAGCTTGTGGTGTAGGATAGTGGTTAGGGAGAGTGATCACAAGGCTTTTGTGGAAATGAGGTACACCAGAGTATGTTAGAAAGAAGAGATCCAGAGCATAACAAACCCATTGCTCAGTTTCTCCCATTCCCCTCTAAATGCAACCAGTGCATGAAGTCTCATCTCACTGTCACTGTGGCTTGAATACTTTCCAATATTTGATGAGTTCCAAATTATTATAGATTCTGCTTCCCATAGAAAAGTCAGAGCAATATAGAATGCTTTTGGTGTGAGACTGAAAGCAGACATGGCTACATCCCAGCTGGTGGAAATGTGGTAATGAATTTCAAATAAATTTCAAACATTTGTTGAACTCCTCCTGAAGAGTTTTACTTGCTACTAGTAAAATATAGATGCCATAACTGAGCATTCACACTGAAGATTTTAATTACACTGAGACTGAAAATAGAGTATAATATTGAAATAGTCTGTCTTCTGTTCCACTAGCCTGCTGCCCTTAAAAATTTCAGAGTAAACTTTCTATTTCTCTTCTTTCTCAAATTCTCACTTAATTTATTATTAAAATATACAGTTTCATAGTTATTGAAACTAGGCTGATTTGTATCTGATGGTCTGTCTCAGAGCTTAAAGCCTTAACAAGTGTATTATAAAAAACTCCTTAGTTTCTATTTTATAAATCTGTAGGTAGATTTCTTTGAAAACCAGATTTCACTAAGTCTGTATTCATATATTTATCCACTGCATTTGTCTGTCTTACTGGCTCATGTTAATTAAAAAAAATAAAAATGAGGTGAGGCTCAAACAACAGGAATAGTTTAGCAGAAAAGGGCCTGCCATGCCCACTCAATATTTAAGAGTTAGCCAGGAACTCAAGTCCTTTCACTTCAATAGAATTGAGCTGGTTCCTCCCAAAGGAGGTTTTGCCTGTGCACACTCAGAGCAAGTAGCAATCATAGTAGTTTGTAATTATACTGAAACATTTGATTTTGACTTGTAGAAATAGAATCAGCATGTCCTATTTTCAGTTGCCCACTTATGTTTTTACTTCTTTCCTCAGTGTCCTGAAATGAAGGACACTCCATCCAACATCTATCAGCACGGGAGGAATGGAAGATGTAGTAATGCATATTATACTTCTGGAAAGTCAGTAAATTGCAATAGCTGCCAATGAGTGCAGTAAAGATTTTGCTTTTCATTGCTTCCATCTGCTGGTTTCCTTTTGTGTTTAACTGGCAAGACAAGCAGAATCTCATCATATGGAACGGGTAAAATATTATCTAACAAGAAAGCAGGACTTTCCTATTTTGTATCATAACCTGCTGTACTTAGTTAATAAATAGCAAAACACAAAGATATTTAAACAACATTGTAAGCTGCTAGTATGTAAGTTTTCTAAAATTTAGCATGGTATTTTTTTCAGTTTCCCCAAAATTTTAACTAAAGGATCTTACACAGAACAAAATGAATTGGCTTGGTTTTCAAACACACCTTTAAAAGGTTTTTCACTCTTTAAGTATAGTCAGCATCTTAAGAAAAAAAAACAAAACTAAAAATCAAAAAACACAAAGCTATAATTTAGCATTAATTAGTTGTTTATCTCTAGGCATCCAAGTCTTAGGAACTGCAGCTTTTTTTACCAGTTGTATATTTTAGTGGATTTTCAAACTTGACATTTCAATGAAATGCCACTATTAATTTAACTAATTTGTTGACTGTTGACTGTCCAGAACTATGTGCATGATTTTCTTTTGAATTGCAATGTATATGATTATCCAATTTCAATTTTTTTTTTAAATTTTACAAACTTACTCTTTAGTGCCAAAAAGTCCACTCTTTTGACAGTGTGCAATATCCTCATTATGCAGACATTTGAGTGATAGAGGTATTCTCTTTAGATGAAGCTTATAAAACTTGAATGTCTGAATATCAACTGGATGTGATGCCTATCTGTACACAGACAAGATTAGTTTATAAATGGGCACTCCGGGATGCCCCACTCCCCCTCCATTTCTGTTTTAATTTCATAGAGAATAAAAGCAGACTCTAAATCATCCACATTTCTTGAAAAAATAGTCTTCAACATGTAAGATGCAATTTTATGTATTTGATCTAACTATAAATGTTGACAATGCAGATGCCTATATCTGAAGTAGTTGCCTTACATCCCTTTACATGCAATTCGAGGAAAAACATTTTAGGAGAAGAATTTAACTTACCTATCTTAGATGCTTGGTTTAATGCAAAAAAATTATTCTGAATAATTCTGGCTCCTCTTTATTATCTCTGGTGAGCTTGTAGGCAAACAGCTCTGATATACACACATTTTTAAGGCATCTGAGTTTGGATAGGCACATCCTGTCTGGAAGCAAGGTGATACTTGTTAAACCCTCTGTTGTCGCCACCAGCGATGACAAATGGAAAAACAATCGTGTGCCCTTTAAAATGTTTGTGTTTTGAGAAGCTAGAATGGGTCATAGTTACAAATACAAAGAAAGATGATGGGAGTTTTTCAGCAAGTTTTGCTTATACAGTTTCATTAAATCATGCTGCTCTCCTGGCCTGAAAACTTCAATGTAGTTTGCCAACCACAAGAGAGCAAGAACAATGCTTAGACCTATTACATAATGTAATCAGTTAACTAATCCAAAGAACTTCTAGGACTTAAAATTAGGATAAAGAGTAGCTTTTTCCTTATTTTTTTAATTGAATTTATTAATCACCAATTTAATTGGAAAAAAAATTACATTCACTACTATACTGTTACAACAAAAAAACAATCAGACAGAATGGAAAAGAGTAGTTCTAGAATGAATTTTGGGAAGATGTTACCAAGCCCATCCATTCCTCATAGGAAATTCTTCCCACTCTTTCACAGATATTTTTATTTAATGTCATTATATGCATGCTCTTGACCTATTATTCACCTCAGCCTTATCTGAGCCAGTTGTGTTGCTAGATGGGTCCAAACTAAATAGACAGATAATAAATCTCAGTGTACAGGTGTAGCAAACGTCTTTATGCAGGTCTGGTTATCTCTGAACCACCTTGTATTACAAGAACCATACCTTGCCTCATTATATGGGGGAAAACCCCACCATTCTCAAGAGTTCACAAGAACTTGCCTCTAAACAGGCTGTGATGGGGAGAGACTAACCCTGAGAGTCTGAACAACAGGCACCAATCATTATGCTGTGGCAAAGCTCTTCCTGGATCCTCAGAACCCCACAGGGACATCATCACAACTCAAGAAGCCTGATATGAATATTTAATCTATCTAAAATTGGGTGATTATGCAGATACTGTGCATCTGGGAGAGTTGTTCCCCCAGGGGCTTATAAAAATAAATGTTATGTCTAAAATGTAACAGCCAAAATGCAGGTGGTGAATTCTCTCTCTGTCACTTACTTGCAGCTCTTTTTGGCTTGTCCTGATGTGCCACTGAAACAAATGGTCCTTCTCTGAAAAATAATTGCTGAGGTAGATGCACCCTCCACAGGGGATCAAGGGGCTCATCACTGGAATATGAGGTGCTCCTCCAAGCCATCTACTGCAGTATGGGTGATGGGTTTGATGATACAGGGAATAGTTTATAGGTTTTCTTTTTAGTGCATGGTATATTAGAGTCTCACATTTTAATGAATTCCATAAATAAAAGATGATGAAATGCCAGTGTTTTGTGAACTACATGCAGCTAGTTTCATCTTGAAATCTGGCTACATAAACAATGTTGTAACCAACATTTTTTACCCTGTCTTCTGTGTTGATGTTCTTGGAGTTACTAGTTAAACAGCAGTAGATCACTTTCATTACCAAAAATAAAATACTGAGCTAGCATCATTCTGTTTTTTGTACTTTCACCTCAGCTTTATCAGTCACACTGAGAGCAATTGATCTGTTCTGGGTAATTGAGACCTGTCTTTGTGTGGGAAGCAATTTGTTGTTCTAGCTGAGGCCTTTGGCACACTTCACTCTAGTTCTCTAAAACGTTGTGCAAAGTGGGGACATTAGGCTCCATGCCAGTCACCTTGATGTCTTCTCCATAGCTTTTGGTACCAGGTTTCAGAAAGGTTATAGTGGAGAAGAAAGGACCTGAGACCTAGACAAACCTGCAACAGGGGGGTTTTAACAGTGGCTTTTAAAAGAGTGTAAACCATCCTAGAAATTATCTTTTTTCCCCCTTTTTGGATGAAAATAATGAAACATTCATCAGGGATTCTGGTTCTGTCAGGAACAAACAGCAGCTTGATGAGCTTCTACAACTGCTGTTCGTGCACATACCCTGAGGAAAAACAGAGAATTAATAGCTTATTTGCTTTGCTTGGTGAGAGAGAAGCTAGGGCTTGTAGGAGAGTAATTCAGTCAGAGAAATTGCTAATAAATACATAATTTCTTGCTTATTTTCAGGGAAAAAATTATTTTGACTTCAGATAGGCTGATCTTTGTGAGGCACAAAAACATGTAGTGCAAAGAGGCTGCTCCTGATGGTAGAGGCTCTTAATCCCTTTTTAAAAAGTAGTGCTTGTGCTGCAGAAGCATTCAGCATATTGCCATGGAGAGAGGAGAAAGCTCGAACAGTTTTCTCTCCCCATCAGGTGTCTGGGCTGGAGCACAGTGTCGCACCGCTGATCAAAAGCAGAGTGTTTGTTCTCTAACCTCTCTGCACCCATCTGCAGTAAAGAAGCAAAGGTCAGAGAGCAGAGGGGTTGCTCTATGTGCCCCCAGCCCAGCAGCTAAGCCTCCAGCAAACACATTAGTGTTTAATTTGTCATCCCCGGCGGGGCGGCACCAGCGCTGCTGTCCCAGCGCTCCCTCTGGGGCAGCGGGGCGGGAGGAGATGCTCTGGCCAGGAACCATTAGTGCAGGGCTGGGTCTGCATTCCTGAGCTTGTTACCTTGCCTTGGACACTGGGGTTTAACACACAGCCTTGAGGGGCAGGGGAAGGGACGGGAGCCACACCAATGAGTGGCAGCTGCTGGTTCTCTAAACATCTCCCCCTCTGCTCTACCCTTGTCTCCATCCTCCCCCGCTCTGCAAACAAAGAGTGTTTTGATTGCTTGGATGACAGCACAGGAATTTGCCTTTTGAAAAGCGCTCGCTATATATACACAACCTAAGTACTGTAACCAGAAGAACCTTTTAAAACCATCACGGGTAATGGAAGCTGTAGCAGTGACCAGTTGCATTTGGAGCCAGAGTTTCTAACGAACACATAAACAACAAAGACAAGTCTGCTCATTAGTCCAACGGCATGATGGGCAAGAGTCAGTAAAAAGTGATTTCATAGGTTGCCAAAATTGTTCCTGTTGCCTTTGGTTATATCCCTCCAGTGCCTCTGTTTGCAAAGTCCTATGTTTACAAAATGAAATATACCATTTAAATTCATTGCATAATGCACAAAAAGCAATTTGCTTGTTCAGCAGCCAAAGGGCAGGAGAACTAATTTTTGTGCATTACAGCATCGTTTCAAACTGGCCCATTTGTGACAGGTTTTCAAATGTGCATTATGCCAAATTAGATGAAAGGCACCACAGGGTGATTACATACATTAAAGGTATCTGGAACAGCAGTCATCTCTCCTATAAGGAGAAAAGATTTCTGGGCAGTCTGGCAGAGAAGCATGCAGACAGGTGAAGAAATCTCTATTCTGCAGAACTGCTTAGTTTAAATGCAGTCCTCAAAATTAATCCATATTTTATAAAATTTGCCTCCCTGAAAATACATGTGCTTTTTAGTTTACCCACCTCCTGCTCCATATTAAAACCCTATTTCTTATGTACTCTGTTTTATCCATCATGGTGTCCCTTGTCCTAATCCTGGTTCTCTCATGTCCTGCCTTTCTATTCACTTGCCAAACTTGTTTTTCAGTCTGTCAGTCATTCTGACTCTAATCTGTTCTAAACTTAACTCCTGCCCACCCAATAGCTCAGGTCCATTGGGCCAGAGGTGCCACTGTCCAGAGCTCTCCCTCAATCTTCAGCTGACCATATGAGCTTTTTGATCCACCTTGCTGTTCCTGTTTGTGCTCTTTCCTAGCTTTGTGGGCACCACTTATTCCTACACTTCGTCTGCTCTAGAGAAAGATCCTGAACTCTAATACTACTTATGAACACAACTTTTATAATTTCTTCTCTTTTGGCATTCACAGTAGGTCTTCAGGTTTAATTGTTGTCCCCTCCAAACTTTTTTTAAAGCTCTGTACAACCTTCAGTTTTCTTTGCTTAGTCTTTGAACTTTCTGGCATTTCAAAAAGTAACACTGACAGGCTCATGCACAGCCTATCTGTGCCTATGTTATTCATTTCTCTTTACTACCTTTTCTCTTTACCACATCCATTACCATTACCATTACCATTCCCAAATGGCTCAGCTCAAGACCACCTACTTTTTTCTCAATTCAAGCTTCTTTCGTTTTCTCCTCCATCCTGTCACATTATCAATTACTTGCTTTATCTGTACATTCCTCCTCTCTTAACTAGATCTTGTTGAGCTCTTTGCCATTGCTGCATCTCACCCATCTCTCCTTGTTCACTGTCCTTTCTCTGTCCTCACTATGAATGGGCTTTCTCTGCCTGAGGGCACACACGATGCTCTCTGACTACTTCCTCATTGCTGTCTAACCTTTATTCTAATCGACATGTTATATAGAATTTACCTTTCCAAAAGTAAGAAGTTCCTTATTATCTACCTGTAAAACAGATTTTTCCATTATTATTATCTCCAATCTCTCTCTTGAGTTCACTCCCCAGCTACTCTTAATTAGTTCTTTGTGAAGTAAATACCTTTTCACTTTTTTCCTGCTTAAGAACCTTTATAGAAACTTCTTCCCTCTTCCCTCAATTCCCACTGCTCCTGTGGTGAAACTGGCTTACCCTTTTGTTTATACAAAACAAAAGGTTCCTTACAGTCAGTGAGTTTTTACACCATTCATGGCAGTGGTTCTCATATATTGCTTTACACCCACAAACTCTTCCTGGCTTCTCAATATTTTCTCATAACTATCTCAACCCTTACTGAAATTAGAGTATTCATGATAAAATTGCAGCATCTTATTTTCACCTACCTTCACTGCTTTTCCTGATTTTTGGGCAGCTTTTTTTGAAAAAATCCTAATTTCAGATTATCTCCTACTTCTCTCAATTCTTCCTCCCCTTTAAATAGATCTCATAAAAATAATATACTTGCTATCAACATAACATAAAACTCCTCTTCCCTCTTTTTCCTTTTTAGTCCATTTTCTATTTCTTTATTAGTTTTAGACCACAGGTTTTAGGTGACATCATGAGTTCCAAGTGAGGCTAAGACTGTAGAGTACTGAGTAGCCACAGACACCAGGCTGTATGGATTATTGTCTGGGATTTTTGTGAGCTGTTTTGCTCAGGGTGTAAATGAGAGTTAGGGATAGTAGATCAATCTATGTGGGTCTTTCATAACAACTATTACTGCTTTGTTTAAATACTTACCTTACCTCTAAGCCTCCATTTGTTTTTCCTCTTTTGTCAGATGCCTCCTGCAGCAATGTTATCTCTCACACTCTGATCATTATAAAAAATTACAGTAGCATTCTTAATCTGTAGGCATATGTCTTAACCCTAAAGCCAAACACTAAAGCCGGGATGCTACAGGCTTCTTCGTTCTACTGATGCTCCTGAGCACTAGACAAATAGCAATTAGCTAAAAACTCTAATTTTGGCTGCACACCAGAAGAAATCTATAACTGATTAAGAAAAGGTTCAGGAACTTCGGAGATTAAAGATCATATGGCAGCCTCTAAAAAGTCCTCCACTTTGTTGCTCCATACTGTATTGCTCCTGTTTTGATTGTGAAATTGATTTTGTATTTTCAAAATGTATTAGCAATATCATTATAAAATAGCAATACTGTAGGGAAAATTAGGGTTGTTGCAGCTGAATGAAAAAAGAGTCTCAAGGTGTCAAGAATTTAAAAGTGTTTGTTTCCCTTTATGGGACTTCTTTCAGGTGGACTGATAAACTCTGGAGTGTTATTTAATTCTTTGTAAAGGAGATACGATCACTTCTCTTTGACCATTGGAATGTAAGTTGGTGTCGACTTACCCCATTCAGATCACATTCAAAGCCCTAATTACCCTGCTGCAAGAACTTTATTGTCGTTTGATCAGTATCTCACAACACATGGTTACTGTAGATACTGATTTTATCCTATGACTATTTTAATAAAAAGGAAACCTGTACAAACAGCTGATTTTACTGATACTATTAGTGCTACCTAACTGTTTTATTGGTCTTAGAAGCCCAATAACACGAAATATTATTATAAAATGTGTGGGGTTCTTAGTCTGATACATGATAAGGAGTGTGCTAAATTCATTAGCACATTAAATATGGAGGTACAGCAGTGATATGCTACATTACACAGCCACTCAGATGCAGAAAAAGCCAATTTAGTTACTAGAAAGTCAAAACTAAGAAGACAGTAAAATCTTTGCTACAAAGCTCTGGCGGTTAATTAATAGAAAAATTCTGATTTCACCCTGCTGTTTCAAAATGCAAGTGTTTTTATCCTAAATTAATTTCTTGTCCACAATAAATAATACTTTAAATTTGCTGCTAATCTTAAGTAGATAGCAATCTAGCCTTTCAGTTGGCATTTGGAGGATAGGCACATCTCATATTTACAATTAGTTTGGTGTTTTTAAAAATATTAATCTTTATATAGCTTGCCAGCAGGATATAGAAGGAGAGTTTGGGGGACATTTTGTAATTATTCTCCTGCAGAATTTGTATTTCTTCTCCCCATGATTTCTTTGAGCTTAACAAAAAACAGACTTTAGAAGATTTGTTTGGTATTTAACTTGATTATTTAAATAAGAGATAAGCAATTGCCATTACAGCAGCTAGGCAATAATTTCCTGGGGTCAGGGTCTCTCCTGTCCTGTGTACACCTCTATTGTTAATGGAGCTGAACATGCACACAGGCATTTTTAGAAGGGAATGTTAAACAGTCCCCATTTATTTTACAGTGTAAATACTTACAAGACAAAACACAGACTTCAGGAGTCAGTCTGAAGACTTTAAAGAAAGAGATTGAAGAACAAAGAGATTTAACAACCTAACCATCACTTTTTCTTCACAAGTTCTAACTTTAGAACTGCAAAATGGTCTTTAACTATCACAACCCCACTTAGCTGTCACCTAACCATAGAGAGGTGAGGTCCAGGCAACAACTTTTTTCTCAGCATTTATTCAGTGGGCTAGCTGAACTGTCCTTTAAGAAACACAGTACGTCTCACTAGATGTACAGGGAGCTTAGGTACAGATGCATATCAACCAAAAACTAACACTTATTCTAAATTCCCTAAATGGGCATGGACCAGAAAAGTTTCTTGTGCAGCTGGATGAGTATCTGTAACAGTTTTAAGTGTTAAGAGTCAAACTTTCTGTGCTCAGGGACATTTGTGTGGTGCAGTGTGAACCCAAGAGCAGGAGTGTCTATCAGTCAGAACCATATCATTTTACAGGACCTGAGTTTACAGCATGGAGCTGTGTCAGGGGAGGTTTAGGTTGGATATTGGAAAAAGGTTCTTCACCCAGAGGGTGTTTGTGCACTGGAACAGGCTACCCAGGGATGTGGTCACAGCACCAGCCTGACAGAGCTCAAGAAGCATTTGGACAACACTCTCAGGCACATGGTGACTCTTGGAGTGTCCTGTGCAGGGCCAAGAATTGGACTCATGACTTTTGTGGGTCCCTTCCAAATAGGATAATCTAAGATTCTATGGCATTTTTTTTTCTTTAATACTTCTGTATGCCTCCAGTTGCCTTTCAGCTACCTTTCAACATCATAAAAGTGTGTGTTCCCTCCATTTTCTAGTCTGAATTGCTGTCTGCAGCTGCCACTGAGCTGAAAGTCGAAGTGCAGCAGGTGGTGGATACTGTTATCAAACCAGAGCGCTGCTGAATCCAAGAGTTGAAAGGCTCCCATCCCACACTATGGTCACCTCTTCAACCAGAACAATAAACCTGACTGAAGAATTTATTACTTGTGCCTGGGGCTTCACTTAATATAGTCCTCTCCCTATATACCTCCCCCACTCCCAGGTTAGAAGCAACTTAGTTCTTTTTACTGTTGACAGAAATTTTAAGAAGCTTTTGATTAGTTCTGAAGGCAACTTCTACATTTTTAGCACCTGCATTTTCTAGAAGAGTGTGGGGTTTCTTACTTCAGGCAGAACAGGTTTGCAAGCTGCAGTAGCTCAGTACCTTAAAGATGCTTTGCAGACAGTTCTTCAAAGACCTATGACTTCAGCAGAAGGAGCTTTCCTGAGGCAGCCAATTTCACAATTGCTTTACAAAGAAAGAATATTACCATCTTGACATTTATCAGTAGTAAAAAGTATGTCTCAGGGAGGAAAATATTGTGACAGAGTTCAATCTGCTCAGCATTCAAATGACAGAAATTTTACAAGTGTTTACTGTTTATCAAGAGTAAAGGTTCTGCAGACTTTAATAAGACTTGCATTGCTAAATGCCCAAGAAAATTTTGGAAATTTCACGCTAGTGATTCTTGAGGATGGCTTTTGTGAGAATTACTTCTGGAGACTGGAACACATGGCTCATCCAATACGGTTGCCTGTTCTTTCTCCAACAATTCTCTTCAGCCACTGTGCAGAAGATGTACAAACCCCCCTGACAGGCGTGGCTGAAGGTCTTCCTGTGCATGGCACTCAGTTTGGTCTCAGTTCTGTTTCCTTTCTTTTCGCAGTTCTACAGAAATCCGTGTAACTGACATGTGAAGAAGTTATGCAGCTTGGAAAATGTGAAAAAGAAATGTAACAATGCTTGTTAATCAACCAGGATTTATTTGCTATGATGATATGACAAGACTCTGTGTTAGATAGAGTAATATTGTTTATCTTTAATAATGACCTAGAAGAAGTAATAATATGCTAAAAACTTCATATGCTATGAATATTCAATATGCTAAAACTTCAGGTTTCATTGTGAAAGATATTCTTCTGTAAATCCTGTGAGGTGAATAATTGCCTCTGTAGCAGTAAGCCAGGACAGAAAGATACAGTAACCCAAGTGTCTCAGGGTGTACACAAACATGCATACCCCTGCACACGCACTCTTCCTTTCTTAGAAATACAAAACTTAAATTCCTAAACTGAAAAGAATGTTATAATCAAAGAAATATTGAAAGGAGTACAAAAACCCAACAGTCTACCTTGAAAAATATGATATTCAAAAGACAATATATCAAGACATAAAAACTTTGCAGAGGCTATGCTTCACCCTCAGAGAATGCATATTGTCAGCTATAAAATGTCATATATCTCAAACCAACACATAAAGTTTCTTACCATGAATACAGAGGTGTTCATCCTTTGTTATAGGACAACTTGTTAAGATGCATGAAGTTGTCACTTCAGCTACAAGAAATATGCTTCATTTTGCACATAGAATATATATAAAGAGAACAGTGAGACTGCTTTATTTGACAGTTAAAGTTTGTCTAGAAATAGTGAAAAGTCCTGTCTGTATCTGTGGATTGCTTAGCTCAATCTCTGGACACATTTTTGTGTGAAAATTGATATAAAGCTTTTCCACAGATTTTTTTTTAGATATTCCAAGCTTTCCTGACAATATGTGAGCATTGCACTTAAAATTATGAAGTTTTCTAAGCAGAGGATTTCAATGAATAGGATGAAAAACATATTACTGCATTTTGTCTGGTATCTATAGCCCATTATCTGAAAGATCTTATGTCTTTGACATAATAGACAATGTTATGTTTTTGAAATAATAGACAATGAACTTCCTTATGCTTTCAGTTACACTCATATAAATCTGGAGTAACACCTTTGGAATCTGAGATGAGTTCTGCCTCAATCTCTCTCTTTTTAGATGCTGGACCATGGCCAATCTTTTTACTTTGAATAATTGCCTCCAGTGTTGGGATTGTATTCACAAGTAATCCTTAGAAGGTGCATTAGAAAACACAGCTCTAAACTTTGGGAACTGCTGGACAACTAAAGTCCATGCTATATTAACCTAAAGTGTAGCCCACAACTTTAAGGAAATATATCTGAGTGTGTGTTCCATGCAAGCAGCTGAGGAGGAGACGTGCCTGCACAGGCTCCTCGGTTTGCAGCCCGTCTGGAATGTGAGGCTGCTCCCACTTCTCAAAAAGAGGCAGCGTCCCTCTGGTCTTCCCTTTTCACGTGTCTTGGTTTTAAACATACTTAAGTGAAATTAAGAAATATATCACAAGCATGTCGAGCTTTAGACAATCTTGTTAGCCACTGCAGGTGATTGCACATTTCATTTATTCATTCATTCTCTCTGCTGAGAGGTGACAAGTCACACTTTTCACAAATCAGTTCAGTCCTGTGCTTTTGAAACCATGCTGTAAACCAGGTTAATAAAATAACCGAGATTGAAATGAAACAGAATGAAGTACTGGAAACAGAAATTTTAGAGTCATAATTTTACTGCCAAATTATTTCATAACAAGCAACAGATTCCCTTATGTTTTTGCACAATCTACCACTTTGCAAATAGTTCTTTGGGAAATATCTATGATGTATAAGTCCACTGATATCTGCAGGTCAAAAATTATGCTTTAGGGAGCTCACTAGACAGAGATCTAACAAAATGTTTGAAGCTCTTCATGTCAGGATCAGAAACATCCTTCTGGCCTTTCTTGTGCATGTGTGTGGAAGTGTATGTGCTAAGTTCCTCCCCATGATCATTTATTTTTGCAGGAAAAAAAATCACACATCAGCATCATTATCTAGTCATGTGAATTGTGACATTTCCTTTTTTATTAGGAATATTTCCTGTCTTTACTTATGCACCAAGTCCGAAATGTCTTTTCTTGCATTTAAGGGACAAATGCACAGGAACAGCATTTCCAACTGCTTAACAATTCATGTGCAATATGTTTCTCTTTTCAACAATCCCCACCACTCAGCTCACAGTTTCATTAATTTTTCAGGTGAAGTTTTGCTGATATGTGGGTAAAGGATTGAAAACACTGAAAAATATTGTACTGTATTTCTCCACTACAAGCTACTGTTGGAGTAATTTACTTAGTGTTAGTACAACATCGCTCCACACCCCAAAAAGTGAAGGAAAAATCACATTTCTAGAGACAAGAGCTGGTAAATCAGCTCTGTACTAGCTCAGACAGACTTCCAATGCAAGCCTAACAATAATATTAAAAATTAAAAGCGACAAATTCTCTAGAAAGCTTCATTTCACAAATGGAACCGAAAGACTTTTGAGCTTCTGTTTTGAGAAGCAAAGGGAAAAAAGTAAGGTACTAAAACTGAAACTGTCACATTTGAATTGATAATGATTAAGAAAAGAAGCAAAGGCCTTTGTAGCATCCAAATCATGCTAAAGCAAGATTTGGGAAGATCTGAAGTTGTGCAGGTGACAGAGGCTGTCTTGCAGCACAGGACAGTGCTCCTGTTGGAACCCAGCTGCCAGGTCCACTGGCCAGCTGGGCTCGTCTGGAAGCATTTACCTGTAGTTGGAAATCATTACAGCTTGAAATAGTACATTTTAAAACAAAAGTAACTTTCTATGATGCAATCAATCAATCACTTTCTATGAAGTCACCAATCCTTCAGACTTGTCAGAATCACTGAATCTTATTCTGACATCCACATGCATCCTAATTTATATAGAATCATCAAGGAATTGCAGAAAGAAAAGAGATTTAGACTCAAAATGTAGCCTTAAGCCCTAAACTACCTGTTGAGACTGAATCTCTCTGAAGTAAAATGACTTAATTCTATCTAGTTCATTATGTTCTGGATGAGGCCCAAAGCACTGTACATTTAAAATGTAAGAGTATACCTTTATTTTTCACCATGCATGCACCTGCCATGGAAACCTGAGTTACTTCCACTTAAGAAGGCAGCAGTTACCAAAATACGGTCAAATAACAGTAACTTGCAATTCATAACGAGCAGACCAGTGACTGAAGGGAACAGAGAAATGTTGCATGGAATATTCTGGGACCAAGGTTATGATTACGGCATAAGGAGAGTGTTGAGTTTCCCAACACCTTGCACTCAAGAAACATGGTGAAGATTTGGTTTTGTCTCACCAAAATATCTAAACCTTGAGGAAAGCTTGCTGCAAAGCTGTCTTCTCAGTGACTGAATTAAATGCCCTGTGTGCCAAAGCTTTGGTCTCTATAGTGCTTGTGATGGAGAGAAAAAACAGACCAGTTAATTTAAAATATTGTTGAGAGGTAATTTAATAAAGAAACCCTGACTGGAACAGTCCATGAACTGCTTAATATTAGAAGATTTTTTTCCTTTTTATTTTAGCATAAAAACCAGAGCTGAATGGCAGATGTGTTTGTGCCTTGGCAGCAGCATTAAAATCTGCCAGTGAGTTTGGGGAGGTTTTCAGTTTCAGCATGGGCATGGTTTTCCTTGAGCCTTCGTCGTGCTTCCCAGGTGAGGCCATTCCTGCTGCCCACCTGGGAAACCAGCAGTGGGGTCACTGTGCTCCCATGCCCAGGGCTGCTGCACAGATGGGGACTGCTGGATGCTAAAAGGGTGCATTACCTGCCCGAGTCACAGTGCAGCCCCAATTACTGCGGGCTGCTGGGTTCACTGTCAATTAGAGTGGCAGCAGTGGTGAGCAGCAGCTGTGACAGATGGCCAGGCTCCAGCCACCTTGTGGGCAATGGGATCAGAGCCAACCCAAATCTTTTCTTCCCTCTTTGAAGGAAAAAAAAAAAAAAAAAAAAAGACAAAATCTCTCAAGCCCCAACACAGTTGTCAGTTAGTTGTCTATTAACCCTTACTTTCAGCTTTCTGAAGTCAAGATTTTGTTTATTTATTCCTTACTTCAAGCATGTTTTAGCAGGATGTTCAACCCAAAAGACAGTTCACTTTAAACCTTTGTTCTGAAGGGAACTTACAAAAACCCAGCTTTTAGATTCTTAACTGGAGATTTTTTTTCTCCCAGAACTGTACCAGTTCTGTTTCTGAACACAGCACATTAAGATAAACCTAAGACAGAACCTATTGTCTCTGATGAACTCCCATTCTGTTTATTAGTTTAGGGTGATATTTACCCCATGTTAAAAACTGGAACCGTAGCACCCTTCCTAATCTCATCTGGGCAAGAGTCAAAGTTGTCTCCAAAGGACTTACACTGCTTTATTTCCAGGTGATCTGGGGTGTTGAGCACCTCTTTGTTCCTCTCTAGGTTCACCCACAGCCAGTATAATGTGTTCTTGCAGGCACCAAGGAAATGCCTCAAACTCTATCACAGACCCAGTACGGAGCAATCCACAGAAATGCAGCCAACACGGGCACATCTTGACAGCATCCTGTACCAAATCACACTTCCTGCACAATTCAGGCTATGACCTCAAAGTGCAACACTTATAATCTGGTCAGATGTGTGCTTGAGGTTTATTCACACCATGTGTGCTACATCAGTAGCAAAAATGTCACTTTCTGAGGTGAGAGGGAATACACAAACAGGAATGGTGGGGTCCCACCAGATTAAGTGGCCTCCTATTTCATCAGCAGACAATTTGAAAACACAAGTGCAGGATAGATTAGAAATCGAGTGAAGATGGTTTGAGGCTGGATAAAAGTTGTTGTGAGGCAGTAGGTATAAATCAAAGAAGGAAACACATTTAGATTCTTTGTCAACAAAATTGCTGATTCTTTGGGCAAAGCAAGAGGAAAGCAAAAAAAAACCAGAGTGGATTACTTTCATGCTATATTTAAACTAGACCCTCTCTAAGTGCCAGGACAAACGAATTTTCCCCTTAAGATACAAGCAGCCAACCAGAGATTTCCATCCAAAAGACAAAGCATTTTCAACTATCCAGAGCAAAGGAAATCTCTTTTCATAGAAGAGAAAAGTTGAAGTAGGCTAAACATGAACAGAGCTAAGAAGACTTTGTGGGCACATAAAACTAGAGCAATATGTCACAAATGAAAGACTACAAAACAGGCTTTCATCAAATACTGAAAAAGAGAAGGAAAGAAAAAAATTAAGTAGAGGCAACCCCAATAGCATTACTAATTACTATATATTTTGTTACTTATATCATTAGGGTGTCTTGAGGCCCTATCTAGAGTTAAAATTTAAGCTTCAGTTATGAGCTACTGTGTGTCTTGTCAGTTAATGCCCTGAAGGTAGTGAGAGAAGGGAAAAAAATTTCATCTCTTGTTGTTAATAGTGTTGGCAATTGAGTGCAGTCTTAAGACAACAAAAAGAACTTTTTAAATTTTTTTTTTGTTTTTGTTACTACTAATTCAAGCTTTGTGGTAACTTTTTGCTAATAATAAAATAATTTCCTCAAGCTGAAATCAACAGTAGAAAAGGGGCTTAATGAGCTTAGTGCTTAGTATTTGTGCTGCAAGGGTTTGATTGACTTACTCAATGTTCTCCTTATTCATTAAATAAATAAATAAAATAAAACCATGTTGTTATCCTATTATATTATAGATTTTATTGTTTATCTATGGGGAAAGAAAAGCTTTTCCTTGGCTTAACCTTTGATGCAGAGGTTGTTTTTTTTTTTTGGAGAATGGCAGAACAACCTTTCTCCTCAAGTATGCTTAGAATTCAGCTCAGTCTGTCAAAATCATAATTGCAGCTGGCAAATTCTCAGCAATCTGAGATCAGTGATGTATGCAGAGTAGACGATCCCTTATAGCTTTATTTTTGTTTTTCTGTGGACTGTTCTATTCACACTGCACACTGTGAGCAGCCACTGTACCCTTTCTTAGAAAAGACTTGTATTCCAGGTAGGCAGAAAAAGACAAAGATTAGGGGCTGAGAGGGCACCTGCTACTTGGGTTTTTCAGGCAAAGACTTGATACACAAAGAGAATAAAGGAAACATCTGTGGTAACACAAGCAACATGAGCAAAACAGAAAAGAAATGCAGTTCTTTCAGGTTCCTTGTGGGCATCCTAATCATATAATCACTTCTCATATTTTGAAGGACAAGCAGGTCAAATAGTGAGTGAACAATGCAAGACCTTTAAAGAGAAGTGAGTATTTGCATTTACTTGCATGGACTGTGGCTCATATCTCATCAACAGATATATAAAATTATTTTAAGAAAAATAACTTACTGTTAAAAATAAATTGTTCAAAAACTTACAGGGTGGCTTTTGATGCAGTTTCCTATATCAGATAAAAACTGGATCAGAAATCTCTTCCTTACCTACAAATAATAACTGTGGTCTTTATTTCACTGAAATACTGAAAGACAAATTCTTTTAAAAAATATTGCTAAAAATGCCAACACATTGTTTAATAATTATCATTCATTCTACTTTACAATCAAACTTTTAAAAATGTGCTTTGTAATAATTTTAGATGTATCAAGGAAGTTCTCCATTGGCTAATTATATTACATCTGTAGTTTTAAGTAGAACAGAAGTTGAAATCTTTATAAATGTAAAAGATTTAAAATGAAAAGATATTTTCAACATTAAACAGGTGAATAACTTTACACATGAGAACCATTCCATTTGGCACTATTCATGTGTAAAATCACATATCATTACACTGGAGCTTAATCCTGCTAATCCTTATTTCAGGCTGGGTCACACTGCTAATTTTTGACTCTTCATCCATTTCAATAGATATTTCTGATTATGATGAAAAAGAGCTCATGTATTTAAAAACATTGTCAAGAAAACCTCTGAGAAGCAGTACCTCTCTTCAACAATAAATAGATAGATAAATTGATAGATAATTTAGTAGTTAATTGATACCGACAGTATACAAATGAATAACCACACTGCAGCAATGAAAAAAAAAAAAAACCAAAACAAAAACAACAAAAGAACTCAAGCCTGATTTTTTATAGAAGGGCACTTTGTGGCTCTTTATTAACTTGCAGCCTCTGCAATATCTTGTATACTGTTGACATTCCTGAGCTTGGGCTAACAGTAACATGATTACAGTACTCCCATCACACCCTTCACTAGCTCAGTCAACTCTATTCATGTGGTACACACCTGTGCATATTTGCAGTCCATTTAACTGTGGTGTGAGAAATATTAGCTTTCAAGGTGGACTCAGTAAAGATGTTTCCCTCCCACTCTTTTTGTACTTCACAAGCACTAAATAGTTAGGAAGTCATAGGCCTTCATCTTCCATAATTCTTGTATTTGATGCTATCAAGGTGTTGTATCAATTTCACTTCTCCAAATAGGTAGGGATGGAAGTACATCAACAGCAACCATCCCCCCTCAGCCCCACCAGGCAGTATTTGGATCTTCTCTCAGCTGTGCCAGATGGTCTCATGAGAGACAAAATTTCTTCCTCTTGTATCTGAGATTATCATGTATATTAAAATGTTACCACCCTGAATGTTCAAATCTCATAGGAGCATCCTAGTACCGTAGGGAGACAAAACTTTCAATGTCTATACATTTCAAAATTGTATCAAAAACCATGGGGAGTTGTTTAAGGCAATGATGAGATTATTAATGACATCAATTAATAATTTATGTTAACTTTTTACATTCGATTCAAATATCTGTATTTGGTTATGGCAGATGAAATGCAGTGTATTCATCTTTTAGTACTAAAGCCCTCATCTACACAGAGAACTCAGTGGCTAGAGGAGATGTCACTATCTGCAATCTATTGCAGTCTGCACTTAAATGCAAAACGCTTTTTTTCCTTAATGTCTGGATGTCCTGCTGTAAAAATATGCTGGTCCTGGAAGTGTTTGTGTATAGTCAGGCACAGGAGATATTTTGACAGTTAACTGTCTGTTTTACTGACACAATGGGTAAATTCAGCAAAATGTACTCCCAGAGTTGAATTAAGATTGAGGTTAATCTGAAGTCTGTCATCTGACTGCTGCAGTTCTAGCCTCTTCCATCATTAATTATTTGTTTGATTTGAATGAGTAACATCACAATTCCAATTTATCCCGAAATTTATCCCAGATAAACCCAAGAAAAAGTTCACTTTTTTTTTTGCAAGTGTAGGTAACAACTATTTGCTAAGGCAAGCTATTTTCTGTTGGCCAGTAGAATGGTCATAATTATTCAGAACTAAAAGCAAGTTAATGAGCAGGCAAGATATCTACTTAAAGAAATCTTTTACATAATATACCTACATGTATTGCAGATGCTCTTTAGGTGTCAGTGCTGGAGAAAACATAATTTCAACTTAAGCTTTGGGTCAACTGGTAAGTTTAAAATTACTTTGAGCAGAAAAACAATGAACAATTGGTAGCATCCTCTGTGAAGTGTTTGGTGAATTGTCCTTTCTCATGTTAATTCTCAGATGGCTCAAGGGCATGTTACAACTACTGAATGTATGCAAAAGCCCTAATTCGTGTTTCAAAGGTTTGCCCTCATCTGTTTCCTGATACACCTTTGTGTCTAAAGGCTTTTATTACATCTTACTTCACCATTAGGGGACACTGTGAGTGGATTTACTATCGAATGAACAAAAGTGGAGAATTAAAGGTCTAAATCCTGCATGACAAGCATGGAGAAAAGCTGCAAGGTAGCAGCTCCTGAGTAGTGAATGGACTCCCCCTTTTCTTCCATTTATAGAAAGCAGTGAAATTCATGCAGACTTTTAAAACAAAGTCTTTATAATTTTAGTACGAGTGTAAAAGAAAATAGATTATAGACCTTAATTCATCACAATTCAGTGGTATTTCACTAAATGGGCAGATAAATCTTTTAGTATTGCCATTTCACTGAATCATACAATAAAGTCACCAAAACCATTGTTAGATTACTGCAGTGAGGGTAGTTTTAAATGACAGCTCTGAGAAATAAAAAATAAGAAGAACTGATACAAAATTATTTGCAAAAAAACCCTCCCAAAAGAAACCTACCTCCATTTTGCCTTGAATTGGTAAAATGGTTATGAAGCTTGAAACAAAACAGTACAGAAGTGGTCTATTATTTCTTCTGAGATCATTACTGAAATGCAACCACACCTGTAAATTTTAGGGAACAGAGGTTCTACAATTGGTCAAGGGAGTAATGTTTCAATCCTTCTATGTCAAGTCCATTTATTTCTGACAGTGAGATGATGAAAATGAACTCAAAAAACCAATTTGAGAATTATTAATTTTTCCACTGCAAATTTGTAACATTACCATAAAGATGCTGAAAACATAAGAGCTTAAAAATTAACTATTCAGTTGTACCTGGTTAAATTTAAAAGACGCTAATAAGAACATTTTTTAAAGACTCTTTTACATAAAGAATCTTTGTGCCAGTTCTGAACAGATGTGAGGTCACAGGGTGTATTATTTTGAGCTATCTATAAGTAAGATATTGTTATAACTCAGTCTCTGGAAAGATTTTGGAATATTTGTGTTGCTATAAGCTATGTACAAACAGAAATGGTGCACTGTAGTTAAAGAATTTTCAGATTAGTTTAGCAACCTTTATGTATGTGAGACTAAGACATCCCTCAGATGCTTTCCTTCACAGTCACTGGTGTAATTTAAGTAAATCCCTAAGAAATGGATGAATTGCTAGTCATACCAGTTGGGAATGTGGCCAACCACTTTTCACATTTTTTAAATGAAATTCAAATATATCTACAACAGAATTTTAAAGCAAATTTACTGTGTTCTAAAACACATAACTAATTGCTGTAATGAAAGAAGTACCTTAGAATTATTTCTAAGAAATATAAATAAATTATACAGTCATACCCATGTAGGTATCACACAGCTTTAAGAATCTTTAAAACCTGGTGGGTTTGACAGTTTAAATGACACATCTGATTTCAACAAAGATATCCTTATACAAGTAATTGATCCAGTAATTGCACTAAGCAAACTTGGAAACCTAAGGCAGGATTTTGAACTGTTGAAAAACTTAGGTTAGAAAGGACCTTAAAGATCATCTAGTTCCAACTCCCTGACATGGGCAGGGACTCCTTCCACTAGACCAGGTTGTTCCACGCCCCATCCTACCTGGTCTTGAACACTCCCAAGGATGGGGCATCCACAGCTTCCCTGGGCAACCTGCTCCAGTGACTCAGCACTCTACAATAAATAATTTTTTCCTGATATCTAATCTAAACCTACTCTTAGTATGAAGCTGTTCCCCTTTGTACTGTCACTACATGCCCTAGTAAATTGTCTCTTTCCATCTTTTCTTTAGGCTCCTTTCAGGTACTGGAAGGCCACATTAAGTAACTCTGAAGCCATCTCTTTTCCAGGCTGAACAATCCCAAATCTCTCAGCCTTTCCTCACAGCAGAGGTGCTTCATCCCTCTGCTCTGATCATCTTTGTGGCTCCTCTGGATTTGCTCCAACAGCTCCATGTCCTTCCTGTGCTGGGGAGCCCAGAGCTGGATGCAGCACTGTAGGTGGGCTCTCACCAGAGCAGAGCAGAGCAGAGGGGCAGAATCCCCTCCCCACGCTGCCTTTGATCAGCCCAGGACATGTTTGGCTCTCTGGGCTGTGAGTTCCCATGGCTGGGTCATGTCCAGCCCCTCACCCCCCCTGCATCCCCAAATCCTTCTCAGCAGGGCTGCTCTGGGTCTGTGTTGGTACCGGGGGTTGCCCCGACCCAGGTGCTGCACCTTGCTCTTGGTTTTGTTAAACCTCATGAGATTCCCATGGGCCACATCTCCAGCTTGTCCAGGTGCCTCTGGATGGCATCCTGTCCTTCAGGTGTGTCACTGCACCACTCAGCTTGGTGTCATCTGCAAATCTGCTGAGGGTGCATCCAATCCCTTTGTCGATGTCATTAATTAAGATATTAAATACAATTGGTTATTTAATATCTTACGGATATAATACAGACCCCTAAGGACACTTGTGACTGATGTCCATCAGGGCATCCAAGCCATTGACCCCTACTCTGGTTGCTTCTAGGAGGATCTTTTCCATGATCATCCCAGGAACAGAGCTGAAACTGAAAGGTTAGCAGTTCCCAGGATTCTCCTTTCCACCCTTTTTAAAGATGGATACAGTGTTTCTCTTAACACCTTAAGGTGATTCCCTTAAATCTCCTTAAATGAAGGTGATTTATGGTTATCTTATGTTTATAATGTGGGAGCATACACCAGAGGCAGTCAGTCACCTGAACATTCTTTTACAGTCAATGCATTTGGACCATGTTCAATTCATCAAATACAGGTGTCTTGGGGTAACTTGTACCATGCCTTGGGCTCCATTTATTCTATTGACTCAATCTCCAGTTACTGCTTCAGCAGCCTCACATGACTGAATCATGCTTTACTGGCTCTATTGTGAGCAACCATGCTTAGGGATGTGACTCACACCTCTACTGTCCATACTAAAAGTCATTAAATCATTGGCAAATTTGTCATTAAAAGTGAATACTTTGGTTTACCTCCATACACAAAGAAAAATATCTCTGCATTTCGCTACAGGTTTAGTGTTAGAAGCAGAAACCCATTGAAAAATGCCTGTTTTGAGTCCTGGTAATTTCCCACAGAAATTCCCAATTGTATAGGTTTCTTGGGCCCAGCAGCTCTTAAGCCGAGTATCACTTCATGCTGCATCTGGAGCTCCATGTCTCTTGGACTTCAGCAAAGTACCTAATCACCTGATTTTTAATGTCTTCACCTCATCCAAGGTCATTGTTCTCTTGCCAGCTAGGATCATAAATTATAATTTATTCCAAAGTTAAATATATCTATAAGTGTCACAGTTAAGCAAGGCTGCAAAACAAAGAAAGAAATAGAAAATCACTGAAAATCACATTGTTAAACTGGCAGGAAACCCAAACATCTCCAAGCATGTGATACCATGAAGTGAAAGTGAGTAACAATATAATTCACAATGAGTTTTCTCCAGCAAGACTGAATTTAACAGGAGCTATTGACATCTGCAGGAGAATAAAGCCTCCTAAAATTATCTATTTGATAATATTCAGAGAAATAGTGCAAAAGCACCTGCCTGGGTTTTAAGAATGCCCTTGATACCATTTGAACTGAAATCCATGGTAACAATTTAAGATAAATTATTCCTTTCCCTCTAAGCAATTCTGAAGTATTAGATTCAGAAAAGCCCTGTTAGGTCAAAGTAAATGTCCTCAAATCCTGCCTTGGAGAGTGGCCAAAAGCAAGGGAAGAGATTAAGAACAGGGCAAAGCTGTAGCAATGCTTTTGCAGTGATTTAGTGCTAAGGGGCCTCCTGAGGAAAAATTATTGTCTTTGCATTTAGCAAGTTCCAGTAGCCATTGCTTCCTTTAATTTATGCAAGTTTTTTTCCATACCTTTTTTTTTCTTCAAGAAAAGTAGAAAGAAATAATTCTGTATTGAATGCTTCAAGACACTCATGACTTTATATTTCTTTAGTCATATTTCTATTTTAGCATTTTCTGTCTTTTCTTTATAGGTCTTAGTCCCTCTATTCTTTCCTTATACAGAAGTTAGTGCATAATTTTAACTTTCTTTCTATTTTTTTCCTGTCTATTTTCCAGTCAATCCATAATCAAAGGAACCAGCTGTTAAAAAAGGACATGGATCTATGGCCATATGCTGGACTTACTCTGTTTCACTATTTTTACCCTAATAATTTTTAACACTTGGTTAGAGTTTATTTGGCCACTGATGAGTGTTAATTAGATGTTTTAATGGTATTATTATAAGTTGTGTGTATATATATTATATCAATAAAAATTGTAGGATATATATAATTATAAAGCAAAACTTGTAAGTTTTCAAATAAATGTGTGCATGTGTGTGTATATACATATATACCTCCATATTTGCTAATATTACTTATTTTAGTTGCCCAGGAGCGTTTCACAGCATTAATTTTGGTATTGATATTCCTCCTTAGCCAAAGAGGCATGCTGGATACCGTTGTGGAGCAATACAAAGCAGAGACCAAAGCCATCTCTCCCTCTCTACTGACTGCAGGAAAAATTGCTGTAGATCAAAACCCTAATTTAGCTGATGTCTGAAACTATGTAACATGAAAACCGCTATCATCCCTGGTATGCTGATGGATGAAGATTCCTTTGTTTGCTAAAAAAGCACTTCCATACTTCTCACAGCACATCTGCAGATGTAGGATTAAAGTTATGTAAAACTAACAGAAAGTGCAAGTGCAAAGCCTTCAATGGGTCTCTGCACGGTTTACACATAATCATGCAATGCTAGGTTAAACTCCCTCTTTCCATCTCAGCTTAAGTAATACAGTAGTTGGACCTCAGTCCCTTGTTAATATTTAAAACATTTTCCCTTGCTTCACTGAGACATCTAATATAGTTATCTTTGACCTATTGACTGGCCTTATCTATATCAAGTATTGTTCTTGATGCTTGAGTAGTCTTGTTCAAATCAATAAAGGTAAAGGTGGCATAATCTGCCTATAAATGGAAGATGTCCTTGCATATTATATGCTCTGTCATGCTGGCTACATAAACTTTTTCTAATTTCACAAAGAAATGAAGAATGGATTTTAGTGGAAATCCCCTGCAAGAGCCAGTTTTGCCTGTAAATGTTTTTTTCCACATAAATAAGCAGTTTTGATATTATCTAGCACCCGCACAATGGCAGAGCTTAACACATCAGTTGCACTAAGTTTCAACTTAGTATTGATACTTAAGCATCTCTGATTCATGCTTCAAAAATAAGTTATGGTGCATTTGAATTCTGCTCATTTTGTTACGCTTTGAAGTACTTTCAACACTATTGACAGAGTTAAAAAGGAGCTGCCTGGAATCTATGCAAGGTCAGATTACCTCCCCATGATTCAGTTTTTAAAAACATGTAAAATACATAAAGAAGTGCTCCTGGCAGATAGAATTTTATGATTTCTTTATTAATGGCTAAAATTATTTCTGCTGTTATAATCTACAGAGTATGGGAAGATACCTTTTATTTAATGAGGAGCTGTAACATCTCAGAAGTCAAGAAAACATCTACCAAAATGTGATCATTTTACAGCCATGTTATCGGAAGGCACATGTTTGTTGAAGTCAGATTGTATAAGAAGAATCATCTATAGCAAAGGTGCCACAGCCTGGCAACAAACTGTGAAATTAGAGAAATTGCTCAGATAAACTGAGTTCATTTGACAATTGAAGCCTCAAGGCTGAGATTGTGTAACCTGCAATAAAACAGACTGCCCTCTTCCTCAGGGCTTCCTATTTCCTACTGCAGGTCAGCATGGATTTCAATTTTGCTAAAATTTCACTTCAGCAAAAGCAGCAGGGTTTTGGAGTGCTTTTTGATCCTAGAGGCAAGGAACAGGGTGAAACAGCAGTGACAGCACTTGGTGGTATAATACTAAGAGCAAAAAAATTTCTCAAGATTCTGCTGCACACTCATTTTCTGTCTTCCTTCTGGTTCTTATCCCTTCCCTGAATTCTCATGTGTCTAAATGCAATTTTTCTGCTTGCATGCTTGACAGAAATTCTCGTATTAAAGACAGAAAAACTGCCAAACCTGCTCAACAAAGCTTACATTACCTTGGACTGAACCAATGAGTTACCCATTCCTGTTTTCTCAGAAAGAAACTTGGGGATATGAATAAATCCATTATTCCATGGATACCCTCCAGGAGGTGTGGTTCAGCTGCTCTAAACTCCTGCCCTAGCAAGAGCAAATTTAAATTGTCAGCCACATGCTTATCCCAGACAGGAAAGAACAACAGAGATGGCAGTAGAAGAGTCTGGGTTACAAACACAATAGAGGGTGGGGGGATCTGTGATTGCAGGAATCTGCACTGAGAGAGTGGCTGATGACCTTCAGGTAATGGGAATGCTTTGGATGAATAAATAAAAACATGGCTGGTCTTGTGGCTTCCCAATGCTCAGAATTATTAAGAATATTCTCAACTAAGCTTTTGCTAGATATGATTCCTTCATGCACACATTGCTGTATAAATAAAGGATAGCCGTGAATTTTATAAATTATTAATGCATTTTACATTACATGTAAATGTATTTTACATGTACACACATGTATAGATTGTCTTAGCAGAGTAGCAATGGTTACATCTTACGGGGAGAGCAGGTGAAAAGACAGCTCACAAGTGTATGGTAACAAAAGCAAAAACCCTGCCTCATTTGGATCATCTTAGAACTAGACATAGAGAAATATTGGCAATAAGATTTACTTTATTTATAATACAGGTAATAAAGGTGTTTTTTTTTTCTGTGTTGTGATCCCTAGATCCATAACAATTGACAAATTCATCAATCGCATGAGGAGTTTTCAGCTGCATTTTGCACAAATAGGCTAATATCGAATTTCAGTGTAACAAATCACAACATAAAAGATTTTATTATCTTTATAATTAATAACTGAGCAGTGCTTTCACTGTTTGGGAGGTTAATCTTAGTTGAAGCTTTTGATTAAAAACCCAGATCCACTGTGGACTCTACATCTGTTTTAAATAGCAACAACATTGTTTCAAAGAAGTGGATAATTTTAGTGTGCAATGCAGATTAAAGTTTACTTAAATCATTGTCCCATGAGGTTATCTGTGGTTGACTCTTTCCTAAAAATTTTTTATAGAGGAACAAAACTATGTCAGTCAAACTGTATTTGCTCTACAAGATTGTAAATAAATAATTACCTTCTAGACCTTAGAAGTATATGGCTGGACGTTAGATACCAGGCATGGTTTTCATTTTACTAGGATGAACTAGCTTTGAAGTTTTTCAGCTTCCTATCATGATACTCTTCGACTAGTAACATATAATTATTTATTTACTTTGTCCACCCAGTCTGCTTTTCTTGAAGATAATGGTGACACACCTTCAATTCCAGTACCAACTTCTTAGTTTGCTTTATAAAACACAATAGGGATGGCCATTAATGGCACAGAAAACAAAGTTCAAGGCTTCAGAGTACATGGCTTTAGTAGAAAGTCAGTCCTGATTATCTCATCAGTGAAATTGAATTAGAAACATTTTCTGTATTCTAAGTGCACCTGTCTGTAATCATAAGATCAGATACTCTAAACTTGCATAGTGGATTTGACAATAATTAGATATGTGGTCTTCAAGAACTACTTTTATAAAGCAGATGTGAGGAGTTTTGGCCTCTGCTAATCAAAGTTATAAATCTCCTCAGGGCTGGCTAGGCAGGTTTTGAATATTGGTCATCTTAGTATATGTAACAGTCTAAAGCAGTCTAAAGCATCTTTCCCTAACTTAGAGTTTTAGTATCTAAAATATACTTAGGAATACACATACAGTAAGGAATTTCAACATTTCTACCATCCACAACATCTTTAATAAATTTATTAGTTCCTATTCCTTTTCATAATCATTCTGACTTTTAATGTGCTTGAAATCTAATCCATGTCTAGAAAGTTTAGAAAACAATCTTTCTGAGAAAACACTTTCATCTGAGGTCAGGCATATACAATTAAGAATGCTCAAATGTACGAAATGAATACACCTTATTCAATATCTTGCCTCCAGCCATGGCCAGTAAGATAATTCACAGGAAGAGGAAATATGTCTTAAGAACAAAATGAAACTTTCAGGTCTGCTATGAGTGAAAGATCTTCATTCTATATCTATTTCTCGTTGCATTTTGCCGGAGGCATGATTTAGCCTTGAAAAACAGCTTTTTAATTCAGTGTCTTAATTCCACCTTGTTCAGCATGGTAAGATATAATGAGAAATTTCTGGGTCTCTCTTTGAAGAAGGTCAGGAGTTCACTTAAGCTCAAACAGACGAAGCATTTTAAGGCTCACAGGGGCCAGCAGCATGCACATGAATCATGCAGCTGATATTACCTTTCTCTGCCCCCACTAGAATGACTCACTGACAATGTGGTAAGGGGAAGGTAGGGAGATGCTCAAAATTTAAATTTTTAAATATCTTTAAAGAGACTGTAGCTATTCTGCTTCTGCACTTTACCTTTTCATATGAAGCTTCTCGGTATTTTCATACTGTGCTAGTATTTGTGGATATCCCCCACTTTTGTAACTACGTGTTCTTCCCACTTTTATGCCTAAGCATTACAGAGAGAGTTTTAGGAAAGTGAGGAATAAGGCTCTGAAGGTATGGAATATTGTTTGTAAAAATGAAAGAATTGGAATTGGAAGTGGGGTGTGCATTAGAATTATTGTAAGCAAGAAGTGAATCCTTTTAAAGACCCAATTATAGTGTTAAATTATTTTTTCTGTGCTGTGTTTTGTTGCACCTTGCCTACCTTTTTTACTAAAACTTTACTCTGTATAACATTACCTAATACTGTTCTTTGTGATACTTAGCTATCTTCTGTCTATGGCTATAGATAATTCAGGACTCTAAGCTTGCATAGTCTGTTGAAGTCTCTTCTTACCTGAAATCATTCTACCTGTACCTATGAAAAAACACTGTCCAATTATTTATATCAGCTGGATCCTTCTTTAGCCTATCTTAGATTAACATTTTCCCCTATATATATTTTAATTCAGAGAAAACTAGACTCCACAAGCTGCTAAAAAGTAATTCTAATAAGTAACAAAATATTTCAATGATGATTCTAATAACTGAAACCTGTTGGGTTGTAAATTGTTATACAGGTAGAAATTCACGTTAAAGCAAATGAAGTCATATACAGTAGCTCAGCTGCAATTTATGCAGTAGAGATCAAGTTCTGGACTTAGATATATAAAACATGTAAGGATAATCATTACCTGCTGTATATATGTCACTGCATACCACAGACATATCTTGATCACATCTCTTGTACTGGTTAAGGAGGGGTATCCTGCCTGGCTATAAATAGCCATAATTTGCCTTCTTGAATACTGCTATTTTACTCATGGTAATCTATAAAATGTGCCAGGGAAGGTTTAAGTTGGATATTAGAAAAAGGTTCTTCACCCAGAGGGTGGCTGGGCCCCTGAAAAGGTTTCCCAGGGCAGTGGTCACAGCACCAGCCTGACAGAGTGCAAGAAATGTTTGGACACTACTCTTAGGCACATGGTGTGACTCCTGGAGTGTCCTGTGCAGGGCCAGCAGCTGGACTCGATGATCCTTGTGGGTCCCTTCCAAACCAGCATATCCTGTGATTCCATGAGACAAGGTGGGTTCTTTTTGTGTCACTCACATAATCCTCCACCGTGAGCTAAAGGGAGTCGCATAAATCTTGTATGGAGAAATTGGTTAAATGGGCTTCATGTTTGAGTGTTGGTTAACTTCCATTGACTCCAGTGCTGTATATACTTAAAAAACAAGGTGTTTTTTAACTGCAAGTCAGATCTAAATCCTTAATGGCTTTAAATTACCTGAATAATATAAGCGTGCAGATCTGGCTCTAAAATACTAGTAATTATTACACTATTTGTCTGATAAAGTTCTAAGCCTTCAACTGAATTTCACCACTTTACTGACATTTCAGTTTGCTTTGGTGTGATTCTTTGAAGAAACAGACCCATAGCCACTGATTTATATACTTTCATTGGGTGCAGCAAACCCCTTCATTGCCTTTTTTTTTTAATTCTAGGGCACCATGTAGCTTTATGCACAAGCCTCTGTACTCTGTGCACATTTGAATACTAAAAAAATTGTAAAAGAAAGTCTGTTATGTTTGCACTTTTAATTTAACACTGGTTGGGATATCTGCCAATGCAGATAGGCACTTTTCTGTGCACTGGAAAACCCAATTAGGACTTGTTCTTAGTTTGATTATCAGTCAGAAACATGCATACAGAAATATTCATTAGAGACCTACTGAGAGCTGTGATAAAGCAGCAGACAGCTGAATTATAGAGTCTGTCAGTAACCCCACTACAATTTTACATTTGCTTGATAAAGGACAAGTAACAAAATATCTAAGATGTAATTTGGAGCCTACTGGAACTGCACTTTATTATAGCAGATATTGTTCTGACTGTCTTCAGGAGGTTGGTAAGTGTTTCATGACATGATACTGTGCACAAATGATAAATCACTGTGCTAAATGCTGCACCACTGTGCTGAGCACAGAAAGGTAACACACATGTCAGCTGGAGATAGCCTCTCAGTCACAGCCAAAACCAGCAATATGAGGGTTGGAAACACAGTACATATTACAGGAGCTTGGACCCAAAACATTTTTATGCTTAAAGGATGATGACTCGATTGACCCCACTTCCACAATTCCACAGTTCTTTACAGTGCCTAGAAAAAAAGGGAAGGAAAATAATTCCTCTTGGGTAATTTAAAATACTTCAGTTAAGGTTAAAAAGATATATTTTTTAGCTTATAGACATTTTACTATTGGCCTTAATTTCTAACTACCTAACCCATTGGCACTGCAACACATGATCTGAAATGATATTAAGTTTTCAATAGGATTGGGAAGGACATATGCATGGAACTATGATACCAGTCAGCTAACTAGATCAAAGTCTCTCATACAGTTTATTTAAAAAGCACTTGGGAAATCTGGTTCCAATAATGACTTCAATGTGTTTTCCTTTCTAAACAGAAATAATATCACATTTGTAAATGGAAGAAATGGTATTTGATCCCTTTATTGAATGTAGTGTTTTAGTAACAGAGTTGTTCAAGATATGTAAACTCCCATCTAAAATTAAATTATTTAAATAAATATTTTTTAAAAAAGCTAATAAGAATACAGAATAAAAGGTCTGTTCAATATTCTCAATATGAACCAGAACTATTGGCACTGTATGGGCTGCTACAGTCCCCAAATTGAGCAAAAATAATAGTAGTGCATAGTGGCTCTTCTTCAATTGAGTCTTATTCAGACTAGGATTATTTATCAGTCTTTATTTCACAACATATATCACATCATCAAGCTTAAAATAAACACATATTAAATCAGTTACTAAACAAAACTGTTGAAATATCAGTATTGATTTCCCTAAGGCATACTGGATATGTGTGAGTTCCATAATTGTACAATATGCTCTGATGAAGGATTAAAACCAGTTCACTGTATGAAAATAAGAGAAAGACCCATGCCCAAATGAACCACTTTAAAACATGCACAGCTTTTGAGCAGAGTAGAATAGTAAAATACAAATATTTCCTTCTCAAGATCTTAATAATTTTCTAATTGGGAACTATATGCATATTTTTGGCATGGTAGCCCAAGATGCTTGACTGGCACATCTTACTTCAGTGCTTGTAAGCCTCACAAGCTGTGAAAGCATTTTTGCTTGGAATATGTTTCCCTGTCATTTGAGGTAATACAGTTTTCCCCAAGTTCCCAGACAAAGAGCAGATGCACAGAAGCTGTGTGTAGGTGTACATTAGCAGGTACAGGCCGAACTGAGCTTGGTCTTCCCATGCTAGTGTTGGAACTGGAAATATGATGGGAAAAGACACCAATGTAGGCGTCTGCATCTAAATTTTTGATCCAGACAGTTCTAGTCACATGCTGCACCAGAGCTAACATGCTGGGCTGGAAGTCTGGAGGCTGGCTCCACAGCACAGGATGGGGCTGGAAGGATGGTTCAAGCCTCCCCCTTTTCTGCCTGTGTGTTCTTAACAATTCCCTTTTGCCTGGCCTGAGTTTAACTCAGCTGTATGGAAAAAACACAGACATGTTGCCCAGCTTAAAATGTGCACAGCAAAGAAAAATAATCAGTTTTCAATCAGAAAATCCCTTTAATCAGTTTTCAATCAAAATCCCTTCTTCATCTCACTGCAATGACATGTTTCCTTACACTGGTGCAAGACAAGTAACTGGGACTTGCAGCCATAGCAAGGTGGGTAGGGCTGAGCTACTTTTCCTGTTAGCACCAATTTAACGAGGCATAAAAAAGGAACACCATGCATATATTTATTGGCATGGGTGTAGCACTGGACTGGCCCCTACCAACTTGCCCAGGAGTAGAAAAGATTCCTTTTAGAGCAAGACCTAGATCCTGAAGATGAAAGCTTGTTTTCTCCATTTTAGGCCACCCCTTTGCTCTCAACTATCTTCACTTTGTCTTGCATACCTGCTTTTTGGGAGATGTCATGACAACTTCTCCATATATAGTTGAAAATAAAGGAAAATTCACTTAGGAAAAGCACTTTTGATATATGTTTAAATTTAAATGTTTTGCTGCAGAAGGATGGTCTCAGATCTGTGGTCATTCGCTGTCCTAAATCAAGAACTTCAGCCTCAATACAAAGCTCAAGCAATTAATAAAGGGAGAAAAGGCCTGTTGATTTATGTGAGTCTTGTTCAAAACAGCTCAGTTCTCCAGCACTTGGACCCATTTTTGAGTATATATTTAGACTTAGGAACATGACACATTGCCTGTAAACTTATATACTGTGAATCTACCCCTAATTTTGTGACTATGTTCAGTCTTCTTGTACAAAAGAATCTTTCTGAGGACACATATTTATACATATACCTGATTACCTGATTACCACATTTATACCTGTGGGGCTTGAGTGGGACTGACATTATGGTTATACATGTACAGTGTAGAATTTAACTTTTCTGTCTCAAACTGGGTGGGGTGATCCAGCTGCAGGAACTGTATGGAGTCTGTAAGGATATTTGAAAACATAGTTACTTACACACTAGGATAGCTCAAGCTTCTAATATTTTAGTGTTCCTTAATTCCTAATCTGGTTTTATTTTCATTTTAAAGAACCATATACTATTATAGAATCATAAAGACACATATACAACTATATTAATACCTTATCATACATTTTTTTCCAACTGAATTTTGCTCTGAGAAAAACGACAAAGCTACAGCTGAATACCACATGAAAAATATTTAGCCTTGCAAGCAAGCACTATTTATATATAAAAAAATCTTTATTAAAATCATGGGAGCACACTGCTGAGTAAAAACATCTGTCATTTCCCCTCCATCTACTTTTTTCCCCCTTAAACAGTAACACCCACATTTCAAATGGCTGAAGAGTTTATTTAAGTCATGCTGAGCATATGGAAAGTCCCTGTACCATCCACACACTCACACACAGACAGCAGTGAAACTCTGGGATGAAAAGCCCTAAAAGCACTGGAAACACTGCAAAAAGAATGAAGGAAAATACAATCATTCTATGTCAGCGTTATACTAGATACAGTAGGTTTGGGGATATGTGTTGAGTATAGTTCTGGGAGATGACCTTTTCCCCTCTGTCATTACTAAAGATTGTAGACGGGTGAGGCATCTTTCTCAAAATACATATTTATGCTTTGCTGACAATGCTGCTTTTCATGTTTAAAAATAAAAATGCTCCTTATAATAGATATATAATTACTCATACTCTGGAGGCTTCAGTCTCAGTATGTGGAATATTGGAGAAAAAAATGATAGTCTGCCTTGAATAGTTTATAATCTGCTCCATAAATCTGTCATTCAGTATAAATTTAAAAAGCTGGGCAAAGTTTTTACTCTTGTTTGGGCCTGTTTTTTCTTATGTTGCTTATATATTGATACTAAGCCTCCAACCTCTGTGGACCTGCTCCTGATTTATAGCAGTGCACCTGTAAAGGAGCACATTGTGTCAAACGTTTGCTTGGATGAGCTGGACTACTTGGATGAGAGCGAGCTGAGCCACAGCACAATGCCTGGAGTAGTGGGAGCACTGGTGGGGTAAAGCAGCAGCAGCAGCAGCAAGAAGAATGCAGAATGGCAGAATGGCAGAATGGAGTCTGCCTCTTCACTGATGGACAGATGAGGTCTCCCTGCTTCCAGGACTCTAGTACTAATTTCCCATGATTTTTAAAGGAAAAATCTTCTTATCTTCCGCGACTGCGTAATTCTTGATCAGACATTACATGACACTTATTTTTCCAGAACACAGGGATCTGGCCTCCTGCCAGGTATGCATTTATGTGCTGCTTCAGCCTTGGCTTATCTGGAGAATGAGAATGAGAAAAATAGTGTTATGCATATACTGCATAGCAGAGTTCCCATAGGACAGTGCAAATGCTATGTATAACTGTGCTTCTATGCCAGTTTTGCATTGGAAATAGAGATTCTCCTCCCCATCTCCTTCTGTAGTTGGTCTATACAGTTCTATAGTCTGAAAATTTTTAGGTTTCTCCTTTTAAAATTTTCTGATAAAAGCTTATTTTCTGATAATTTTCTTTTTCTTTGATCACTGCATGACTACCTCCACATTTCCTGAGGTTACAGAGGGCTCTGTAGGAGACAAAACCATCTCTCAGACAAAGAGAGGACTAGTTTTTTGGCTGGAGTGACTTAATCCAGTTCATTAAGAAAGAAGTGTAAATTTCGTAGTTGCACATGCTTAAGTTTTAGGAATGTTACTCTTTCTGTTGCTAAAACTGGCAGGATTAAGGTCAATTAAAGCAAGAATAATTTTAACCTTATCTCTCATAAGAAAGATATAGATGAAAATTAATTTACTCTGAATTGAGAGCATAATTAAGCTATTGGTTTTAAACATTTCTCAGCAGACCAGACACAGTGAAAGAAAACTGTAGATTTAGACAAATGTTGGTGTTTCATAAATATGTCAGATATCTAGGTGTTTTCATCTTAAAGTCTACCGTGAAATTTCTATAAGCCTACTTGTTGGAGTTTGTGGTTTTAGTCCCCACAAGTCATCTTCTTTTCCCTCCACAGCTGCTGTACCATGACATCCACTGTTTGGAAAAGAGTAGACACAGCTGGCTGTTTCTTCAGTGCTGTCATTGACCCTTACCCTATCCATTAATTGTCCATCACTGGTGATATCTAGTCTCCCACCTCCTCATCAAACACTTCCATATCCAGATGTGCCTAATCAGTTCTGAGACATGATTGATGGAAGGCCAGCCACAAGTCCAGGTCTAGGCCATGGCATGGCAAAGGAGCTGTTTGCAGTACAGATGATGTGCTGTCCACCTTAAGCAAACTCTCTGGCTGCAGTAGTTGGCATCTGTGATGCATTGAATCTGCAGAAGTACAGGATGGAAGGGGAGGGAGCGGTAATTATTCTCTGAAAGATATTGGCAGGGAATGCGCTTTCTGTCTCAGAGTGAAAACTGAGGTGCTAGTAGAGGGGAGCCACAGTGGAGGAGGAGATGCACAGCTGTCTGCACATTTGAACAGAACAAGCTGGTCCTGAGAGGAGTCTTCTATCACCAGAGTGGAAATAAATCAGTCTGAAACAAACACTTCCAAGGCATCCAGATTTCACTCCATTTTTATCCAAGTGATAAAAAACTGCATCAAGTATAGAAAAAATCATCAAAGTATCCTTCCAAGACTACAACTCCATTGTCTAAACTTCTTTTTTCAGAAAAACTCTGGCACAGACTTGGCCCAGGATAATGAGCACTTCTGGAAACAGTGTTTGAGTGCAGTTCAGGAGCCGGCACTCTTCAGGGATCCGTTCAATGTGAGACATGAATACAACCATTTTACTATAAAGGCAAAAAATGTTTAGTAGTCTGCATGGAACATACCAGGCAGTTGGCTTCAGCTCCAGATCCATATTTAATTTATCAATACAGATTCCCACTCTCCTGCAGTTGCCAATGGTCCCCAAAAGAAGGGAGGAAAATTTCTTCAAACTGAAGTGCTTCGTCTTGTTTCTTGCAAACAACAGTGTGGTACACCTCTGCATATATCTTAACATAAATTTTCACTTTAAGGCAGCACCTAAAACCAGGACATGGGCTTGCTTGGATCTGTTTTCAGTGCCTCTGAAGAAGGTCAGATATTAAGTCACAAAAACATAGGCAGCACTGCCACTTGCAATAGACAACAGCACACAAGAAGGTGATAAACCTGTGTTTATATCAGATGGTTAATTAAATATCCATTGAAGCCTGGTCAGACTTTGACTTAACTCTGTGCTTTTAATATGAAAATGTAAACTTTTATCACAAGGGACATTCTACTATCGTTATCCTGTTTAAATATTGAAGCAGACACGCTTTCGCTTACCTTGTAGTAAAAATAAGAGTGGATTTAAGAAAATGTAGGAGGTCTGATGCCTAATCCAAGATAAAACCCTCAAAAATCTAGCAGCCAGCCTGTGCTGTTTCCCATTTCCTGTGCAGTGGTCTCTATGGAAGCCACTCTGTGCAGGTGGCAGTGCCTTGCTGCTAAATGCCTGGAGAGGGATCCAGGGCTGCTGCCAAGGGAAGGAATGTGCCTGCAGGTGCATGAAAAGGACAGCAAGCAGGGTGGGTGGTGGAGAACACTGGCAGCACCAAGAAAAGGAGACTGAGGAAACACAGACTGCAAAGGTGGAGGAATAGAGGAGATACAGTTAGAAGCAGAAGAAGGAAAATCCAGATAAGGAAAAAAAAGTGGAAACTTCCATTATGATTGCTGCCAGGGAAGGGAAAGGGGGGAACAAAGTGAAGACTTACATGAAGATGAGGAATACTTCAAAGTATTTCCCTGCCATGAATGCATAAAGAAGTAAAAGGGTGTCAGGAGGCTGATGGCTGGTTTCACACCTGCAGATGTCATCTGTGTCTCCAAATTTCATTAAGAACACACCTACTGAATATTTTATAAGGATGGAAAACCTCAGATAGATTTGTCCTTAATGGGCCATACTAAGAAAAGCTAACAGATTGTCGTCCAGTCTTTTCCCTAAGCAACTTCACAGCCTTTTCCAAAGAAAATGAGTGATTTCTTCTGAATTCATGATCAGTCAGCTTATCATTTGTTAATGCTTTGATAACACAAATGGCAAAGGATCTTGTGGAGCAAATAAACAGATTCTAGGCCTGATCCTCTCTATGAGCACCTGAAAAAAAACCTGTCCTGCCTTGGCAAAATGAATGGTTGGAGTCTGTATTTTTATCTGAAATCTTGGTCCAACTAATATGCACATCCAATTACATGACTATTCTTTGTTGCAATCTCTCTCTTTTTTAGTTTTTTGGGTTTTTTTGTTTTGTTATTTTGTTTGTTTGTTTGTCTGTTTTGTTTTGTTTTGTGTTTTTGTTGTTGTTGTTGTTGCTGTTTTCTGGTTTTTGTTTTTTTCTTGACTTCAGGGAAAAGGGCCCAACAGGAGGAGATGAGAGAAGGAGGCTGGAGAATGAGCTACGTAAAGGAATTGGTGAGTGTTTGTAAACTTGGAGGTTTGACCAGAGTATTTCTCATTGTGGATTTAAATTAATTTTATTTCTAACTCTTTCTTATGAAAAAATTAAGAGTTCAAATAAATGGACAGCTGCATTTCATAAATAGTACCTCTTCTTACACTCAGAAATTATCCCTTAAATATAATTGTTTACTAAATATTAAATAATTATTTGGGGAGGGAGTTGCCCCACAACTATGCAATTATCTACTTGTTCACAGCATTTTAGTTGTCAGCTGTTAGGTAATCTCACTTTTTTCCTTTTTCTATTCTTGTTTAATATTGAGTTGTTATTATTAAACAGTTTAAGCAATTATTAAGCAAAATTCTTCTGCTAAGAATTATGAAATAACTCTTTGCTTCCCAAACTAAATGCCTAATTTCACAGCTTGTTGTAAGACTGGAGAGGTATGTATCTTTCCCAGAGAAGATAGGGAATTGTGGGACTCACTAACAGACCTTAGGGAGCTGGACAAATTGGCAGTGTACAAAACAGTTGCTCTGAAAACAATCGTGTCTCTAAACCATCAATTCTCATTCATATGTAATGTCATGATCCTGCTTCTACTGAAATAATTGGTAAAGCCTTTCCTAATTCCACCGGGACTAAGATTGGTCTTTTGGGCTTCCATTCTGCAAACAGGCATGCACATACTGAACAGATCTATTCACATGATTAACTTAAGCATGCAAATAAGTCTTTTCACTTGCAGTTTGTACATTACTAATGTTTGGGAAATGGAAGAGCTCCTTTTTTTCCTGAAACCTTTGGGCAAAAAAAATTTCACTGTTTCCATTGAATGTAAGTAAAAGATATTGGCTTATGAGCAGAAAACAACCTTTTTTCCTTTTTTTTTTTTTTTTTTTAATGTGAGTGGGTTTATTTAAACCCCAGATATGAGAAACAGTGGTAACAAAGGGCCTTTGTCCCCACACAGATCAGCTGCAGGAAGAATTTCATTAAGTTGCTTGCTGGTCACGGCCCTGTTCTTTCTAGATGGTTCTTGAAAATCCAGAAAAGCCTGAAGTAAATATATAAATCAAGAAAAATATATTTGAATGCAATAATAAAAAAGTATGTTCTACAAATATGGCATTGTTCAAAATTACTTGATGGAAATTAATATCCTTCCAGGATCAGATTACTTTTCTGAAGCATCATGTAAAATAAAGAGAAAAAAAATAAATTGAAATTATGAAAGGACTTCCTAGCTTTTCTATCTCATGCTATATACTTATTTTCTTACATCACTGCTCACTAACCACTCTTCCCTGAAAATGATTCACATCCCATTTTCTCACTCCGAAATCTCATTAACTGTACATATTAAATTTTTTCAAGTACATGAGAACTCTGCCCACTAATCCCACTAAAATAGGAAGATTTATGGTAGCATTCCAAACCTTGAGTGAATGTCAAAACCACCATTTTATCTACGTAAATAAAGTTGTAAGGGATTTCCTTTTTATTTCCTGCTTTCCAGGAAATATGAAATTCCTCTCTTTCAGCAATAGACTGACAGAAATTGGAGCACCAAACTAGTGAGAATTAGTATGGCATTATTGCTGGGGAAAAGTTGTAGTCAGGAAATACATGCTCTCAGCAATAGCTGGTGTTATTCTACCTGTCTTGAGGGGGGCTGAACTTACCATCGCCTGTGAGCAGTGCAAGGGGGAGCAGCTGGCACAGAACTAAACCCTTCATTCCTGCTGCAACGGTCTGGGGAGAGTTAAACATGAGCTTAAACATGGGCCTGTGTTCACAAACTCAGAAGTGGGACATGACCCCTGGATTCTCCCTCCCAGTAAAGGCTTGTTGATACGCTCTCTGTATCTTCAGTGCACACTGTATATAACAGACTTGGGGCAGAGGATAAAACCATCACCTCCCCTGAAGCATTTACATATGAGTCTGTGATTTCAGACTTCTGTTTTCACATTTTTTCCCCTCTTTTCTCTTGAAATTAGTCTTGGACTCTTTTCTACAAGATGTTTCAGTTTCGATCACTTTTTTTTTGTTGCCACGGTAACATATGTGAGGTGAGCAAATATTTTCCAAGATCACAAACTTCAGTTTATTCAAAGATGGATTTTTGGTTGCTCCTGATCTAAAATGTGTTTGGTCAGACTGGGCTAAGAATTTTTTATCTTCTTATCGGCTTTAGCATTGCCTGTAAAACTTTCAAAGTTTCTGATATTCACAGCTATGAAGTAGAGCTTTGATCTGAACTTCAGATGAGATGTCCCAGAATGAGATGATAATTTGGTGTAATTTGGGGTTTAGGAAATGGGGACTTATCCTCTAAATATGTACAAATTAGTCTTGCTGACACACATTGAGGTAACCCAATTTCCGAAAGTAAGTACAGATAGAGAACCAGATCAGCAGTTACTAAGGTTGCAGTTTGTATTCTCACCTCCATAGCCCACGGTGTGGACTTTTGCACTGTGGAGAGCTTGAGGTGCCTGGCTCAATTTCCTAGGACATTAGCATTCCCCATTCTCTGCTGGTGGCACAAGAAAGCTATTGCCTTATTTTTTAAACACAGACTTTAAGAGACTTCTGGGAAAAGTGCTGTTGCCTGCAGAGTGTGTTGTGAATAGCTGTCCTCACAGTGTTTCTGAACAAAACAGCCCTACATATTTTCTAAGTTTCCAGAGTACTTCAGTTGATGACTTGAATGGCCTCATCTCTTGCTGTGCTCCTCTCGTCACTTAAACTCAGCTGCTGGTTGGGAACTGAAATAAGCCTTTAAGATACAATTGCAGCTCGGCTTACAAAGAAATTGCAGAGTGGTAGGAGTCAAGGTGGACTTATAAAAGATATTAGCTGCAGAACTTTGCTTCAGGAGAATTCTCAGTGCTGTTAAAAACTCTTCAGTAAGCATAGAAAAAAGCGCAAAAAGAGTCAGAAGTAGCTTTGGATTGGGAAAGAAAACTAATTAATTATATGTAGAGAGAATTACCTTAGCTACCAAATGGATTATGCTTTTTCCAGTCTATTACGTCCCAACAGGTGGATTTCTCCAAAAGGCACCCAAGGCACATGCACAGATGGATGAATTCCTGGTCATTGCAAGGGAGCTAAAAACAAATAGTTTGCCAGGTGCACCTCAGGATAAATAAGCCTTCCAGACCTGACTTGTTTCTTTGATTGCAAGTAAGCATAGAAGATTAAAGACAGCAGGTCTCAAACACTGATTTGTTATCCTCCAACTAAGAAGCTTAAGTTTCCAAAAGTGTCAAAGGCCTCTTGGGCTAAAGAATTTGGTGCTGGAGCTTTTTGCTGTTATTGAAAACATGTAGTCTAAAGTCAGTCAAAACCAGGCAAACACCACAAGTTTTGTCCCAATTTTCAAAACAAAGATTTATAGACTGTTGGCTTTCCATATGTATTTAATAGGATTGAGGATGCCTGATTAGTTTTTAGAGTTGAGATTTTTTTGCATATCTGCTAAAAAATAATTAAAAATTCTATTCTTAATTTTCAAGTTGTTAAGAGACAAGGTAGACCTTTTTGGTTACTTTTTACATGCCTTCATTGAGGAATTTGTTAAAATATGTTTATATCTGTTTATATCTGGCCTCCATGATATAACTTTAGGCCCAAACTCAACTACTAAGAAAGCATCTGAAGACTCATATGTTGCTACAGGCATTGAATCAAGTTAGTATGAATCAGTAAAAACCTACAGCAGAGGAAGATGCTCTCTGTGTGTTTCTGACACATCACATAAACACACATTGTAATAATGTTTTTAGAATTTAAGAGACCCATTCTATTATAATTCCATATCTGTCTATATTCCTTTAAGGATTAGATAAGTTTGGCTGAAAGTGTGCATGTTTATATGAACATATCTGAGCCACAGAAAATGATGTTTCATTCATGCGTTTGTATTCTTATATGCATGCAGATATGTGTGCATGCACACAAACATTTTCACCCTAGCTATTTTAAGACATTTAATTTGAATAGAACCTGTTTTTAGTAGAATAACCTGATAACTGCTGGCAACCAGGCACTTCTGTGAGAATTTACATATTTTTTTCATATTTTTCATAAAGAAAACAAAGCATTTTTTTTAATAGAGTGTTAACCTCTTTCCCCAAATATCTAACCTTAGGAACATATCAGATCATATATCTTATTACTCAGTGTAAGATTACACCAATTTTTGAGCTGAAGCCTGACAAGACTGAGTTTTAAGTGGCAATCAGCAATAATGTATAGCTTGTACCTTAATGTCACTATTGGTGATTTTGTGATTAATTATCTGACTGCTGTGTAGTGCTTAAAATAATCTAAATGCATAGGGTAAATTAGTTGATCAGGAGAAAAGTCTGTCATGCAAATTCAGTTCTTACAGAACCTTCCTGTCACACTCATCAATGACAGCCTAAGTGGGTCACCAGAGTGGATGGCCCCTGTTAATTTATTTTCTCAGACATGCAATACATATTCATGATATCCTGCTGTTTGTCTGTCACCTCAAAGAAACTCTCCATATCCTCCAAATTATAATTAATGAAAATATGCACAGTTAAGCTTAGGGGCTTGGAAGGAGAGATATTGGTATCATGTTGCAGGGGGGTGCAAGGTACTGGTATCAGCAGTTGTTTGCTAATGTGGTAGAGGAAAAATATTATTTTGCCTAGTACAACCTCTTTCCTTTTTTTCCAAAGAGATATAAGAGATCATGCATTAAAAATAAAATTTTTATAAAGTATGTATGTATGCATATATATATGAGAATGAAAGTATACAGAGTCATTATTCACAGAGAAGCTTTTAGTCCATACTATTCCAATCTAAAACATTTTTTTCCAGACAATCACAATTACAGATCTCTATTCAAGCTATCCCCATACATTCAGATTTTTGAAAATCCTACTTGTCTATTTTGCCTAGGTTGAGTACTTTTTGGTGTGTATGTATTTTTATCCAGAATTATCTGTATTTACACCAGGCATTTCCTGTCATCACTGCAACATTATATGATACAGGAAAAGATACATTACATGTTTCTTTATATTATCTTATAAATCAAAACAGATGCACTTGTACCTAAACTACTGAAAAGACAGAGGTAAAATCATGCAAACAAATTCGCATTATTGCATGAGCAATGGCAATAGCAATGGGATAAATTGTATAGTTGTATGATAAATTGCTAAACCATGATATAAATAAAATTTATCTAGTGCTTCTTCAATTCATCAGTTACCTCTGTCTGTCTCATTTTTTTCCTACTAATCCTCCTCCTAAAGAGGAAGCTCGACTATTCCACACCTCTACACAGCTTCAGACAAATGTCTGTTAAGTAAGAAAAAAGAAAATCATACTACCACAGATAAGATTGTTCCCTATGAGCTTTTCCAGTGCTAACACCTGACAAAACCCCAAAATGTGCAACCTTGAATCTTGGAGAAGTTGTGGTCATCGTATTTTATTTCGTCTTGTCCTTTCCCCCATTCTTCTCAGAATCACAGGTTTGCTCTCAAAACTTATAGGTAATTGCAGTGTAATCAAGCCTTTGTTTCAATGCTGTCCTTACTCCCTGTTAATGAATGAATCTGACTTATATATTTACCAAAATAAAAGTAGAAAAATGTTAATTTTATGTATCTATTTGCAGTTTTTTAAAATTATTTTTGGTCAGAAAGAGAAGCATTAATAGAAAAAAAATACAAAACAGGAATAAAAAAATTGTAATGGTTCCAGACATTTGATAAATAGTCCTTCTTTTGATAGTATGTAAGAATTCCACAAGAGTGAATTGGAAAGATTTTATTGCTGACCTGCATGACTTAGTTGTGGCTTTGTCACTCATAAATAATGTATTCAGCCCCAACTCATGCCACTAAAACATTTATACCACAACACATCACTGTGTATGTTATATAAATATTTATTATGATGAATTATTAAAATGACCAATGAATATTTATTCCTCTTGCAGCACGAGTACATGCATGTATGTATATTTTGTGTTTATATGATTATGCACATATAAAAACATTTCAGTAGCTCTCTACACACGGATATACATGTATACAGGTTCCCCCATATATGTGCATATATGTGCATATACATCAATACATACATAGGGATATGCACAAACAGCTCTAATTCTGCAAGGTTGTAAACATGTTCTTTATAGATGTGCATTATTTATAAATGGAAGCATCTACATGAAAGGTGGAATTATGTACATTTAATATTTTTTTATTATCTAAGATTAATTCTGACAGGATCATGGCTTAGATGCAATTATCATAACAAAGGCAGGGCAAAGGCCTCGGCCAAACAGCATCCAAGGCTTTGAGAACATGATGACTTTCATTAGCCAAAATTTACAGCCCAGAAGGTTCTTTCAGCTGCTGTTTTCATGTTTGTCTGATTATGGGAAAAAAAAAAAAAAAAAGAAAAAAAAAAGAAAAGAAAAATTGCTATACAGCTTTTGTGATATCCAAAATATATTTGAAGGAATAGTGTTGCACTGTGGTTCAGATTCTCCCTACAACACATGCCTGTTGAATGCTGGAGCCTGTCTGGGTACATCCATCTAATCCTATCTGATTTCAGACACTTGGCCCATATTTAAAAATTTGATAGGAAGTCATATGATTGCACAGAGAGAGGGAAGAGAGAGGGAGCTATCTATGAGCAGTGTTAGGGGAACACAGATGAGGCAAAGAGCCTGGGAACCAGACATGAAGTGCATTTTCCAGTCTCTGAGAAACTTTTCATTGCACACGACGACATAAAACATTCCAAAGCATGTTGCAGATTTGAAATATTAATAGGAATTAATCAAGCTCCATAGACTGACGCTTATTTCCCTATTTGCTATGTACAAAGCACAGGATTAACACCACTGGCAATATTTGTGTCAGGCCATACTGATTAATTTAATATTCTGATTGGATGAACAGCAGAGCTTTAATGGCTGTTAACTTTCTGGCAAGCTGGGCTGAGAAGGTGATAATGAGATTAACATTTGGAGGACCTGATTTGCTTTTGCGCTGTATTTAATTACTACTTTGACACCAACTGGTATGGATTGTGCAGATATGCTGATAGATACCCATATTTGCTAAACTATAATATTTGCTTTAAAGAAATGTGTTAAATTCTGTGATTTCAAAACTACGTAATTTTCATGTCTGTAAAGTGATCACTGTAGGCATTCATCACTGTAAAGTGATCTCATTCTCAATTAATAGCACCTTAAAGAGGATATTTGGAGCAAGCAGAATGCCTACAGGAAATGAAGAAAGATAGTAATCAGCAATAAAAGTTGTACATTAAAGTTTAGGAAATATAGAAATAATATAGGTTGCCAAAAATTGATGGAGATGATCAAGCTGATTTAGATTTTGCAAACGAAATTAAGTCTTAAAATAATCTTGAGATCTATAAAATAGAAGCAGAACAGAGAGGGAAAAAAAGACATTAACGCAATCAGGTCTGCTTAAAATTTTGTCATTTCTTTCTTCCTCTTAAAAAAATGAAAAACATGGTTTGGATTATTCTTCACAAAGAAGAGTCATGTAAAACTTATGCCGAATGTTGAAATACAAAATAATTGAGCATAGGGTAAACATAGGGAAAAAAAAGCGTAACCTTTTCTCAAACAAACTCATAATTTCTGAACCTGGTTTTCTGAACAAGAATGTGAATTGACCAGCCATAGATGAAAGGAGAAAAGACAACAGATAAGACTACCAAGCTGAAGTATATATTTTATAGAGACGTTCAACAGTTCTTCCTGGGACTTGTCTCAAGGACTTTTTCAAGAATATTTGCTAAAAGCCGGAAATTAACATGTGCTGAATAAAGTTTAAATTTATACATAAGAAACAAATGCTGTTACTATTTGGTTTACCAGAAAAAGCTTATTAGGACTATATCCTGTTTATACACAGTTCAGAGTTTGAGGAAGCATAGGGTTTTAAATATGTACAGTCTAAACACACAGTTTGTACTTGTATGTACAAAATCATATACATTGTTCTCAGTTTTCACTGGCTGAGCAAAGCATTTATTTAATTATCTTGACCTCCAAGAATGAAACTCCAGAGGAGCCCCTTTTTAGACAGCTATTGTTTCAGACCCAACTTCAAGATGAAACAATCATTGTGGAAAAAGCTGACCACACTTGCACTGTTGATACACAAAGTGTGTCCTTCAGAAGCTTTCTCCTCTTAAGAGCAGGTGTGTTGGAAGGCAGGAAACAGAGAGAGAGAATCCAACTGAATGTATACAATAGCCCATTTTGATGTTCTACAACTGCAAATGCAATTTTCAGACACTATGTATGTTAATTTGTACTGTTAGTGTAGTGGAAAACGCCTTCGGCTGAAGGAAAAGCAGGTATTTTTCTTCAGGTATAGGTATATTTCTTGTCTGTAATAACTAATTGATATCCCCCATAGCCCTCTTTCACTGATGAAGTATTCTCTTAGGTATCAAAGGTCAGATTCACCAAAAGATATCCTGGGATGATTTTCTTCTTCTTCTATTGGTTATTTATGATATATTAACCATATTATTTATTTTAATCTCACATTTATGGTTTTTTCCCCTCACAACACTGAAAAATTTACTTGCTGGTTTGCGACCAATGATGTGAAATGACAGAACACAGAGTTGGAGTGTAGAAGAATAGTTATCAGTGCTGCTGTGAAGTGGTGATGTGCAGATCCCAACTACCTTTCCATCTGATTTGTGGAAACCAGGACAGACCGTCCAGTTTCAGCCTTTGCTATTGTTTCAGCTTTAATGTCAACTTCACCGAAGCCTTTTGACATAACTTCAGAGCTGAAACAATTAAATAAGACAGACAACCCTGAAACAGCTGAAGGAGGGTCTGTTGAGCTGCTGTGACTGGATATGCAGCACAGGAGATTGTGCTAGAGGCTTCAACATCATCATTCTGGCATGCTGGGGACACTGTGTCAGCTGTCGCATAAGTCTAGCAAAAGGGTGATAATTCTGATACTTATGGGATTGCTTACATTTGCTCTGCATCTGTCATGGTTTTCATTTATACAAATATAACCACAAATTTCAATGTCCATAAGGATAAAGGATATCTTAAATCTGATGCTGATTAAGCCAACACTTCCCACACCTCCTTCAAATCTGTTTCTGAATCACCAGGGCTCAATGCTCCTCCAAATGCAAATCTATCAGGACAAACAAGAGAAATAAACTTCAGCAAAACAAGGATGGAATAAATAAATCAATTACATGTAAAAATTTCCATCCACTTTGCTAGGTCTTTAACTTTTGATTCAAGTCTACAGTGCATTGCTCTGCTTCAAATCTATGGTGCATTCCCAGGAAATCTTAATGCTGTAAAAAAAAATAGACCTTGAGAAATATCACAATACAGGTTGAAAGTGTGCAGACTGATTTGTCTTTGGCACCATAAGAGGAAAATTTTTTTAACTGTTTTGAATTACTTTGGTGACTGACCATTGGTGGAAGCCTTTTGGGGCAGTTTTTTTACTGAAAAATCTGACAGACTCTGCAGAGAGATTTTCTGAGCTGAAGAGACCAAGTAAGTGTTTGGTGAAGGAATGGTAAACATCACGACTGTCTAGACCTAGCAAGCAAACCAAGAAATGCTATAAAGAGAAGAGAAATATGTCAATAATTTTAAGAACAGATTATTACTCAATAATACACAAAGACAGGCAAATAGGCATTTGAGCAGCTAAAGTGGCCCCGTTGCAGATTTATATTCCTAACAGTGCCTTCCAGTCACACCCTGGACATTGCACATCTGTCTGCCCACTATAAGCCTTTTTTTTTTCTCTTTTTGTTTACTTCCCTAATATTTGAAATGCAATCCAAGGCATCTTGCTTATTAAACTGGAGAGACTTCAAATTTGCTTTTGCACAATAGGAGCTAATTGTCTGAGACAATTTACATCCATCAGTGCAGTGTTTTATGGCTTTCAGACTCAGTGTAAAATGAATAAATAAGAGAGCTGAAATCATTACTCTCTTTTATTACTGGAGATGTGCTGGCTAATCTGAAAGTAATTTGAATGCTAGAGGCCTGTCAAACACTGGACATCTGTCAAGCTCTATCTACAGCCCATAGTTCACAATCTGTGCCACTTCATAGCCTCCTCTTTTTCCTATCCTGAACATTTTCCAGGCAAAACCAAAAGTTGTAGTTAGTTGTTTAGCATGGGTATTTTTTTTTGGTTTCTTGTTTGTAGAATTATTTGGAGAGATTTATAATTTTACTGTTTGGTTAAACCTGGTTGAGACTTAATTTTCATGCTGTTGGAGAGTGGTAATTTTTTGTGACCATTCTAAGATTTCATTGCTATTTTAGCATCATTATCAGATAGAAAAAGAGGCCATCTGTCAATTGCCACTATCAATTTCCCTCATCTTCCCAGAGGTTGTAGCTGCTCTACACAGAGCTGCAGAATTGTGCAGGAGAAACAACAAATGGAAAAAAAAAGGGGGGATACACATCTAGGATAGATGCCATAAAAATAACTGTGGGGGACAGACAGACTTAGCAACAGAGGAAACAACACTTGGGGGATACTAGGAAAATAAGGCTGCAAGATATTTATGCAAAAAAAAAAAAAATCAGACAGAGACAATGTTTATAAGTAAGAATTTGGAAATACTTGTTGAGAACTAGGGGAAAGAAGAGGAGGCCATTTAAAAAGAAAACTATAATTGTCAATAGAATAGGAAACTTAGAGAAACGAGTTAGCTAGAAGCGAGGCATCATAAGAATGAAGATTTTAGAAACAGGTTGCAGATAAATTCCACAGATGAAGAAAAGTTCAGTTAAGGAGATTATTATCCCTTATATGAAGAAAAAATATCAGATTTTTAATTCTGAAGGAGACAAACAATGTGTTTTACTCAAGAAATTCTCTGAGAAAACATCACAACTGCAGGGTTACAGTAACTTGTGCAATGTTCAATCGGTACCAGAAATTCCACAGCAGACTTATGCTATATTCTCCCTATTTTTCCTCACTTTATCCAGGGCAACAGATGCTTCTATATTGGAAGATATCCTGAGAGGAGTTTTCTCTTGTATATCCAACACTTTTACACTTTTAAATCATGGCATTGATTTATGGCTGCAGAGCTCCGAAAAGGAGCAGGCAGTCAGGAATCACCTGGTGCCAGAGTGCCTCCCAGGCCCACAAAAGGTACAAATTTCATGTCTGATACCAGCTTATATAAAGCCCAATATTTCATGTCAAAATACAGGATATTCTTACCATAAAGGTCACTTATTCTTTGACTGAAGTGTGTCTGGGTTTCAGTATCATTGAGCAAGGAGACATCATCTTATTGTCTCATGAGATACACTAAATGTCATAATAAGAAAAAAAAAATCACAAATGTCACTAATAAAAATAATAAGACGCATATTTTTTTCATGCCCCCTTCTGTTCATTCCTAGCTAAAAGAAGCTATCTCTTTCTTTTTATGCATGCTATGAGTTTCTTTGCACAGGTTCAATCATCCTTGCTGCCCTTCCCTACAGTACCTTTCATTCTTCTGTCTCTGTTTAGACCAGGATTGAACAAAGCATTTTGGACATAGCTACCACTGAGATGAGGGAACCTGTTGGCTGAGATAAAGACAGCAAGGTAATAAAGATAGCAATAGGTAAAGCAAAAGCTGAATACACAAGCAAAAGCAAAACATGAAATTTCATCCCTTTCCATAGGCAGGCAGGTGCTCAGCTGGCTTTACATGTTTGGCATGACACCACACTGGAATATCCCTTGGATCAGTTGTGGTCTCTCCTGGCTATCTGCCCACCCAGCTCCTTGTGCTGGGAAGGCTGTATGATGAGTAGAAAAGGTCTTGACTGTGCAAGCTCTGCTCAGCAATAGTGAAAACATCCCTGAATTATCAATACTGTTTTCAACACAAATCTAAAACACAGCCCCATACCAGCTACTATGAAGTAAATTACCTCTATCCCAACCAAAACCAGCACAAGGTCATTATCAGCAGCAATACATTACAAACCCTGTTTTACATAAGTGTCTCATGTTTCTCTATACATGTGCAGTGTATGAGTTTCCTGGTGCTGTTCATTATTCCTGGTCTGTAACGTGGAGATGTCGAGGTGGTAAAGCAGTCACCCACTGTGTTTGGAGTGAAGCCACCCATCTCCCAGGTAATTCAGTTGTGCAGTTTGGAATTATTTCCTGATGGCAGCCTGCATGGTGTTCTGGAGGCCAGGAGAATGGGAGTGTGTGGCTGCACTCCGTGTCAGCCAGTTGGCTGCAGCACCAGCAAACTGATATTGAGCTCCCAGGTATGTTACACCTGCAAGTGTAGGTGTAGATTGTGCTCTGGCTGATACACTGCACAAAGCAATAAACAGTTATTTCTGAAAGAGATTGCTGTGAAAAGTGAAGGAAACAGTAATACCTCCTTCCAACTAATAAGGAAGTGTGAGATGAGTGACTGACATGTTTTGAAAATCAACTAGTGCATCAAAATAAATTACTTTTACGGAGCTAAGCGTACAGAATGTATAGCTCCAAGCTCACCAGTAAACACCACAAGAAAGGAACAGAAAGAGAAAAAACATTGGACTTTGGATAATCCTGAAAATAAACAGCCTTGTTATGGTGAAAATAGAGTTGTTTTGATAACGCAGTCCCAAATTTCTTTAAGAAATCATCAACTGTAATGGGGAACTGAGTCCTGTTTCCTAGATCCCACAGATGTACTGCTGACATTGGCAAATATTGTCTCCTACAGTGTGGAGGGTGTGTATATGGCTCAGATTATACACTGCTAAAATACAGCCTATACATACTTGTTTTTTTTAACGTATTACTGTGTCATAAGGTTTAATTTACAGTGTGTAAAATGCTCTGAGATTTTTAAATATTCAGAAGTGTGACACTGCCTTTTTCATTGCATTTTCTTTAATTACAATCCTTCAACAACCAACTTACAATGCATAATATTATTTTTTATGAACTGTTGTTTTGTATTTCAAAAGTAGATTGCTCTTTTTTTTTTTTCAAATAAAAAAAGAACAAAGGGGAAAAGGAAGAGCTCAGTAAATCTGTTTTACAGATGATTTTCCACTGAACTCAAGCATTTACACCACTGTAGCTGTGATCAGATTAAAATTTATTTTAGTATAGATTGATGCTACTTTAGTGACCTGTGCAAAGCACGGAAGAGAGATGACTAATGGTAATCTCTGTTTGAGAAATTAAGTGTCAAGTACAGTATGAGGCAAATGATCCTCTGAGTTTGTGCATCAATTAGACACATACAATACATGCGCAGGGATAAGGATTAGTGAATTATTTTTAAAATAGTCAGGAAATCTTCAAAACCTGTACAATAATAGACTAGATCCTGCAATTCTCAGTGTGCACTGAGAACACTGAGAATCCATAGCCTCAGGTTATGAACTGACTTTAGTGGATCTGCAGATTAACAGTAGCTGAGGCCTTGGGTTATTGCATGGGGTTTTTCTGCTCCAGACACCAGGGATTATTAAGTCTGTTTTATGTAGTGGTCAGGAACAGATACTTAGGGAAAGAGTATAAAATCAAGATAAATACAGTTTCCTTCTACCTTCTTGTGAACAGAGCATTACATCTGAAAATGGATGCTGCAATTAGACTGCTAGGGGCCAAGGAAAGGAGGGAGATGTCTCCACTTGGATGTACCATACAAAAATATTTCATAATTCTGTCAGAATTTAACTGTGAAAATTACTCCCAGGTTTTGGTCCTCCACTTGTCCACACTAAGCAAAGCTTAGTTTATTTCTATCTCCAGTATTATAATGAACAGTCTAGCTCCTTCTGAAAAAAATCCCAAATTTGTATTTCTGAAAATATTTTAAACTAGACTGATTTTATCATTACCCAGTGTAGAAAATACCATACCTGTTTTAGCTCCCTACACCTGTCCTGGGTGACGTTGTGGTGCTTGTATCCCCAATCGTGTGTTCTGTTTGTGCTTCGTGTTGTGTTCTGTGCTTTCGGGACTGGCTCTGAGGGTGAGAGTTTGTTTTGTCTTGTTATCGGCCGGCTCACCTCCCCCACGGTCTGTGTTTAGGAAAGGCTTTGCTTGCTTGCTTGCTTTGCTTGCTTGCTTTGCTTGCTTCTACTTTTTGCTTTTGCCTAAATAAAATTATACCATCTGAACCTGTTCCGGACGGGGTCCTGGGAAACACCAAGAAACACCAGGAGTCTGCATTTTGTGATCAGCAGCAGTCATCCCCAGCGCCCAAGACTGACAACTGGGCGACCACTTGCAGGAGAGAATTTCTGAATTTGTCATCCTTTCAGAGCGGTGAAGGAGTTTTGGGGTTTTTTTTGTCATCTGGTGTTGTTCAGTTTTCTTTTTGTGTGTGCTGGGGAGTGTTTTTCTTGTTAAATAAACAAGTTTTTTTCCACTTCTCTCCAAGAAAATTCTTCCCGAACCCGGTGGTGGGGGGAGGAGTCGTGGGGGTTTGCTCTCTGGGGGCTCCTTCCGGAGGTCTTCCCCCAAATTTGCCCTAAACCAGTACAGATCCTACACAGTCTTCTAGAACCATTTCACTATGAAAAATTCCCAAATACTCTCATGGTATAAACTGAACAGCATCACACGTACTAGTTGTTCCACGTTATAAAGACTGGAAAAGTGGAAAGCAAAGTGGTTTCAGTAGCATCTCTACTCCTCTGTATTTGTATCTAATGTCAGAATGTGTCTCAGCTCTATTTCTAATTACATTTAGAGAAGGAATATTTCAAATCAAGATTACATCTAAGGAAGTATCAAGAGGATACCTTAATACTTGATTCTTTGCTCGGGCTAGACCAATGCCTTTTCATTATTCTTTATTGCGTAGATTGGTCTTTCAGGAATAACTAAACCTGGATTAAGGGTCTGGTGTCTACTGATTTGAGAGCAAATCTATAGCTGGATTTTGTGAGGTTTGTTGCAGTTTATGTTTAATTTGGTTGTTATTCAGTTGTATGTTCCCTTTTATAATGGTTTTTCCCTCAGTTGTACCCCTGTGTTGTTATAAAATGGTTTCTCCCTTTCCCGCCTTTACCCTTGCCCATCACCCTAAGCCCCGCCTACCCGTCAAGAATCTTCCCTGTCCTTCACCCTAAACCCTGCCCTTACAGCTGTCAATCCCTCCTGGCCCCGCCCATTCTTCCAGAACATTCTGTATCAATCATCCCCTTCTCGGTTTACTATTTGTTACTCTGTATGAGTCCCCGCCTAAGTTACTCCCTATTGGCTATGTAAGACTGTAATCCCGCCTTATGTTACACCCCTTGTTGCCCCTCATTGGCTGAAGCTTTGTGCCCGCCCATGGGGGAGGTCCCGTATTTAAGTTGCTGTAAGCCTCTTCTCCTGGCTTTTCTGGGTTCTCTGCCTTGGTGTCCAGTTGTCTCCCCTCACCCTCCCAATAAACCTTGTTCCAGAACCTAGAAAGGTCTCCTCCTTGATCCTTTAGTTCCGCTCGGATACAGAGACGGCCGTGATAAGGGTGGAGAGCCCTAGCTGTACTCCTGCTTCACGGAAGCTGGGAGACAGCCCACTCTTGACACCGGCAGCCAGTGCTAGGCTTTCCAGGTGTGAGTGGTCAAGGCTGCCGTGTCAGAGCTTCAAGGAGTTAAACAGGGAGATGGTGCTAAAAATTCATCAGATTGTTCTTTTGTGTAGAGATTAGTTATTATAATAAAAAGTTTCCAGGTTAGACTAGAGTTTGGGAATGCAGCGTCTAATTATGTAGTTCATTACTGGGTTCTCTAAGATAGAAATAGGTATTCAGAACTTATAAAATCTTCTGGTTTCCTGTAATCTATTGTTAACTTTAACAGCTCTTGGAGAAAGGGAGTGAGTGACAGTTGATGAGAATAAAATATGGGGTTTGTTTCTGTTTTTTTAATTAACTTTCTGTTTTGGTTGTTTGTTTTTCTATCCCTCCGTCTTTTTTTTAATATACAGTTACCAATCCACCTTAATATTTGGATTAGATTTGTTATAGCTTAGTAAAACTAGTGAGAACTGACTGCTCTCCTACAATCAACTTTAGAGCTAGGGCTACAATTTTGTGTAGAATTTTAGAATATAAAGCTTCAAAAGTTCAGCTCATTACTGCAGAGTTAGAAGTTAGGAAAAGGGAATGTTGTGCACAGAAGAGAGTACCATATGTTTCATTAACTGTAGGCTGTAAGTAGAGGCTGGAGTAGAGTGTGAGTTTGGAGAATAACTTGGGAATAAACCTTCAAAATTCCATTTTATTAACAGTCACTGAAGGGCCCACAGAATTAGGTAAAGGTCCAATGACTCATGTTCTCTTTTAAGATACAACTGGTACTTCAATAATTAAAGTTAAGTTTAATTAGGGTTAGAATTCAGGGGTGTTGTTAGGGTTAGAATTTGAGAATGCACACATTCAGAGCCATGATTACTTCCGGATTCAAAAGTGCCTACAGGGCTAGGAAGAGGCCATAGTGTTAATAGGATTGAAATAATAGGATCTCATTTAGCACAGGGATTTATTTCCTGGCTCTAATTACCATTATAGTAAGGATAGGGTGAGGAAAAAAAGGGCTTGAAAAATCTGTGTTTTCCAGCTTACTACTGAGACTTGCAAGGACTGGAGCCATGAAGGAAGTCAGTTTCTTCATAGACATGGGCATTTATATGGACTGTGAGAGTGGTTAAGGGTCTTATGATTGCAACTTGGTTCTCTGATTCATTTGGGAGCTTTTATTTTGGCATGCACTGCAGACTTCAATGGATTAAGAAGCTGGTTTCTTCATGAGATTTACCCTCTTCCTTATGGCGCTCTATTGAGGACCCTGAATAAGCTCTTAGGGTTTGAGAATTACAAGCTTCACTGGTCCACTTAACCACCATAACTGCCAGAATGTGCAGAGTGAAAAATACAGTTAGTCTTCATAACCACCATGGTCTCAACTTTCTTTTAGACTTTGGATAGATACCTTCACCATAGACTTAGTGTTTAGATGAGAGCAGTGCTGGAATTCAGCCTGGATGCTCACAGTAATGGAGAAAGCACCCCAGGAAAGATGAGTGACAGTTCTTTTACAGCTCTAGCTCTGCCAGTGACCATCATCAGAGCTCATACTGATGGTGAAATTAGTGGTGATGATGACAGTCTGGAGAGGAAAGTAGTGGTGATGGTTCAGGCTGGAGAGGAGTGCTGGCAGTGGTGATACCTGTAGTTGAGTGTAAGATTTGATGATATTTAGGATGGTTCTGAGAGTGATTTAGGGGGTAGGATCCCTCTGTTCACCTCTTAAGGACAGTCAACAAGTCACTTTAAGGTTATCAAATATCCAGAAGATCCTGACCAGGTTTGATTAGAATTATGACACGACCTTGTCCTCCTGTCGACCACTCCGACCGGCCCGGCTAGC
>VWZS01007285.1:0-18217 GCA_013397075.1 Rhabdornis inornatus
AACATTTTGACTATACACTAAAAAAAAACCATCCCAAGCACAACAGCGTAATTTTTCAACAAGCGAGGCATTAGTTACCAGTAACAACTGTGATCAATTTTTCATTAGATATGGAGTTCTCACATAGTGCTAATTCCTTGGCTTTCATTACCAATTTAACATAACATAAAATAACAGAGAAATAATTTATTGTGCTTGAGACGAAATGCTTTTGATTCTCAAACTATATAGAAACCTAACTATACAAACTATATCTAAACTATAACTCTAACTACATATAAACCACATTAAAGAAAAAAAAATAAAAAGAGGAAAATTTCAGGAGGACAAAAAACCTTCGCGTTCTTCTTCTCCTTGCANTGGACAAAAAACCACACAGACCATGTCAGGTAGGCAACAGCATGCAAGATTTCCCGATATTTTTTTATAATCCGAATTATCATCACCTCTCATACGGCTTGAAAGCATATTTGTATTCTGGAGGTTAATGTAATTTGGTTGATGACCAGCACAAATACAGAAGCCAGAAGAGAATGAAAAACATTTTTCACAGCATACATTCCACTTGGCTGCTGTGTTTGTTTGTTTTTTTAAGCAGAAAAGACCGTGGTAACCAGGAAAAATCACTTTTTCTGACTAAAACACTCTTAACCCAATTATTAGTCCTTTTAATAACTTATGAAAAGCTACATTTGAAATGAGACAGGTAGGAAAGCTTGTCTCCTCACACTTAAATTAGTCTTCCAAGTTCTGATACAGAATCTGATCCAGAAACTGTTCCACATGTGCATAATGAAAAGGTCACTGAAGCAAAAATTGACACAATCTATGAAGACTCTACTTGGTGACAAATACTGTGAGACTAAGACTAATTTGTTTAAAAGCCTGAAACTGTAGGGAACTCAGGACAAGCCTGCAGAGAATTCTGTAATCATAAAGGAGAAGGAAGAGCAGGAGTTCTTCCAATCCTTCAGGCCACATTTGCCTAAAGCAAGAAGATAATGGAGCAAAAGGAGGTGGCCACTGAGTAGGAAGAGAAGATCTATTGTATTATGCAAAGCTACCCTAAGACAGCAGTAAAGAGAGGCTTACATTTGTGGAAAGCACAAAGCACTGCTTCAGAACATTTCCCCAGAGTGGAGGGAGAGAACACAATACACCCTTGACTCTGAGCTTCCTGCACATTTCCCATCCTGATCACAGGAGAAACATTGCCCCTTGGCCCTGCCATGATCATACATTTCAGAAGAACTACCTTCTCCTTTCCTCCCAAGTGGACGACCTCCAGAGCTCCCCAAGTGCTCAGGATCACTGACATTAGCTCTTGTCAGGGCACAAACCAAAGCACGGGGAAGGATAAAAACTCAGGCGCATTGGCAGTGAGGTAGCTCCAAAAACAAGTGAACAAGAAGAAACCTCCACACTGCATACCTGCAAAGGGGCACATCACTCCTGGATGGTTCCTCATTGGCACCTACAAAAAGTCACATTTTTGTCCTCCACCAGAGCTGCCTGCACACCAAGCTCCCAGGAGTGCTGTTTTCCAGTCCTTACTCTTCCCCCCTCCATAACTGGGAACTTCCCATGGATGAGAGGATTTGACAGCAAACCAGGGATATCACCTTTGCCCTAGAGATCCAGCCAGCCAGCAAAGACTGTGGATGGAGCCACCATAAGGCAAATAGAAAACCTCTCTTTCAACTGTCCCAGATAATTAATTATTTTTCTGATTTAGCATCTGGAAGAAACCTGGGGAAGCATATGGAATATTTTTTATATTTTCAGTTATGTCATGCAATAAGTCTTTCCAACAGTTACTTTTGTTGTCACATGATATTTTTATGGCACTATTCCCATGATTAATAAGCTGTTTTTAAAAATGTACCAATATATAGCAATTTATTATTTTTCTTGGCTTTAACAAAAAAGTGATGAAGTAAAACTCTGCAGACTGCTTGATATAATTATAAAAGTACAATATCTGGCATTCATAAATATACTTTAAAGTATGCTATACATAATTACTATACAATTTTGATATCTTTATTTCATAGACTCAGAAAGACTCAGTTTAACTAAATATAGCTATCCTCAAAGAGCATGGCAGATACTTATTTTATATTACTAAAAACTAGGATTTTTTTCTGACCTCCATATTTTGGGTTTTTTTATTTTCAGCTGGCCGAAGTTTTTACAGAAAATTATCTTCAACTCTTTACAGATTATGTATTAGAAAGTCCAGCTTTCAGTGACATATGTTTTGCGGCCAGATTCCTATGAAAGGCATATTCCCTTTGAGGTATCTGGGAGATACCAACATCAGAAGAACAATGTCATACATATGAAAATTATACACAATATGCCACATAAACAAGGTAGTAAAACCAGCAATATTTTGAAAATTCAAGACTATTTTAATAAAATATATGTAAATCTATAAAAGGAAAATACAGTGTCTGTTTATGGCTGCATAAGAGCTGTGATCTTTTATAGTTTGGTCTACAGTAATAATTTATAAGTTAATAAGTTATTCACATTATTTGGTTCAATACTCAGAATTGGCCTTTTGAACTCAGTGAAATAAAACAGAAGCAACAATTTCTGCAGAAATGGCAGCTCAGCTTGCAGGTAAAAGGACAATATTTACTGAGCCGCCTCTACTAACAACCTCCCTTTTAGTCAGTGGTCTTTTGCTCAACCACTTTCTCTTTTTAGCAGTCAGCATGACCTTTGGTCACAAGACGAACCAGATCAATAGCATCAACACAAACTAATCCTTGTGAAAGCATTTATTTCTTTTTTGTCTTCTGTTAGGCCAGAAAGAGCAAGAATTGCCCCAACTCTCAAATTATAAGATAAAATGGTACACCTCAAGTTATGTTCCTAGACAATTTAAAAAGCAATTTGATTTTTTAGAGTTAAGCACGGTCAGTTTTCTTTGTCTACTAATCTAAGAACTTCTGTAGTCAGAAACAGTGTGAAATCAGCTTTTGCAGCAATAATGGTTTATAGACCAAATACCTATAAATGCCACACTGATATAACTCAGTTTGCAAAAGGTATGGATGGTAAGAGGAATCCAAGTTCCCTGAATTTAATCCTAATCCACATTTATTATTGGCAATTTCATTGATGCACACAGAAAAAGTGGGTAAAATTCTTATTCAGGTAAAATGTCCAAAGGTTAGCAAATAGAATGTTGTTTTTTAACTTGGAAAGCAAAGATATCATGAAAAAAATAGTTTTTATATACATTTATATACATAAATCTATAATGTCTAACTGCATTTTCCACACATGTAGGAGAGAAATATGCATTGAAGTGTGTATCAGTTAATAAATATATTGAAGTAGTAAAACCACACACATAGATAAAGTAAGATTTCTATTATAAATGGCTACATAGAATTGAAAAGTAGTACACATTTATATACGAAGTTGCAGGAGAATGTATTGTATGTCATTTTTCACATTGCATGCAGACAAGTCATCCAGTCCATCCTCTCAGCCTGCACTGGTCTTACTGATGTCCAAAAATAACTTGGAATTTTTCAACTTCCTTAAAAAACCTTTGAGAGATAAATAACATAAGTTCTGGTCACTTGTTTTCTTTGAAGATCTGTTCTCATTTCATTTTCTCTCAGTTTGAAGCAGTAAAGAAATAAAGGAACTATTTAAAAGTGGCATCTTAATTTTTTAGACTTTCAAGGCTCCTTTTCCATATTTTTCTCCAACACTACCAAATACCTGTTCTGTCCCACTGTCACTGCAGCATCCCACTTGTGCTGGGGAGAGTATCTGCTGTGTACCCACCATGGTGACATGAACGTACAGGGAAACATCATTCGTAAACCCATCTCTGTTGCTGGTTTACAAAAGGATTTAACATTCCAACACAACCATAGGCAGACATTTTAAGCCCCAACAATTCTACCTTTGAGAGTGGGTAATTGAATATGGTCAACAAAGACTAGGACTGTGGAGCATAAGAAAATGGTAATAACAAATCAAAGGAAGAAGAGAGATGAGAATTTGTACCTATTTGATTTCTAGTTTATTTATGAAAGCAGCAAAGGTCAGACCAATCTACAGATTTTTTGATTCTTGGAAGGTAGTGTTTTGAGAGCTCATTTTAATAATAACACTGAGATAACCTAGAAAGATGAAACAAAGTATTACAATCTCTGCATTTTTTCCCTTAGAAAGAGCAGCAATTAAGGAAAAGACAAACTCTGCATGAGATTTTTAAGACACCTGCCAAAATTCTGCTATTTTCATTCCTCAGCTATTTAATAATTCAGGCAGTTTATTGCAGTCAAAAAATGCCCATTTGCCATTTCTTATATAAAGCATAAGTCAGTGGGTTTTAATCATGCTGCCCATCTTTGGAACTGTCATTGTCTTTCTTATTTCTTATTTCACTGCTTTGCGGAGAAATACTGGGGATAACAATTTCATGCTTTGAAAAGAAACATGAAATGCTATGTTTTGTAAAAGTGTAAATAACCATTTTAAATTTCATCCACATACCTTTCCAAATTGACGATTTTTCCTCACATTCCAGTGAGGTGAAGATATTTCTAAATAGCTTTGCTAGTTCTATTCTGCTATTCTTTCAATTTGAATAAGTTTTTTTTCCTTCTCATTCTTCTAGGATATCACTTTCAATAAACAGATATCTAAATGTTAACGTTACCCTTACATAATATAATACCAGATTGCCTTTTGCACACATAACCGTACACTTCAAAATTCAAATTGCAGAAGTTTGAATTTATGGTGTCTTTGCACGGAACAGATTGGAGGATACACAGCACATGATGCCACATGTCATATCCTAACAAACACTCATCTTTGAGGATGCTTGAGTCAAGAATACTCATTTGTGTACAAATCTTGATAGTGCCTTCCCCTTAAGTCCTGGACAAGGCAGTGTGCAGCAGCTGTGCTACTAGGGCTTCTAAGGATATGCCTCAAACTGTACAAATACACTGTGATCAACCTTTATTTATTTATTTATTTGTTTATTTATTTATTTATTTTATTTTTTCACATTAGAACATTAGTGTAATGTCCTGGCCAGAAACTGTTTAAGAATGGGATCAATGTTCACCACTCACTGGAGGTGTCAGGGTGGGGAAGTGGCAATCAAAGATATTTAAGCAAACAAAATCTATTAAATTAAAAAAGACAAATAGAACAGGAGAAGAACTCAGGGAAACCTGAGTAATTAAGGTTACCGCTCTCCCAAAATCATGCTATCAAAAGTCTGGGTCAGGGTTTCTTATATAGCTGTGCGTGGCTACCAGTCTAAATTACTGCTGCTATGCTTCCCTGTATAAATCGTCACCTCATTCTCTCTGCTGGCACCGTATAGTATAATTGCTTGGGAGATCAAACTGGATCATGAATGGTATGCAAGTGAAGTTAGAAGCTTCCCTTGCTGCTTGGTGGGTAGGAGGCTAGTGGCCAGAACTTGCTGGTTTGAACATGAGCTGATTTCTGCACTCTTTATTCTTCAACAGATATCACCAATGCCCTTCTTATCTCCTCTTTTAATATGTTCAAACCTCATCCAGAACATATTGCTAGTTAAGACTACCCAAACACAAAGCAGCAGTAATTCCTCAAAGATATTTTGGGCTGCAGGACAATATGCTTGTCCAGAGCCATACCTTGGAATCCATTTGGCGGCACTGCGGTAGCAGCAAGCCTGTTCCGACAGCAACAAATTGTTTAAAAAGAAATGCAAAAAACCAAAACAAAAACAAAAAAACAAACAAAAAAAACCAACCCCAAAAAAACCAACCCACCAGTGTATTCTTCACAATTGAACACAGGACATTATTAATTATGAAAGAGGCAAGAACACAAATGATGTTTGTAGAACTACTGAATGTATAGCTTATCTCAAACAAATCCATTAGCTAAGTTTAATAGTGTTAAGGATCCTATAGAAAACATACAGTGCATTCAAGTAATTAAAGATCGTCTGTAGAGTATCTCCAAAAGAAAGATTTAAAACTACAGTGGCAGAGATAAGCATGACAATATTTTATTTTAACTATATTGCTTCCTGAATTATGTTCTGTTCTTACTATCAGAATAAAAAATATCGTGCTGGTCTCTCTAACTTAAATCCTTTACTGGATATAATATTGCCATTAGGTAACAGGTATATGAACAATGGTCAATTTATTATACATAAACTCATTGAGAGAACCTTTAAATGTTCCCTTGAGTCAGGATAATTCTGAGCAATGCCCTGATTTATTGCAACTTGCCTACAAGTTTGCACTCAGCAACTGTGTGATAGCTTTCACACTTAAAATCCAAGAACCTCAAGGAATGATACTAGTTTTAAACTCTGAACTTTCTGAGCTACAGAAAAACAGAAGGCCTAAACAGAATCTCAAAAAGCTATTCTGAAACTAGGAGCAAAAATAATCTATCTTCAGTTTGAAGCATGGTAATATTGAGTTATGGAGCATGTTTTTGGTACTATTAAATTTGATAATATCTTACCCAAAAAGAGCAAAGGAAATCATTTCACCTAATTAAATTACTTGCTAGTAGGACCTTTGGAACATCTTCAAAAACCATATGAACAAATTACTGGAAAATGGAATAGCCTTCCTAATTTTGTGTGTGATGATTTGTTAACGATTACATTAAAAATAAACTGATCCATATCAAGCTATTAAGGCAAAAGAGGATAATTTTATCTTTCACAAAACACAGGTCATGGGTTTTTACATGGTTCTTGCATTATTGTGATTCTGTTTCAACAGGCATATGTAAGTTAGAAAGGGATGAATGCTGCTTTAAAGATGTCAACACTAAGCACTGTTCAAGCAGACTGCACATCCTCCCTTCTTGCACTGAGCCACAGAACACTTACAAGGCTACACTCACACAAGAGCCTTGCATGATGATGGAACCATCACCTTCCTTGGTTCAGAGAAAAACATGCTTCCTACTGCCTCGTTCCAGTCCCCAAACCACAGATTCCATGGTCACACAAAACACTGACATGGAGAGCATGATTTGCTTATTGTCTATAAATCTGCTTTAAAAAAACCCACAAAAACAAACAACAACAAACAAACAAAACCCAACAAACAAACAAAATCAAACAAACAAACAAACAAACAAACAGAAAACCTACTAAAGAGTTCTGTAATCTGAGAAAGCCATAACAATATGCAATTTCTGAAAGCTGAACTCAAAAAAAGAAGCAAATTTTTAAATAGAATTAAGAAATTAGTGAGAAAGGGTGAGTTGTGCACTTTATGTCTTCACATCAAGATTTATGTCTCACATACAAGGTAATAATAAATAAATAAATATCACATATTCACTTATTACTATGATACTTCACCGACAATGTGGGAAGACATAAAGAGTAGCAAAGATCATGAAATAAACACGTAACAGGTATCTTGCATAATATTTCATGTTACTGTATTGGTGTCTTTAGTAATGTAATGCTTGAAAAATAAAACATTCATGCTGGACAACAGCAGCTGACTGACAAGCCATGAACATAGTTTTTAACTAAGGTGTGTGGTTCCAGAAAAAGTTCTCAATGGCTTTGCCACAGTTGACACAGCTCCTGGTTAATTCACAGTAGGTACCTTTAAGTAGCCAGACTGCCTAATTTGACAACTGTCATCAAATGCATTTGTGTCTGGTGTTTAAATTCAAGGGAATAGAAATGCAATAGATGAATGTGGAACTAGTCCAAGCTGTAAGGAGCAGTTGGAAGGCACATTAGTGCATCTACTTTGCTAAGTAAAATAATGCCCAGGAGGAAAGCAAGGAGCAGATTCCATGATCATCCATGTGATGTAATTGTTACTCAGCTTCCACGCTGTTTTGAAGAGAAGCATTTAGCTCACTCCAAGACCTAACCAGGGAGTTGTGCAGGAGGAATATTTCATGCAGCACTCTCCATATACAATGTGAAAATGTTGTGCCTGGTTTGGGTTCTTCTTTCCTATACAATCTTTCAGCTCTATCCCCAAATATTTTTCATCCGCAAATACCACTGTATGCATTCCTACCATACACTGGAGCTTGTAGGACACATCCTTTGTCATGTGTTAAAAAAATACTGTGCTGTAGGGCTGAGACACAGATCTCACATATTTCAGAGGCTTTGAAGTAAAAAGAGGAAAGAAAAAGATCAGAGTCCGTTAGTGGACCCCAGTCAAGTGCTATGCTGGGTGAGAAAACAGAGAGACATGAGTAGTTTTGAAGCAAGATACACCATCCCTGGGAATTCAAGAAGCATTTCCTCAGATTTCCTCAGGTTTCCTCAGGACACCGTTTTCAATTGCCCATACATCCTCTGAGTCACCACTACTCACAATTAAAACAAAAAAAGGTGAAAAAAAACTAGTTAAGGAAAATTTAAACAGGTGAAGACTCTGTAATAAGTAGTGATGGGGGAAAAAAGATAAGAAATAATCAGGTGCAAATTATAATCTTGTTCATAAAGTCCTAAGCCAGGATTTAATTAGATTTTTAGTTAGTCCAGCTAACTAAAATCTTTGCTTTACTTAAAGCCTGTAGAATGATGAAAAGCAAGATGAACTACAATAAAAAAATGGTGACATAAGAATGCTCTGCCTCTAGAGGTCAGAAAAATTCTGAAAGATTTGCTTCTATGAATGTTAAAAATAATTGTTTAAGAACCTGATGACATGGAATCCTCTTCTATCTGCAAAAGGTTAGTGGGGAAACTACTGCAGCTTGCTCAATCTTTAAAAAATAAGTATAGACTGCCAAAATTTGCACTGGCTCCAGGAAAATTCTGAAGTATGACAGATGCCTATCCTGAACATGTTCTGATTCACCCCTATATATCTCTTTTATCTTTACAGACCAGAGGGTAACATACAGCCAACAAATGGGCTGAGGTCCTTCCTGTTTGTGCAACACAAAAGTGCTCCCTCAGCTACACACATCCCACATTCTGAGGATACAACAGCATGTACTCAGTGAGCTCCCTGGCACAGTCACTTGAAGCATAAAACATATGCGTAACTTAGGTAATTTAATCCCTTTTTGACTATTTGAGTTCAGGAATCTTTTAGTGCTCATGAAAAAAAGACTTGAATATTGCTGCAAGATATAGCATTTTTGAATTTAGGCAAATTTTGAAGTTAAAGGTCTCATAGTATTTGCTCCGTTCCATGTGTATTTTCCCATGTATATTGTTTTGCTTAATGTACCTCTATATTGTACAGCTGTTACACATAAATTTATTTCTAATATTTGTTAAACTGAAATTTGGTCTGATTAATGAAACATGCTTTTACATAAATTCAAAAAAGTGATTGATATATGAACATATACATATGAAAGATTTCCATCAGCAATAATGACTGCAACATGGAAAAAAAAGGAACACACAATCAAAGGACATTTTTAAACTCAGCCACTCAGCAACTGTAATGCATAACGTCATGCTCAGAAGAGGGAAGAGTTCACTTAGAGATGGAGTACAGTGAAAGAAAAGGAAAAGAGACAGAGGAAAGACAGAGTCATAACACTGAACTCTTCCACAACAAGCTATCAGTAATACAGTAAGATCTGACAAAATTAGCTAAATAGAATAAGGAAAAGGCTGACGTGAAAAAACAGTCTGACTGCTTGAATGCTATATATCATTATATTTCATTCTAAAGAGCATCTGTCTCAGCCACTGATGGTCACTTTTTAAAGGAACTGCCCTTTATATTTCTAGTGAGCATAAAGATCATGCAGCAGCCAAAAACCAATACACTGTCAAAATTAAACAGCAAATCTCTGCGTGGCTTAATCCCCAGGACCTTTTTTTTCTACTATTATTATCATCACTGACCACACAGAAGCTGTAAATAATTTGTACACATGGAATATCTGCCCTGTGGGAACCTGCTTTTAACAGATTCAGAAATTATGTCTACAGTACTTCACTTCTGGTAGTAGACTGCAAAATGTTGATGGTTCAACATCAACTCCTCAAAGCATTGGGAAATGAAGGGGTAAAGAGGTAAAGAATGAAAATCAGAGGCTCAGGCAAATATTAAAATTATTAATTAAAAATTATTTAGGAATTTTTGAACCACCTGTATTACCTGACAGGATTATAAAGCAAAAATGTGATTACAACTATTTATATAAATAACTTTCGAAGTCAGGAAGAACACAGTCACATTTTCCCATAGCATGCGAATGGGGAAGTGAAATCCTACAACTATAGTATAATTTAAAACTAATCAACTCATTAACTTGTGCAGACATCACCCTTTTGAAGTAATGGAAAAAAGCCATTTGGAATTTTATGCTACTTGTATAGATAGCCTTCTGAAATAAGAAAAAACATTGTTGAGACAAAACCCTATATGTGGAAATTTTGATTTAAAATAGCCATTCTACATCGAAGGAGAAGCTGCTGAAACACAGATATTCCTCACTGAAATCTGCAGTTTTCAGTGACCAGTAGACATGTTGATAAAATCTAGACTGTTAGTTATATATTTGCACTATATAATAACTTTTGAAACGTCTTACTGTATCCAGAGCTCTGTGACCTGACTGAGTCCGGTTTGTTTGTCTGATCTTTCTGCTTTGCCTCGTGTTTTTGATGCTTGCAAAGATGGCTGACAAATTGAAAATCAATCTAGTTAATGCCTTCAGATTATCCGTAACATCAACTGTTAAACAGCAGAGGGGGAAATGTTGTGGTTTCATGATTGGTCTAAACAAATTTAAGCCCACAGCACTGACAGCAGTGATGCTCTGGCCTTTCTCACTGCTGCCTTTGGCTGAGCAGTCTGATCTTCCTTGTGCTGACAGCATAGCTCATTCCACTGCTACACAAGCACGAAGAGGAGGCATTTGTGCTGAAAAGCAGCTACACAGCAAAAGATAAAACAACTCCTTTCCCCCAGGCTGAATTTCCCAGTTCCCAGATCTGGCTCACCAGGCAACAAGAGGGAGGGATGGCATTGCTGGCTGGTGGTGGATGGTACTGAATGAAATCAGTCCTCAGAGAAGGAACACACAGAGATTAGTTTGAATCAGCTGAGCACCCGCACCTGTTGAGATAACCTTAAATAAATATTCCAGCTTTTTGCAATTTTTAGTCCTTAACTCCTCGAATAAAGGAATGGATTAAGAGAAAAAATTTAATTTTTTCTGGGTGTTCATTATTTAAAAAAAAAAAAGTTAAATTACCTTGAGTTTGTTAATTCAGAAAAACATACAAATCTGTTCTTACTTGCCTAAATAGATCAGAAACCTAACACAAGGTATCCAGCCTCCAAAATATTGCTAGAGTCTACAATGCTTCAGTGGGTTTTCCCACTACTTTCTTCAGCATATTTAACATCCCTTTGACAGTTTTGTTTTTAATTAACTTTGTTTCTGGAGATCTTGGAACTACAGTAATATTAAATTACTTTCTTACAATGGGAAGTGAAACTGCCATACAAATATCAGTGTATACTAAAACCAAAATGTCAGCTAGTAAAAGCAACCAGCAAGTGATTCTATATTAATTTTATTTCCTATTTCTACTGGCATTTTACAAAGGAAAATATTGTAAATTAATACCTTGTCTAAAGGAAATGTATGCAGACAGGGAAAACAGCCTTTTATTTTTTCTTATTTCTTGCACTGTTTGCATCAGCACAGAAAGAAAGGGGGTTTGGTGCCCTGTTTCAACAAAGACAGTTCCAGTCATTCACCCTACCAATAGAATAAAACTTCAAGCAAAGCTTTCACTGAGCTCATGGAAGATGCAGAGAGATCTGAAGCTCTAGGAAAATATATAATCACTCATATGAGTTTTAATGGCTGAATAACCTTTAAAGTAAAAGATATCTTGAAGTGCTCAGTTCAAATGCAATTTTATTTAATGTGTGAGTTGGCTCTGAACACATTAAAGCAGCAAAGAGGAGAACACATTTTTTGCTGCAAGGTTTTGGTTTCTACCACCAGTTTCAATTTAAGTAAACACAAAGAACTGGAATTCCAAATTTTTATCAGGTTTATCAAGTAGATACCTTGAAGAACATTTTAGAATTTTAATAACCCTCTGTAGCATGGTATGTGCTAGATTACATTTAAAAATTGTTCAAGTTATTTTGATCCTGGATTACTAAATAGGCATGGCAAGGGGAATCCAATTACAGGTCATAAGAACTGGATCTCCCTATTTAGGAACCTACTAAAGTGAAACAATTTCATGATTTTTATACTTTTTACTGGTCTTCCCTGTAGAGATGCTAGAAAGAGACCATTCCTAACCTTCCCCTCAACACATAGGTGTAAAAAAAAAAAAGCATAAGACAAAGCAAGTGCAGAAATCTAATGAGATAAAGTGGCAGTGAAAATTTCTAGGAGTTGCAGCAGTGCTCTTCCTTAACCAGTTCAAGTGCACAGCACAGCTCCACCATTTCCAGACACTCAGGTTGTTCCTAGCCTGGGCAGGAGACATCCTCTAAGAAGGTCAAATAATCAGCCTCAGCTGCAACCCAAGAACTCATAAAGGCACAAACCCTCAAGATTTCTAGGAAGTATATCAAGTACATATGATCCCATTCATATGTGCTTGACGGGAATGATTACAGATAAACAAGCAGATGTATTTTCCAACTTGCTGTGAAAAAATGTGACATTTGTCCATGGTCACAAGTCCAAAAATCATTGCCTTAAATGGCTTTCTGATGTGGATTTCCAAAAAAAATCTGCATCAAAATCCTTCTAGTGCTGCTCCTAGTACTTTATCTTGGGACTGCTTTTCCTCTCCACAAACCACTTCAGTCTGATAGGTCACACACAAAGGATGAATAAGAAACACACAATGGCTACATTTCTGAGGGAAAAAAACCCCTAAACTGCTTGTAAAAAAGGACATTTTCAATCCACCAGATTTTTTCACATTTTAATAGCTGTGAAGAGTAATTTGTCTTTAAACATTACAAAACAAATTGCATTCAACTGTAAAGTCTCTTAATAAATAGGAAGCACTAGTGTGGGGACCCAGTGAGCCGCTAACGAAGGTAACTCACATGTAAAGTACTTTTTATGATGTATTAGATGTGTCAGCATATTTCCAGGCTAAGAATAGAGTGGAATAATTAATTCATTATTTTTTTCATGAAAATAGATTGGAATTCATATTGCACATTATTCCTGCAACTAGAAAATTGCCATCTTACATGTTTTCAGCTTTACTGCTTTTCTTTCCCAAACTGACTGAAATAAATAAAGGTGACACATTGCACATATCAAATTCATAACTTCTAGAGCAGAAGTAGCACTAATTGCTCAAAAGCTCTCTTAAATATTTATGAGTTACTGTAAAATATTAAAAGAGTACAGTCTCTAGTTACAAAAAGACAGCCACACAGCCAGCAAACAGTTCAGGAAGGTATTTCCCAATGAGTTCACAAAGCCCCGGTATTGTAATAATGTTGTCTGCAGCAGCACAAAGGTCATTGTAGGCAGACCTCCTACCATGTATTCACATTCCCAGGCAGAATGTGAGCACACCAGCTGAGTTCTTTTCTACCACAACCGTAATCCAGTCACTTAGTTTAGGTATGCCCACAGCTGGTGAACATTCTTCAAAATGCAAGAGTATTTGAACAATCTCTGGAGATCTGCTGATGAATTCAGAGAATTGTCCAAGTCAGATGATACTTATCCTCCTTCTCCTTTCAGCTGACCCAATTGCATTAAAAAAAGTTAAAAACAGTACTGGTTTGTTTGTTTGGTTGGTTGGTTGGTTGGTTTTTTCGTGTGTTCCATTCTCAGCAATTGCTATAGCTGTCACTAGAATATTCTTCAACTGTAAGCAGGAGAACAAATTTGTAAGTTCTTTGTATTCAACTACAAATATTAGTGTATATGGTCAGTATATTCTGCAGCAAACAATAGCAACAGAAGACCAGAGTCTTCTACAAAAGAGCTGCAAAACCTGGCAGCTCTTACAGATGAACAAAAGGGGTAAGACTCGCTGGGTGTGCTGAGAGGCTGTGAGACACATAGAGGGAAAGGCAAATGCCAGACCTGAGAAACACAGAGAGGCACAGTAACATGCAGAGGAGCGCTAGGCAGGTTGGAGTGAAGGACTCCTGGGTTTGCTAAGACAGCTTTAATGTGGGTATCTGCTGATACTGAGAGAACGCAGAAGTGGCTGCAGATTTCTGAAACAGCAGAAATACCACAGTATATGAAGACTAAGTAGTCTGAAGATGCTGAAACTGAATATTAGAGTTTTCTGCAATAGCAGGACAGTATTCTACAGCAGAAGATTTTGAAAAGACTGTGTCCTCTCCCTGAGATATGATGTTTCAGCTTCCCTCTCTTCTGGTTATTATCTCTTTTTACGATCTCAGCGGAATAGCCAGATGGACAACACTAGGCTTCCAGTTCAGGATCTATGACAAACACACATGTGAAGACCTGCTTTCCCAAAGTTTTGCAGGACACAGGAGTGCAGCAGAACAAAATTATTTCCGGGTGCAAGATGTGGAGTACCTGGTATCTTTATAATTTAGTGGCAGGGGAGGTTGCCCAAGTGATTGAAATTAGTAACAAAACACAGTTGGAGCCAAGGAAAAGCCTATTAAAGTTTTTCCTTTAAGATGTGACTCACACCAAGTAGCTTGAGGACTGGCTATGGCAGTAGTAGCAATGTGAGGTCTTCATGTATGCACTCATGGTTTCAGTGAATGTTCAGTGGTTAACCCTGCCTCATCCTTCAGAGAGAAAAGACAGGGAAGAAGGGAAAAAGGAGAATCTGGAAGCTTCCCAATCCCTCTTTGTGAGAAAGGTGGCAAGAGAAACCAACAACAGAATTGTACAATATGGATGATATAGCTGGTGGTTGTTTGAACTCCTAAGCAATAGTGATTATCATTTTGCCACTGTGACTGAAATTGAAGCAGCCTTAGTGAGACGGAAGAGAAATGTAAACAGAAGCTTTTAATATGCAGCCTTATGGAATCTAAAACATAACGTACACATAGATTTCAAGAGCCAGTTTTGTCTGCCTGAGACTTTGATATTCTGATACACAGCACAAAGAATTTATTCAGCCTTTTATTACCTGGGTAATAAATAGTTTGTAACCTTATTAAACAGATCAACTGTTTTAATGTACAGGGGTATCACTATTTATCTGTTCTGTTCAATTTTATGAATTACTAAAATCAAGATTGGAGACAGGTGGTAATTTTCCTGACAGGTGGCCACACTACACAGCATTTTCCCAGTTCCCGCCCCCTAAAATACAAACGTCATCTGGAAGTATGCATTTGCCAAAAGTATCTTCTTTTCTTTTCGTGTGTATACTGTTTCATTTTTCCTCACTTCAGATAGGAACTAAAATAACACATAGAGACACGCATTTGGGTGATGAAATTTTTACTTCTTACATTTGAGGAACGTGCACAATGAATCTATTTATTCCATGATTCTACATGGCATTTCTGTATGTGGCAACACATTAAACAAATGTCTGTGTATGCGTCACAGTGCTCAAAAGCTGACTGTGAGAACAATTTCCATGTATGATACATATGCCATTCAGTGATCGTAACAGGCAATCTAAAACCTATTGATCAAGCCACAGCAACAGTAAAGTATATGGGGAAAATAAGATAAAGGATGCAGTTAACTTATCCTTTACACATTACGTCGTTAGGTTGCTATTACAGCACCACAATGCAAAAGGGTAAGGAAATCAACCCTGAATTGCTTATGACATAGAAGACAGCATGTAAGAGCACTATCAGAAACATGCACACAAACTTTCAGGCTAAATGCCATTGAATCGAACAGCTTGTGGTTGAAGTGCCAGCCTGAAAATCAAAGGACCTAAGCTCTTCAACTATCTCGTATTAAAGACTGGGTTAAATAATTTTAGTGCTTCAGTTTCCTCACATCAGTAAAACTGGGATGGCTCTATCAATATCCATTTTAATAATTTTGACACTTGGTGATTAAAGGTCTCCCTAAGAAATACTGCTTTTTCCCCATTCTATAGTATTGTTTTTTGTAGTTTTAATTCATATTGGTATAGCCTTTAAAATACTGATCTAGAACTGTTCTATTTGCAGATCAGTTCCAACATGCAAATGTAAAATTGAAGTACTAAAACTGAATGAATTCAATGTTCCTTCATATTAAATGCTTCCCAAGAGTGTTTAAACTTCCTTTTTAAGAAACTCATTGAGATCCATCAGAACTATATAAGTCCCTGCACTTTGCTTGGTGTTACACCCATAGGCACTGGCTTATAAGAGGGAATTTCTTGTAAAACTAAGAAACTAAACCCCAAAGCCCAAATGCTGTTCAAGTAAAGACTACGTTACTCATTAAATATGATGGAACCAAAATGCACGTCATTTTTCCTGAGAAACGTAGAAGAAAGTTTTGACAATGGAAATTTTATAAGAACAGTAGCTGGGCTAACAGTCCAAACTTCTTTATGTAAAACCAATTTTTAGTACAACTCCTTGCCCATTATCATAAAAGGCAAATATATGTTCTTGCTCGAACATTTTATTTTATTTTAATAAGGAGAATAAAACCAGAGGGAAAGTGCTGCCAGGCTATGTGGAGGTGGAAAGTACAATATTTATGTGGAATAACCACATTCAGCTCAGTAGAGTTGCTCTAGATTTACACTATTGTCCAGAGTATTAAGAGAGATAAAGGTAAAAAAAAGTGAAATGTGAAATGTTTGGATCACATTGGAAATGGCAAGCTTACAAAACAATAATAACCACAACAAAACCAGACGAATCTCTTGGGTTACCCAGGGCTACAGGAAGCAATCAAACAAGAATATTAAAAAGATTAATTATTTCTTTGATCCAGCTTTTAACACAGTATATTGGTAAAGGTTCCTTTATGCACACTCCTTATTTTTGTGTGTGTGCCTATTAAGTAAGATTATTAAAGATGCAGATATCAGAAATGTAGGTTCAGAAACCAGCAGCTAAAGTCCCAAGTAAACTACTAGTAGATCTAAACAACACTCATGTCATGCTTTGGAAGGAGCATAGGAATGAAGCAGAATGGATGCTAGCAAATGTCCACACCTAAACTGCATAGGTAATAACACATTCTTCTAAAAGAGACTTGAGGTTATCCAGAAAATTACAAGACAGTAAATCTTACACTGGAATCTTGCAAGCACCTTTAAATTAAAATAGGAATATAAAAATAAAGACTTTAGTCTAAACATTATTTTTCAAAATGCTAACAATAATTCTTCCCAAAATATGCATTTGATACTGATCTCTTGGTATTTCTTGGTCCTCTAAAAAGTAATGAAATTGGAAAAATATTCCTCAGTTGTCAAAAGGCTGTAGAAAGTCTCCTTAAATAGAAAACAAACTAACTGAAGACACAAAACAAGAGGAAATACCTCCATTGATTAACAACTATGGTAGAAAAAAGGGGTATGACTAACCGCCAATAAAAACCTGAATTCTAATGGGCTTCAAAAATTTCCACTAGGATCTTCCAGTAATTGAAGTGCATTTTAAAAAAATGGGTGGGAGATAAGGGAGAACAGCTCACTTTCAGATGTGATTTTGACATTCTGGAGACAGTATCACCAAAAGCGATGGCACTTATGGTAAAGTCACAGTATACATCTGATAAAGTTTGCTATATTTCTTAATCTGTTAAGGATCTAAAGAGTTAAACATGTGACAAATCCATTTGCTTTAGCAAGTTAACAAGAATCTTTAAACAGACCAAAATAACTTGATGAAAGAGCAAAATGATGGCTATGTGCAAAATTGACAAATTGAATATAATTTCCACTAGAAGAAAAAATCAGTTTAGTTGCTTATGTACATCAGGAGAATCTAAACTTCCAGCAGGAATTCTAGGAAGAGATGTGTGAATCTCTACAACCAGCTGTATATGAAGTGCTGATGAATAGAATTGTTGCAATAAAAAAGCCCCATGAGACATCCTATATGCTTACAAGTTTCAAGCTGACATGGAAGATTCACAGCTCAATTTCTCTTTAAAAGATAACTTTACAAGATTCTGTTGATAAAAATACCCTGCCTAAATTTCCAGAATCATGTCTGAAGAATGACTGCAATGAGGCAGTGACAACAAGGCTCCAGGGCAGAAATACTATGATTATATAACCATAAATTAACTAGCACTTAAAAAAAAAAAAAAA
>VWZS01007285.1:18238-49843 GCA_013397075.1 Rhabdornis inornatus
AAAAAAAAAAAGACAGCACTGTTTCCATGGACAGTATAAAAAAACTCACTTTAATAACACTTGCTAATTTTGTCATTGGTATTGTAGTTGGTAGATGAACAAGAAGTTTTCTAAATATGCGTTTTAGAAATTTTGTGAGAAATTAGATTTCCTTTTTTTTTTTTTTTAATGAAAGATGCTTGCATGAGTCTCCTCCTCCCAAAAACTTCTGAGTTTTCAGGCAGTTTGAAAATACTTCCTATGAAATTCTCAAACTATCTAGTGTGGGGGGGGCTTCTTTTGCTCTCATCCAAGATGCTTAACTATTTCATAAGCAGCAACACAGGCAGATTTAACTTCATCTTCTATGTCTCTGATACCAGGTTTAACTTAATTCATAAAAGCTACTCACAGCCTCATAGAATACGGACAGACTTTCCCTTACAATCATTGCTGGAACTATAGACAGCATTAGTTCTTTTTAATCTCTACCAAGGAAGAAGAAGAGAAAGAAAAAAAGATAAAAACTGCATTGAAACTTGGATTCTAAAGGTATCTCTAGCAAGCAGAATGATAGTTTTAATTAGGAACATAAAACTGCTAATTAAAAGGCAAAAAACCTGATGGCTTTAATAGATTCACCTATTTCTAATTCAGATTTTGAGATACTTTATACAATCTGATTTTTTTTCTGAAATACAACGGATTTTATGTAATTATTAAGTCAATATTAGCACTGATGTTTTAAAATACATTTCAATACATTTACATGAAAATAAGTTGTGATTCTGACAGTAGTGCAAAACTGACCCAAATCTCGAAGAATTATTTACTTTATGATCACTCTGAAGTGATAAAGGAATGCTAAAGAATGTAAATTAAAGCCAAGAATTTAGACCTGGAAGAGTTAAAGTTGCATGTGAAACCTTGATTTGTATGCCATTCTGTTTTAATTACAATCCTGATGCCAAAATCATATCAGAGTCCAGAAGTGCAACATATTTATCCTGAAATGAAGCCCCAAAACAAAAGGTCTGTCATTGCCTGTTTTTTGTCAATGCATAGACTGTCTTGGGTTGTAATGCAGGATTTGACCAAAAGTATGTATTCCATCACCATCTGTTGAAACCAGGTGGGGCAGTGATCTTTATCTCAGGAGGGGATGTCTTCTGTTAATGGACCATCTGTTAAAACCAGGTGGGGCAGTGTTCTTCATCTGTTCCACGACCCATCCTTCCTCCAGGGAGATATCTTCTGTTGATGGCCCATTAAGTCCCACTGTATGACTGATACATTTACATCATCCCATTGTGAGATGCTCCACCCAGAGGGAGGAGCAAAGCATTTCCTACCTAGACAAAATCTGAGCTTTGGAACACCAGAGCAGCCTTTTTCCACTGGACTCCAGAGGAAAACCAGACCTTCCACATAATCACTGGACCTTCAGAGGAAAATTGCACCATTCTACAGGACCATTGCTTCAACAGAACCTCATCTGTCACTCCAGGACTGCAGCCACCAGTTAATCGGACTGCCACCAACACCCTGACTGACGGAGTGTCATGTTGTATTCTGCCTCTGTCAGTGTTTTGGGGTTTTTTTGTATTACTGTATTTCTATTTTAATTTTTCCTAGTAAAGAACTGTTATTCCTATTCCCATATCTTTGCCTGAGAACTTCTTAATTTCAAAATTATAATAATTTGGAGGGAGGGAGTTTACATTGACCATTTCAAGACAGGCTCCTGCCTTTCTTAACAAACACCTGTCTTTCATACCAGGACAGAGACCATGTAGAACTAGGAGCTGATGATCCCACAGGTGATGTTCTAAATATGGGAAGTATCAGAAGCAAGGACAGATAACATAACCCTGCTTAACTACTGATTCCTTATCTTTGCAAACTCAGAGACCTGTTTATACAAGTTGATAGGAGGAGCCTTATCTAGTGATGCTTAGAGATAAATCAGTCACCAGACAACCGTTAGGGCTCGGTGGAAGTTTTGTTGCTGGAGAGCAAAGACAACACCAAGCACACAGGTTGTGAACATTCTTTACGACTGTTTCCACCATTCACAAGTTTTACCTGTCCTGATAGAAACTGCACCACATAAGCAGACATTGCTGGATTTTTTTGGTTGCTAACATTCAGGATCCTGTTCTAAACTAGGGTAGTAGAGGAAATCCTTAAACTATTCAGCGGCAGCAGCTTTAGTGGCTTTTGCTCAGATGAATAAATTTAGCTGTACCTGATGCCCCTCTTGGGAGAACAGACAAACTTTCATTCCCTGTAGCCAGTTTGAAACATGCCAGGGGAACCAGAGCAGACACTTTGATTGCTGTACTTTGGGAGTAAGGCAACTAACTAGACTGTTTCATGAAACCACCAACATTTTCTCTTTTTCTCCTCTTCACATAACATCAGTCTCACAGGAGATGAGACGGGAAAGCAACAACAGAAAAATGCAGTAGTTCAATAAAGCAGTATTTCATTCTTTCATCCTCATTTCCTTTAAGTATAAAGTCTCTGTGCTTCTTCCTTTCTCTACAGTTCACAGTATAGTAAAGTAGACAACGACCCTGACACAGCTCTTCCTTGTCAGGCCCCAAAGTATAAGGCTGGTGAAGAATCCTGACAGTAGCAAAACTGGAGAAGTGTGAGGATAGAACTGATGCAGAAATGAACTGAACATGCATACCTAATTGTACCATATTTCTAAGGGCTCTATGTTTGATTTCCTCTGGTTAGTATATGAATGTAGAAGTAAAAGAATTCACTCTTAATATAATCTCTCTCAGTAGCTTTTCTGTGAAGCACTAAAAAGGGTTATGGCTACCTAGAATAAGGAAGCCCTGGCAGTGGTTAGCTAAAATAGACAAGTAAGGTACGACATTCTACCTGCTTACTCAGAATTACATTAACAATTTAATTTCAATTCAGAGGAGGAGCATTCCTCTAAAGAAACTAGTAAGGACTCAGTGTTTTTCTGTCCTCTCTTGCAGCAGAAGATTTAGTCTACTTCTAGAAATATGTAGCAGGTAGCATTATATAAATTCCTTTTAAAAGAGTTCAACAATTTTTTTTAAACAACTGGAAAATATCTCATCTTTAAGTTTTTCAGCAGCCATGAAAATTACACTGTTTTCTTATTGCATTTATTGATCTCCCAGTGATTTAATTTACTCTTAAAAAACAGAAAGTTTCTTTGCTGTAGTAAAACTGCCAGCCTAATGAAGTGATTCTTGTACTTTCAAGTCCAAAATAGTGATCTATCAATTAAAACTGAAGGAATCTATAAAATGAACCAGTTTTTCATTAGTATTTCCTCTCATTTGAGAGTTGCAATGCTAGAAAGATCCTAAGCTAAAAAATTCAAGAGCATAGGAGAAGACATTCTTAGGGATGATTTTCACAGGAGAATTTGTTTCCCCTCTCATTTCAGAAAAGATTATGATTTTTAGTTTTGCTTTTTTACTAGCTGGGACATCCCGCTTGAGGAAGTTGACAGTTTGAAAAGCTTATGATTTGGATGATGATGTTAATTTAGGTAAGTTATCTTTAAACTAATATAAGGTGGGTTTTTTTGTCCATTTTTATATAAAATTTTATTTTTATTGAGAAATACACACTCACGAATGGTTACTCATTCACTTTATACAAACCACACATTGTGGAGGCGTAATTAAAACACACCTGGTAATTTACCGATGCGTTTAACAGAGCTCATCACTCTGTTGTCAATGTATTTGAGGATTTCCTCTGTCTGTTGTTCTGGAAAATATAAACGTGGTATTCTTAATCTTAAAAGAATTTTAAAACCATGCATTACATTTATTAAATGTAATGACTTCTTGACACTGGTAGGTACTTCACTATTTTACAGCTACAAACAGCGGGAATCAAGTTAAAAGCTCTTTATTGAAGGCCGAAGGACTTGAAAAGGCAAGTCTTGGCTCCTTCTGAAGATGAAAACTTTTCTTTCAAAAAATCCACGTGACCAGTTCTAAATCTGTGGGTGCCTCTATCCACAGATTTACATTTAGATTCATCTAATCTATCTATTACATGAATGAAAAGGTGTACTGATAAGTACAATGCATGAAAAAGCTTCCCTATTAACAGTGCAACATTTTTTTGTGTCTCAAAATAATGAGGAACAAAAAAAGGAACGGTTATTCTGCTTAAAATAAAAGTGCTATAAGCACAGTGTCCTGACCACACCCTATTCGGAACTACAGCAACTCTTGACTCATTCAGTTCAGGAGGGCAGGACGTGGGAGTTTGAGAGAGAAGCGGCTACTCAATTAAGAGAGATGGAAAAAGAAATCATGACTAGCAGGTTTTCACCTAGGATGGAGAAGTCTTAGGTTTCAGCCCCTATTATAACTCTGTGTATGCTATCCAATGATCTGTTTATATAAAAGAAATGAATTTACCAAAGACAAGAGCTATGGGTGCAGATAGGCAGCTCTGAATTTGAGTGCTACTTTGAAATCACTAAATCTACTAGGTACCATTTGATCTTCCAGTATAAACTAATATTTTATGAACAACTTCTGTGAAACAAACATATGAAGCTATTATGAAAGAGATATTCCATCTGTCTTGCTAAGATAACATGATCTACAGAAATGAGAAGAACTTCACATGTTATAACTATTGCATCTAGTCACTGTTTCCAGTAAAATTTATAATCTGTCCTTGAACACAGACTGAAATGCAGCATTCCTCCTTTAAATTCTGTGACCATCATCCTAAAAACATTGGGTTGCTCTTGCTTTTCCTATAAAGTGCAACATTTTAAGGTGAAAAATACCTCACAGGTGTATATGGTTTGGTAGGAAAAATGTTGTGTGTAGCAGGATGTGTAGGTTTAAACATTCTGCTAAGAAAACTGAACTGACAGTCCCACATCTCAACTCTGTACATCTGCAGTACAAGTCAGTGGATGAGCACAAACTCTTAGAAGTAGCATACACTACAGCATTTTATGTTCAGTCTGACCTGCTACACTTGCTCTGAGATGGTCTGCCAGATCCTAATCCTGTAACAGAGGTTGCTGGAGAAGATTGATCAATCATATTAGTGTCCTATCATGAGGCAAAATTAACTTTTAACTTAGTTTTTATATATGAGAGATTGTATTCTTGGGTTTCAAAATGATGCCCCTCTTATGAATTTTGCCAGTTAGATAAAATGAATTGGTATTAAAACTATGCAAATAATCTACTAAATAGAATGTAGGATGTTTGCAGAAGGAATATAAGACATTTTCCCTAAACAAATCACAAACTTTAAATCCAGTTCTTCAACAGAGAAAGTACTGATGCATTTTATTAGCCTCTCCTTAGTTCTAAACATTTAACTTACAGTGGAATTTCTCAAAATCTACAAATTAAGATTAACAAAACTGCTGTGGAAAAGAAACCCCTGTTTTCATAATCTAATGGGAACTGGGGCACACATCTATCCACACCTGAAGTTGAGAAATTACTTGCAAATGTGAACTTACGTATTGCAAGTAATTAGGAAAAATATTAAGATAAATATTTTAGAAGCCTAAGTTGGTATGTTCTGATCATAGGTTTCCAAGAGAATATTCCTAGGGAATAAAGTCACTCATGTGCATGTCTACTACATGAATATACTCAAATATATTCTTCTACCACACATCTCCTATTGATTCATCTCATAATAAAAGCATGGTGCTTTTGAAATCAGTATGTCTCAGATCAGACCACATAATTCAGTCAGTCCTTATTTATTTACTGAAGCAACTGAAATATGTAAATATGTCACAGAGCTATCAATTCTGCATTGCAGAAAATACAGCTAAATAACAAAACAGAAAATCAAACTCCTTTAAAAGTCACAGCATTTAAAATGCACTTGTTGTAGCTGCTTAAAATGTAGTGTATTCAGGGCTTTGTTGGAGCAACCCCATAAAAAACCCAACCAGAAATCAACTGTAGTACTAAAGGATCATATTCCAATATTTCTTTCTCATGCTATCTGTAAGCATTTTTTAGGGTTAATGTTGAATACCAACATATAAATATACTATATATGGTATATCTATTTTATGCCATATAAATATATGCTACTATTTATTCAATAAAATGAAAAAAAAAAACAACAACAGAAACTGGTTACTGGAAAGTACAGTTACTGTCAGTTAGAGAGAAGATAATCCTTTTTCTGCTCAAATTATCAGTTTTACGATTAAAACATGTTAAGATTGCTGGATTTCCACTCATCATTGTCTGAAAACCACAACTGTTCAAACAAACCGTACCACAGAATTTTTGAAGTGTTCTGTGTCTGGCTGAAATGGAGCTGATTTCCTTCATGGAGCTCTGCAGGTTGATGTGTTTTGAGTACGAGACTAAAACAGTGTTGATAAAACACCAGAATATCTCCTTCATAACAGCACTAAAGAGGAGCAGACTCACAAAATTTCTGGGTCACTTCCCTTCTCTGTGCTCTCTCTAGATGAAGATACTGATACCACGCTTACATTCTTTAATGCCCTCTAAGACTTGGCTACTTCAGCTATTCATTTTCTGATAGCTCTTGATCCACAATCTCTTTTGGACAAACTTGGCTTCTCCCATGATGCTCTTTTTTAATTCTTCTTTTCGCACTTATGTGGCTTTGAATGCAGTATGTGAAGCACCTGGGAAACATCTTGATTCTTGACTTGAACAGTTTCCTTAGAAAAATATTTTATTCAGAGACTGCTTTGCACAGGTCAGGTGAAAGAGGGAGATTGAAAGAATATTGCTTGCTTCATGCCAATAAGAAAAGACAGGTCAGGGGTGAGGAATAGAAATCTAAGAACTATAAGAACTGGAGTGAAACTAGGTCAGGTAGGTGTTGCCCTTGTGTTCAGCCTTCTGATGGTTGACAGATAATTTCTTGCAGTTTCTCACACTCTGTTCTTGTAAACAATGAATGTTTCACATTCCTCTTTGGAGGAAGAGAGAATTGATGGACTGTTGATGGGAGCTATGGGGTCAGGAGGTAGGATCCTCACTGTCCAATCCATGGGCACTGGTGGAATTCTACAAATAGGCATGAAATGTAAATAAAGTTCTTTTTCCTGCTTGGTTCTTCAGAGTCACTGAGTGTGAGTGCCTTTCTTTCTGCGTCATTTGGTGACAGTTAGGGAAAGAGGGAGCGAGCTGACACTGGATGAGGGAAGAGAACTTCTTCAAGAAAACCTTTCCCTCCCGCTCTCCTAAATGAGATCATAGTTTCAGTTTTTTTCCTTTCCCCATCTCTTGAACCTCAGGAAAAATTATGTTTTTATCCTACACCTTTACTTGAGGTTTAGGCTGAAATAATATGTGACTGTGTCTGTCCCATTTCCTACTGAACCACTCATCACATGGTTAATGTTCCTTGCTGTGGAAGATCCTCATAGGGGGAACTCTTTGGTTTCAGAAACTTCTCCTTAGGTATTCCCAATGCACAGACAACTATTCAGAGTCATTGTAGCCTTTGTATCTCGTAATGGGCATTCAACCTTCCACAGTTCCCTTTCATCCCTGGTCACTCTCCATTAACAACATATGTGCAAGAAAGGCACCTAACTTGAAGAAGTCATCAAGAATTTAAATTGAATGAGTGCCTGTAGCTAGACAAAAATAGATCTCCTTCCACAACACTCAAATGCTTCCACCGTATTTGTCTGTGTACTTTGGGTTTGTCTTTTACTAGATATTAACTTTCCTAAGTTTCTTGGAGAAGTATCAACTACCATCAAGAGTATCTGCCAGATAAAAGCAAAAGATGACAAGAGTCAAAACAGCTAACTAAGTGTGTAGTATGACTACAAATTTCTGTGGTTTTAGGATGTCTGCCAAATTTCGGTCATGGATATTTGTCTAAAAAAGATAATTAGCATACTGGAAAGGAGGGAAAATTGATGTACTTTATTTCCTATGCACATCAACACTTCTGTTGATGATAAACTTTGGAACAAAAAGGATGGGGAAAGCTCTAAAGCTGACACAAGGTCTCATTAAGATACATAATTTCTTTGAAATAGTTGACTTTCACTAGTAGTCATAATTTCACTATCAGGGTAAGTTGAGTGTTTTTAAGATACTCAAAAAAAGCCCTTGTAACATACATCTGGGAAGCATTTTTTTTCAGATAATGTTCATAAATGCTGCCAGAGTCATCCACCTGTATGCCAGCTTTACGTGCATCTTCAAATAGATGAAAATCTATATTTTCTCAGTAGATTTGTTTGCAGATGTGCGATTCCATTTTTATGTCCTGGATAAACAGCACTTGAAAGTGAGGGAAGTCCAGTACATTTAATTGTAACATATTCAGTCTGCTAACTCATAAAGCATGGAAGAGGCTTGGGAAACAAAAGGACCCAAATTTATGCATGTATGCAGAAACCTAATATGTATATATATGTGAATGCACACATAACCAGATTCACAGTAGCCTTAGCACAGAAAAATTCTCCAAGCTCTGGTTCTGTCAGATTTAGTAATACAGGTAAATTTGATTCTTTTGGTATCTTTTACAATATTTTTTTATTCTTGTAGATTGACAATAAATTAATTTATATCATAAACTATTTAGGTATCTATACACACAAAAATACACATTTGTATGTTGATTTCCAGGGGAATTTTTTAAAGGAACTTATGTTAGGAGTACTGACTCTCAGTGAAGTTTGTATTCATTAATAGCTCAAGTTCTTTTAAAAATCTCAATTAGATTGTACAATGAGATAAAAGATGAAATGTATCAATGGTTCCTCCAAGTCAAACAACAGAACTTTGGGTTTATGATCTTGTCTGTGCTACCCCCATTCCATCTGCTCAGTAAATCACACAGAGTAAACAGCTGAAAACACAGCTGGCTTATTTTAAGGATGAAGAACTACTGGAACCTTGTTTAGATTAAAATACAGCAGTTCCAGGGAGAGTAAATCTGTCACAATTTATATTTAGCTTTCATGCCACCCTTCTCACAGACCAAAACATCAAGTTACATTCTCCTCTTTTCTTTTAAAGTAAATCCGACCTGATGTAAACATTCTTTACCACATTTTCCTTTAGCTACTGTAAAATTCCATGCCTACTCAGATCTCTGCCAGCAATGATTTAATTAGCGCTATTTCTTTTCTTTGCCAGATTTTCTTTTTTCTAGAGTGCACAAACAGCCCCAGTTTTACCTCTCAGGAATACAGTCTCTCTGTGTACATCAGCTGCTGAGGATCCATGATGTTCAACAGAGCTATCTCGGGTTTAGATTTCACTTTCCCCTTTACTCAGCACAGTAACTCTGGAATCGAAGATATGCTTACTGGCTGTTTCACAGAAAAAAAAAGATGATCTTATAAAATCACTTAGCTTGGAAAAGACCTCCAAGACCATTGAGTCTAACTACTAACACAGCACTAAAAGGTCCAGCACTAAAAGGTCCACCACTAAACCCTGTCCCTAAGTGCCACCTCTGCACAACTTTTGAACACCTCCAGGAATAGCGACTCCACCACCTTCCAGAGCAGTGCGTTCCAATGTTTGACAACCCTTTCAGTGAAGTAATTTTTCCTAAGATCCAATCTAAATTTCCCCTGCACAATCTAAGGCAATTTTCTTTTATCCTTTCAAGTACTTGAGAGAGTGATAAGGAGCACCCTCCAGCCTCTTTTTCTCAAGCTGAAACACCCCCAGCTCCCTCAGCAGTTCCTCGTAGCATTTGTGCTCCAGACCCTTCCCCAGCTCCATTTCCCTCCTCTGGACACATTCCAGCACCTCGGCATCTTTCTTTTAGAAAGGGGCCTAGAAATAGACACAGGATTTGAGGTGTGGCCTCACCAGTGCTGGGTACCAGGGGACAATCACTGCCCTGGTCCTGCTGGCCACAATATTGCTGACACAGGCCAGGATGCCACTGGCCTTTTTGAAGCCATGCTTGTTTATCCACAAAATATACCTGTTAAAATAAGTGTTGCTGTACATTATTTGACATTCAAAAATCACTCTTCCTATTAAAGCATGGGAAGAAATACATAAAACAGGCCAGAAAAAGTTATTCCAAATATTATCCTAAAGCAGAATCTCCCTTGAGCAGAACCTGTAGAATTTTTGGAATTTCCAAATGGCTTTATATGAAGATTTTTTAAACGTAAGTAAAAGAGATGTTATCTTCTATACCACTCAAAATTGCAAGACTATTACTGTAGCAAAATTTCATAGACAGCTGCAATCTGCCATACCTGAATTTATCCGATGCAATTTCATACACTAAGGCAAGCCAATTTAATAACCTGCTCCTTAGTGCCAAAATTTTGTTACTCTTCCATTTCCCTTCTCTGTCCAGTCCCAACTGCACTCTTTCCACTTTCTTTATGCATCATTCTGACTAACATTGGAAGTAAGCACCAGATAAATAAGTTTGCTAATCTGGCAAAAAAAGTAGCACAGCAGATCTGGTATTTTGCCAGGTTAGTGCACTGGATGGCTCATAGTAATACATTTGACAAGCAGCAGAATTGGAGCAAGGAAGTGTCAGAACTATGCAGCTAAGCTAAAGGCTGGCACAGAGCAATGCTTCCACTGTCATGTGTTAGCGAGTCAGAATAATGTTTTGTTTGCCTTGGTATAAAATGGCCACCGTGTTTTCTGATAACATGGATAACAAGCAGCTATGCCTACTGGAAAAGCCTTGCATGGGTTGCAGAAGCCTTGCAGCTTTGCTCAAGCAACTAGCAGTGAAAGTGAAGATTTGCATGCCCCACAACCTGCATCCATGACAATATGGAGCCTGTAAGTCTAAAGAATATGTATTAATAACAGCAGCAGACCACACTATAATACATACAAAAACATATTACTAATTTAAGCCTGTTTGATGGTGAATTTTTTAGTGGTGTGAAGGCCATTCGGGACCCAGTAGGTTGTCTTCTTTGCACTGGACTTAAGACAAATTTCTTCTCATTTCATGATAAGCAAAGATCGTAATAGCTAGAGAAGAGTTTCTTTCAGAATTTCTCACTGCAATTGATCACTAAATAATCAGCTGTTTGATTAAAAAAAAAAAATTAGATGTTGTATACTATATGTTTGTAGAGAGCTGTAATGGCTAAACATAGCTCTGATGCAATAAAAGAACTCCAAAGGAAAGGACTCAGTGACTCCAGAAAGTACTTATAATGAATTTTAATAAGCATTTGTCAGCTGAATAAATGACAATATAGACATACACATTCTGAAATCTGAGCACAGCATGCCACTTCCTCAGATCTGTTACTATTATAACCATTGTTAACAATACTGATTTTGATCTATTTATCCAGACTGAGGATGTGAAAAACCCCCAGACTTTTCATTTTCCTCTGAAATCAAGAAGATTTAAGTCTGACCAAGTATCTTAATTTCTCACCTCCTTGTACGGTGATACAGAACCTTCTCTGACAGCAACCAGAGACTGCACCCTTGGTTTTACTGTATTTAGTGTCAGAAGGTTCTTCAGACTGAGACTAGAGAAGATGGATAGGGAGACAATAAGAAAAGAAATTCCATTTCATAGCCCCTCTGCAACTGAATGTGTTTTCCTTAAGAAAGGATATTCCTCTTAGAGTGGTACTAAGCAATGATCTGAACAATGATCACAAGTATGGGAGCTGGGAACAGGCTGCCGACAGGAAGAAAAGACCTCAAAGAAAAAATGAGATTTGGTATGTTTAGGACAAAGGTAAAGAATGACCAGATGGCCAGAGCAACTGTTTCAGGAGTGGGGTTTTGGTCCTTTATTTGCAGACTTTGTTAGCTTGTGTTGGTAATAGGAAGATACTCCTTCATCAATGGTTTGCAGTGCAGTCTGATTCAGTGGGTGGCACCTATGAGGATCCAGTACCCAGCAGTCATCACTGTAGGTAACACCTGCAGTTACTTGAATTTCCTTGGGAAACCCACAGAGACTACTAGGATCAGTGAAGCATAGCAACAACAATTCCCAGTGCTACAGAAGCTAGAGCAGTTGCGTCTAAGCATCCTGAAAGAAATCTAGGAGAAGACAAATTGACTGCCATACCAAAATGAACTTTCATTTATCTCTGCATTCTAATGGCAGCTTATGAATAATATACTCTATTTCAGGACAATTTAACATAGTCAACTTCAGTACTGCTGCTGGATCACTCGAAATGATCACCTGAAGGCCTGATGTTAGACATTAATTCACAACCACAGAAGGAAATGGTTCCTTTTAAAAAACAGCTTCTCTTCTGTGACCTGCTAACTTGTGACAAGTAGAAATACCAATACCTTGTGAATCTTTAAAAAGTCAAGGAAGCAACAATACCATTAAGTGACTTGGACTCATCACAGGAGAACGTGTTCTACATCACTACATAAATATTAAACATAAATTCAGTCTTCCCATCCATCTGTGTTCCCTAAATAAGAGAGTCCAATCTAAACCAGTAAACTTTGGCACTACCAGTAAACAAACAAATAAATAGTTAGGTGAATTTCTCTGATGGCAGCCAAGCAGCCTGTCCTTTCACTCCATCAACAGTACTGTTTAGAAACACTAGCCAAACACAATGTATGTATGGAAAGAATTCCCCTTTTCTTACATGACATACTCATGGCAGACTGAAATTTTGCAATTCTATTAAAAGTATTTTTACAGGGTACTTGTGGAAAACTTTGAGCCACTGAAACCTGTATTCTCCTTAGTTTGCTAAAAAAATCCACATTATGAATTGTACTTTCAGATGTAATACTTAATCTGTTGCATCTTTACTTGAATTTTATTGCCTGATTTCAACAACTACAACCATCTGCAACAAGACTGGCTTAAATGAGTCATGTTCTGGGAGTAGTCTTAGGGAGTGTTTCACTGCAAATTTATTAGTCCACAAGTAGGTTTTTAATGTAATATGTTCTGCAAAACTTAGAGCCAAGTGGAGAAATCTCAGTTAAAATGAATAAATAAGTAATTATTTTTATGGCACCCTCTGTCTTCAAAGCACAGTTTCCATTAACTCAGGGCTCAATTAAGCAAACCAGGCTCTCTGTGACTAAGCTGAGAAGCATTTATGTTATGACATATCTTCCAAGGAAAAATCAAATTCCCTGGTAATCCTCATGCTCTTGCTTGATTAAGCTACTAGAACTGGTAGAAATTTTTTCATGAACGAGGTAGGACTTCACTAGCAAACAGAAGAGATGTTAAAAAGGAAGGACATTTTGAAAAACATTCTTTTCCCTTCTTCTAGCTCTATAATCTATTTTTATAGAAAACATACAGATAATTTTATATAAGCTTAGGGATATAACTATTTTTCCACTTTGTGTGCCACTCCTATGGCAGGAGACATGCAGGTTTAAATTAATTCTACATGAACCTGTATTGATTCAGGCTCTGCACCTGAATTTTCCTCCAAGGAGAGATTTGTAGAGATACAGGACGCCTAGCCAGTGACACCACTGCTCCTAGAAAAGCCACATTGCTGAGATGGAAAGAAGAGGTGAGTTCAGGAGTCAATTTTCTGCAAGGTCTTCTTCCTACTTCTACCATGAAATACCCAATACCCTCACTCTGAAGATATCAGTGTAGTTTCCAGGGACAAAGCCCCGGATTTTTAACCTTGTATACCTCTAAAAAGAAAAAGAAACCATGATTACTAGACTTGCACTTCCCAGAAGTGGACAAATTCACGGACACTTTCTTCATTGCATTTGCACAGAATATATTCAATCTACTTCACATAAGTAAGAAATAAAGAGTAGAACTATCAAAGCAAAGCTTGCCACGTAACTTGAGGTTTAGTTGAGTTTTGTGAGAAATTCTGGATCATATAGAAATTGAGTCTTATGAAAATGCAACTGTTCAGACCAAGAGTAGCCAAAAATGGAGGAACCAAAGTTTTAGTAAAGTTACATTAGGCACAGGCTTGTTTTCCACAAGGAGATTTTTTTACTTTGTAAGTTGCCTTGGGTTCATTACATTTAAAGTTACCTTGGGAACAGGGATAGCAAAAGAACCATAAAACATTATATTGCTATTTCATACAGCATTGTCCCCTACTTTGAACACATAATTTATTTGGCTACAAAATGCTGGTAAAAAACATTGGTTTATTAATTCTGTATTCTGTAACTTTTAAACCTTCCTGTAATAGTCTTTCTCATTGTTTTTCCTTGCTTTATATGTATTTTCACTCAAGTAGAAAACATTGGAACCATGCCAAACTAAGAAAATTATGTAGAGACACATTTTTAAATACATCATATTTAAATACTTGTAATTTTTTCTTTAAGTCTTCAAATTTTAATTGCCTTTTAATTAAATTTATTCTGTATAGACTTCTAACTTAAAAATCCTACTGTATTAAAAACAACATAAAAATTGCTGACACTGAAGTACCTTTATAATTAACAAAAAGAAATAAGCACTTTTACAGTGTCTCCTTCGGAAGAGATTAATTCTGTCCTAAAATCACTTACTTCCCATCATTCACTTGGAAGAGTCTAAATAATTTCATACATAACCATTGCAGCAATGAATTTATTTATTGCTAGCACAACATTCACAACTTGCTCATTACCACTTTGCTGTCCACTTTTACTTTTCAGGCTGAAAAAGACCAATTCTGTCTTATCTTAACCAATATATGCCAAAATCATATGCTACAAACTCTATAAAAAATTCTTTTAACCCCTTAGGGACCTGGTTAATTCCTCAACAGCACATCTTTTTCCAGTCCGCCTCACCAAGCAAAATGAAGTAGAACATAACAACTGTAGCCTTACCTGAGTGCTTGCGGAAGGTAATTCCCATCCCTGTATTACAAATACACAGAGATGGTACAATTTCTGAATGAGAAAGGATACATTCGTATGGCTCCTGTTCTTGTCCCAATTGCCAGAATTTTCTGAACTGGGTCAAAAGCTAAGGCAGTGGGTAGGTAAGGAAAACCATGGCGAACCGTCTGAAACAGAGCAAAGGAGCAAAGTGACTGAACTGCAATCACAGAGAACAGCATGAATGTTTTATGCTTATGTTTTCTGTATGTTGTAGCATTTTTAATAAGTTTCAAGAGAAGTATTTAAAAATATACAGTATTTTGAATAGAGATAGGAATTTTGTTCACGTGAATTTCTAGTTATGCTTTTCACTCAGTAATATTTTAAATGGTTTTATTGCAACAAAGTAGATTGCAAAGTGTATGTTATTATACAACTGGTATATATTGCTGAAGCGGTATACTGAAAGATAACCTTAATGTGCAGAGCAGCTGAACTGTAAACTGGAAGAAAAAGACACATAGTATGCTTTCAAAACACTGTCAGAAACAACCTCAGCCTCAACAAAACAGCTCCTGCAGAAAGAAATGGAATATGTCCAAGGGAAAAGATCCAATAAATCAATAAACTGAATCGAGTCTGTGAGGTAAAAACCCTTAATACCAATTGAAAAAACAAAGACAGAAAAGATGTTCTCAAAATGAGCAACTGAACCACTCACCCTTTCCTAATCTTGATTTATAATTGTTGGGGGTTGAATTGTTCCCTTTTCTTTCTGTGGAATTTTCTCCATTGTTATGCTAAGTATTTGTGTCTACACCTTAGTAGCAATAGTTTTTCCTCGCAGGGGGTGGGGGATAAGGGGAGACCGGAAAAGGAAAGGTGGGACAGGGGCCTGGGCGCGCTTTCACGCTCTCGCTGGCTCGTGGGGTGGAAGGAAGACGGCCAGGGCTCCTACTTAGCATCTTCCCTGCCACCCCAACGCCGGGAGCCACGTTCGCTGCTGTCGGACATCGCACTGCTGCCTTCCTGCTTCGTTCTACTACTCCGGGCACTCTGCCGAGCACCACGACTGACACCGTGAGGAGGGAGTCTCCCCTCCATCCCCCTCTCACACCTGGGCCGCCACCGCCATCACTCCAGCCCTCTTCAGCTGCACGGGACCTGCCCTGCCCGCACAGCACCGGTAACTGAGCGCAGAGAGAGAGGGCCTGTGGCCAGAGGGACTCGAACTGAGCTATACTGTTCTGTTTTGCTGTCAGTCTTTATAGCTGTTGTTGTTTCTGCTGTTTGCCCTGTTAGATATATTAGTAAAGAACTGTTATTCCTATCCCCGTATCTTCTGCCTGAAAGCCTCTGATTTGCAACTATAATAATTAGAAGGGAGGGGGGGTTGCATTCTCCATCTCAGAAAACAAAGGGGTCCTTGCCTTTCTTTAGCAAATACCTGTCTTTCAAACCAAGACAATAATATTATGCTTTTAATTCTAAATTTTTGCAGAGATACTTTGGGGAATAAATAAACTGAGCATGATACAACACATCCTTGAAGAATGTCTCAGTATTTTAATTTACCTTAACCTGGAGGTTATGACCAACATGACTCACCCAATGTTATGAGGACGAATCTGACGAGGGAGAACATTAACATAAAAATAAAATAGAAAATAAGAAGACTAGACTATAAAAATACACATAAAAATAAACTGTAATTAAATTTGTGTGTGGCACTGCTTACCTAAAAATGGCAAAAAATAGCTATTTTTTAGTATAATAATAATGGTTTATATTATTTAGCAAAATAAAGCCTTGAACTCTAGGACTGACTTTTTTTAGTAAATGGTTGGGATTGGAGAGGAAGTACTTCGAACTGAATGAAATTTAGCTTTTTAAGCTATTTTCCTCTTCTTTGAAATTATCTAGTTCAAGAACTATGTCTGCTGAAGCATTAGTAGTCCTTATAGAACAGCAAAAGGGACTCCTTAATTGCAGACCTGTTGAGTAAAAGGCAGCTGATGATTCCACAGTTGTATCACTCCAACTCCTCCATTACAGCTGGAAACACTTGAACTGATATTCACAAGCAGTTTGGGAAAAACCAAATGTATGTTTTTCAGCAAATAAACACTTCCTTAAAGGAGATCTTACTTGTCTTGTATCTTAATTAGTGCTGATAAGGGAACTTGCTTAAAGAATGTCTAATTATTAGTTTCTAGGCTGAAAAAACCCAGAAGCATATGCTACTTCAGTAAGCTGTAGAAAAGTAACTCACTTTTTATGTTAATGTAAGCATTTTTCAAATATCTCAATTCTGTTTCTGTTTTGGTTTGCTTTTTGTTTTGGGTTTCTTTAAACTTTCTTATCTTCTTAAGTGTTAGGATTATTGAAATATAAAGTTTTTTATTCTGATATCTAAGCTGGGACCAGACTTACACACCCTAAAAATGGTTTTACCTCTCATGTCACAAAAACTTCAGGAATCATGGATTGTAGTATTTTCTGGTGTGTTGAACACATGGCATTACTAATCTGCTATTATATTTGAAATTTCTGTATTCTGGTGAACAATTGTTCTTCCTTATCTGAAAAAAAACTATATATTTCACCAATTATCTTTTTTTAATTATTGATTTTAGAAAGGCTCTCTGTAATAAAGTTTGAATTCCTATCAGTTCCAGTCACAGTAAGCTTCTCTGGTGTTTAGCGACAGCTGGAGTTTTCAGTACTATTTTTAAGATCTGAGAATGCAAAGATAAATATTTTTAAAGACTTATTTGCGTCCTTGCCTACATATTTAGAATCTGCATTGTATTTCCAGTATTTCTGCAATCTAGAGTCAGACTTCCCATTTGGAAATTTTAATTGGATCCTGTATTTGAGATAGAACTATGTTTTAAAAGAACAGTGATGTACATCTTTTCAGGATCATAGCTCAGTACAATTTTTGAACTCTAGGATTGACTCAAAAGTGCTCTTTCTATTTTGCAGCTATTTTCCAAATTTGAGCATTTTGACTAGTTCCAGTTGGGAGGTTTTGTGAATGCAAAATTCTGCCATTTGTAAAATATCTTTTAAAAATCGTTGAAATCTATTGAACATCCAGGTAAAATTACACTTTTCAAATAAAATATTTATATTTATTTTGTTCCAAAAGAACAAGACTATTTCAGAAGGAAAGCCAAGTTATACAGTACAGAGTTAGGGCAGAAAAAGATATCTCTATAACTGAGGGTTTGGCCCAAATTAGAGCAGCCTCAGAAATTATTCTGAAGATTAAACCTGTTCAACAAAAGAACATGGAAAAGCTGTAACACTCCAAACTCCCAGATTCTCGTCCTCAGCTTTGGTCCAACAAAAGCTTTTTGGTCTCTTCTTTTTCCAAGGACTGTGAGAAAAATTGACATGAAAACCAGCGCTTGGAATAGACTTTTCAGTTGTGCATTCATACAGCTCATGTGAACGTAAGTGTAAGAATGAGTAATTATTCTAGAACTCTGTCTGGGCTTCCTTACAGCATTTACTAATATAGATGAAAAGGAAAACAAGACCACAAAATTAACTTGCTCCTAGGGTGACAAAATAAAAAGTACATTTCTATTTTATCTGAGTTGTGTCCAGTAGGAACAAGATAGAGTAAATCTATAAATGACACTCAGAAATGCAAAACAAAGTAGTTGGGGTCAATAGCAGGCAAAAGCTGATGTATGCTTAAAAATCAGTCTGTGTGGGGCCTCACTATTCCAAATACCCCAAGAAAGAAGCTGCCAAGGGAAAAAAAAAAAAGAGAGAAGAAAACCAGACAGCAGATGGAGCCAGGACTGCTTTTCTCCACATTATCCAGCTTCTTCAGCTTCTTTTTATGTCTCCTTTTTGGGCATGCTGCCTGTAGAGGCAGTCTGCACTCCCAAGGACATACAGTTTCCATGTAATATGCAAAATAATTTACTTGAAACAGAAAAATTACAAATGCAGATACAATTTCAGCATAAATCTGTGTTCAGCTTAGTTATTTTCTCTTAAATTCTCTTTTAAATCATTTTAAGCAGTGAATTTCATGTATACATCATTAAAGTAATCTTTACAGAACCAATTTACCTAAATTAATACAGGAAATTGATTATTTGGGCTTGCTAGTAATCTGCCAATGAATATTTTAATATCCTGTACAGAACATAATGGTCTTTTTCAGTCTCAGATACCATGAGATATTTCATTAGCTGAAAAAAAAAATTGAAGTTTGATGTAGACTACCACAGAATAAAAGTTAAGAAAACTCTTACACTGAAGAATTGCATTATGCACCATGTGAACAACTGCACTGGATACTGCATATTAGTACTAGTGCAAAGACACCGTTTTAATAAAAGTGATTATAGCATTTTCTAAATACCTCCAGAAAACATAGAACTAGATCAAATTTTAAATTGTATCTATGAATAAATAGGGTTTATAGTCAAAAGTGTTTCTGACAATTTGCATAAACTTAAAATTTGTAATTTTTCTACTGATATTTTATAGGTACCCTTTTTCATTTAACATCTGACAGCAAAACTGATTTACCTAGGTAAATAATTTTTGAGAATGTGTACATTTGTTAAAATTTAACTATGTAGTCTAAACCTGTGGCTCAGTATGTAGAGTCTACTTCCAAATTGTCACCAACATGCCACATACAAAAATATCATTGAAGAATAATTGATTGGTTTACAGAAGAGAGGATGAAGTGCTGACTGAAACCTCTCCAGCCTTCTGCTCAGCCATGTAGGAAATTTAAAAATGTCAATGATTACAGCATTTTCACCACTTCAATACTATTTTTAGTATAGTGGTGCTTCAAGATAGTAGTGATAAAAATGAGTGCTTATACTTATGAGCTGCTATGTATTATGTCTCTACAAGAGCAGACATCCCTCATTTATGGATCTCTGTGTCTGTAATCTCTGACTGGTAATACCGATCCCTTCTCATGAAAAATGGAAAGAGGACAAGGAATCAGCAGGCTTCCAACCAAAGTAAACAACACAAGACAGATAAATTTTTTTATTAGTTGAATTTTCATTTTTCAAAGTAATGGTTTTTGTAAAAATCACAGCTTAGCTACAACTTTTCAAACCCAAGTCATTGATTCCATCTAGCTCTCAACCTCTAATAGGAACCAGGGCTTCTGAGCATGTTCACAGAATATTCTAAAAAACTAGTTGTTTTTTTTTTTCTCTTAGATAAAGATACCCACAGATAGGTCTTTTCCTTGGTGTAAAGCTAGAAACAGTCATCTGGAAAAAGCCATTTACAAAAGGGACTCTGGACCTCTAGACTGGGAAAGTTGATTGCTATCCCTGACAAGATGGTAAAATAAAGACTAACAGAGCAGACAGATAAAGATTGTTGCAGAAATCAGAAGAGTTTCTTCAATGAGAAATGTCTGACTAGCTCTATTCTAGCTTATTCTATGAAGCTGTCAGCATGCAAGTAAATAAAGGTGATATGAATATACATAAGTTTTCCAAAAGACTTCCAATAACATTCCACAGCAACGTTATTAGAGAAACAGAAGTGTCATGGGACTGAAGAAATTTCTTTGTGGACTGAAAGCTGGTTAGATCACAGAAGATAAAGGACACGGTCTATGGATTTTTTACCATGAAGAAAATTCACAAGTAGAGTTCTCCATGCTTGGACCAATTTTATTCATTGTCTTTAATGACCTATAAAAGATAATGAACCCTGAAGTCTCTGAGATCATAGCTAATAGTAAGCTCCTTTGGAAAGTGAAGTTCAGTACTACCAGTGACCAGCTCCTGAAAGACTTCACTAGAGTGACTTAAGTGGGCAAGAAGTTGATAAATGACCCTCAATGTGGATAGATGTAAGATATCTAGAAGAAAAAAAAATCTTAACTAGATCTGCCCAAAGCTGAATTTGGAACTAGCATTTACAACTCAGCAAAGTAATTTTTAAGTATGGTTGTCATTCCTCTGAAATATTTGGTTTAATGTTCAACATAAACCCCAAAAAGCCCAGTAATACTGGACATCACAGGAAGAGCATAAGGAATAACACAGAATAATTCTGCTGCTACAGAAAACCTGTGTGAGCCCATTACTTGAGAGCTGTATGTGGGGGTATATGACTAAGACTTACATAAGTGAGTGGGTTAGCTAAACATATTTGGCAAAGCCTTGGAGGCATTCAAAAGAAATTAAAGATTAGTTTCAAATGGGGGAGAAAATGGGACAAAATCCATTGACACGATTGATAAATGGATTTTAAAAGGACCAACTAAAGATACGCCCTCCAACATATCAAATCCAGTGATGGTGAATGATGGGAGATTGGAAAGGGAATGGACTGCAGAAAATGATGTAACTTATTACCCTCCCTAGGTGACAATTCTGCTGCCAATGTCACAGACTGACTGCTGGGAGATATGGACCATGGGTTTGTCTAAGCAGGCAATTCTTATGAGCTTATTATCCTCATCAGTAGCAATGAAACAGGAAGAAAAAGGAGATCAGCATTGGTGGAGAAAAATACAGTAAAGAAAAGAAGTATTGAAAATGTGGGCACAGAAGAGAAGTGTTACTGAAATAGGAATATTGAGGCAGGAGGAAAAGATATGCGTAAGAAACAGGTAGAATTTCATATTATTTCCCTACAAAGACTTCTAGCACAGAAGAATAATACTTTTAGCAATACAAAAATTTGGTTTGTTGTTTAATTTTTAAATTATGATACTTACTTTGTTATAAAAGATTACTTTGTCAGCTATTGTAGAAATTTGAGAAAGTAGCTGTCCTGGACATAAAGCAGACTTCATATTCAGCCTGAATTTTAAAAGTTTAGTTTCACAAATATTATACATTGATAATTATATGAAAAATAGGAGACATTTTAAAATGAGTCTTTGAAATTAACTGACTTAAATATTACGCATTTTGTACAATGAACATAAAAAATATTTTTTTCTGTAACAAAGATCTCTGCAGATACTTCAGAGATGTGTTTTTCCACTGTCATTTTCAGTTCCGCAAGCTAGATGTTAAAGACTATTAAATAAGGATGGTCCTATTTAGATGTAATTCATATAGATAGAAACAGCCAAGCTAAGCAAATCACAAGGGAAAAATAAGGCCTTCTGAATCTCAAAAAGGATGTGCCTCATGCTAGTCCTTTGAAATACACTGTAGTGTATCAAAAATACAAAATTAGTATAATTTAGACAGGAAAATCTACAAAAAAATAAAATTATGTTGATCCATAAGCTTCATTATACCCAGCTCAGGTGAGGCTGGAAGGGAACTGTCTGGTCCAACCCTTCCTGCCCAAAACTAAAGGGGTTGAATTGTAATATCACTTTCTGGATCTATTTAAATCAGTGTAGCTATGGCCAAGCAACAGCTTGGAAACTACACCATCCTGCTACATCCACCACAACACTGGCTGGCAGCATAATAAGTTACAGGGTAATACATTAATATAACCATCCCAAGGGAGGCATTACACCCTTTGGAGAAATCCCAAGTCCAAGGGAGAATGATGTATGCAAAATTCTTTCACTTCTTGCCTTCTATTCTTTCTATAAGAACTCTCCCAATTCCAAAAACAAACAACTAAACAACCAAAAACATTCAACCAAAAAATAAACCCCAGGCAAATATACAAAAAGGGAAGAAAAAATAAGACCACAATGAAGGAATTGCACCCCACTGTACAGTAAATATAGTATAATGTACTTCCCACTATTGCCATTTAAACTGGCAAGAAGAAATAGGGCATCCACATATGGAGAAAGGTCTTTATCGTTCATAAAACCATATCTACACTTGTCTTTAATGTGGAATTATTAAAAAAACCCAACCCTAAACCACTGATTGCAAAGTTCATTTTGGTCTACCTACTTAAGTAAGACTTCCGTCCAAATGGAAAATCTTTATAATCAAAGTAATTCAAATAGCAGTTCCATTGATTTTGTCATTGCATCATTTAACTGTATTGCTGCAGAACTTGAGACAGGCTGGTTCAGAATATCATCTGCCTGATGGAGATCTGCTTTAGGGGAATTTACAAGCACTGTAAAACCATTCAATTTATCTGATAGCCCTGAAAGGAAAATTTTTGTCTTCACTATGACTGCAGATACAGAGAATAAGATAATGTCATAACTTTAATGAGAAATTAAACAAAAATAAAACTGTTTTTATTAAGTTTATATCAGACCAATGTAAGAATAACTATAATTAATTTTGCATGACTTCCCATTTTTGGATTTTCTGAAACTTCACTGTTTTAAACTAATCATATTCTGTTATGGCTGATTGTGGTTTCTGTTCTGAAATAAATTATTTGGTTGTTGCTTTCAAAATATTTTAGTTTAAAAAAAAATCAGCCATACTGGGGGATTGGAAAAACATTACTGCTGTGATAAAGTTCTTGAAGGGTGGGGAGTTTGGGCTGGGGAATGTCAGGGGAGGAAGCTAGAGAAACAGAGTGTTAAAACTCTACCTTGATACAGAGATAATTGGTATTATTGGTTTACTACCATGAAAATCTGGTTTGCAATGTAATTTGGCATTCTTGTATACAAATGCAATTACCAGATTTCATTACTAGCATTTACAATGTTGTTTACTATTTAATAATAATTCATAATTAATCTTCTCCTACCTTCTTTCTTTATACATGCTGTATATATGCAAGTTGAAGTTTTTTTTTCTGATGCTGAATTGAGAATTTAATCTGAAAATAATGGCCAGCATCTCCCCGTACACAGGGTGAAGATATATTCTAAATGAAATGCAGGTATTTTGTGGCAGGTTTTTACCCTCTCACAGCAGTGAAATCCAGCAGATCTTGCACATCACTGTTCCTCTTTGCATTGCCTATGGACACAGCTCACAGACACAAATGAAGTCAGTACAGCCAAGGATCGTAAAAATCAGATCTCTGTTTACATAACCACAGGCCACTTTTCCTGCCCTTGACTCATTCAGGGAGCATTCCAAAATACATGGAGGACAAACAATGAATAAAGCTGGGATCTGTGGACTCAGTAAAATTAAGTTTTATCCACAGCTACAATTGAATGTATCTGCAACACAAGTGATGATGGACAGCTGTAACTGAAAGCACATCTCCACCCTGAAGGGACACAATAGATGGAACAGGATGAACAAAGCAGAGATGAGAATTCATTAATTTATTATTATTTACTATTTTTGTAATGTCCAGAGATCTTCTCACAGGAGCTGTTGCAAAGAACACAAACAGAATAGCATTCATCCTCCTAACATGTTGTATACTGTTCAAAACAAATGTGAGCGAGGACAGGAACTAAATATAAGCAGACACTTCAAGAAAATAAAAAGATGCCATAAAGACTAGATTGCCTCACATATAGACATAACTGGATACTAGCTGAATAAGGGACCTGACTTCTGAGTGTCTGACTTCACAACATTCTTACATAACAGATTTTTAAATTAAATAGAAGCAATTATTTTTAATTTATTGGATTCAAATTTTGCAAGACATGCTACCATACACACATGCACCTACTTATATATGCCACAGAATTCAGTAAGGCTCCTTCTGAGTCCATGCATTCATCAACTCAAAGCCTTGAATATTGAGGTTGAGTTTTTTCAGTACCATATACAACTTAACTTCAAAGGAATCATAAAGAGTGCAGCTCCTCAGACTTTGACCCTCGCTACAGGTGACAGATTGTCTCTAGTACTTTTTATTATTCATAGTCTTTGCTGGTAATCTGTTAGGAATGGACACTGCACTGCACAAAGATAACATCTTACTACATTTGAGCATACTTGCCAGCCATCTGTACCTAATAATATTGTTTTCTCTCCCCTCCACAGATGCACATTACTTGTATTTCTAATCCTACAGTCCTCTAATTTTCCCCTATAATGACTCTAACAAACACTGTGACAAATTAATATACCCCATAAGCTATTCTTATAAAAATATTTTCTTAGAATAGCCAACAGACCGCTATATTCATGTAATTTGGGAAGGTGTATTAGTTCACTCTCTACTGCTTCCTTTTCTCAGTTAATAAAGTGAATATACTAACTTCTCACAGTATTTTCACACAGACTTCAAAAAGTGTTTTGGGCATAAATCATATACCAGAGAGTATCAGATGTCTCAGAATAGGAAGCAGATACGAGTGGATATTCATCTAAATGAAGTGAGAATGGGGCATGTCTTGGATTTAGTCCAGCTCCACTGAAGACAGCTGCATGTTTTACACAGAATATGCATTTCTATCTGGAAAAAAAAATCTTCATATTTTTAGAACTTCTAAGTAATTTCTTGGTCATTTCTTTATAAAATTAAGTGTAAGTATTTTTCTTTCAGAAGTAAGTTGGGGGCTAAGTTGCTTATGCAACCAACTTTTTATGTGACAGCTCTTTAAACAGAACACTGTGAACCAACCAGGCTGAATTTCCTCCATCATCCTACAAGAGATTAAAAATTGTTTTTCCAGCTGCAATAGTGAGAAAAATTCTCATTAACTACCTGGTGACCCACAGGCGAGGAATTATATAGCCAGTGTTCCCACTAGAGCTGAAGTTGTACAGCCTGGAGAAGAGAAGGCTTCAGGGATACTTTATAGCACCTTCCAGCTAAAGGGGACTAAGATAAAGCTGGAGAGGGACTTTTTACCAGGGCATGCAGTGATAGGTCAAGGAGCAATGGCTTCAAACTAAAAGAGAGTAGATTCAGATTAGATATTGGGAAAAAATCTTCACCATGAAGGTGGTGAGGCACTGGCACAGGTTGCCCAGAGAAACTGTCGATGCCCCATTCTTAAAAGTGTTCAAGGAGAGGTTGGATGGTGCTTTGAGCAACTTGGTCTAGTGGAAAGTGTCTGTGCCCATGGCAGTGGGGTTGGGAGTAGATGATCTTCAACATCTATGATCCCATGGATTAAGAAAAAAGCAAACTAAAAACTCACTAACCAACAACCAAAAAAACCCCACTTGAAACAGCACACAAAATTAGAGCAAATATCTTAACCTTTAGGTTTCCCTTTGTGAAATCAAGAGTTGAACCCACTGATCCTCAAGGATCCCTTTGAACTCAGGTTATTCTATGATTCTTATATTGTTAAAAATGCAAGGTCAACCATAAAAAGCAAAAAAATTAGAAATACATTAAATAAGTTCATCTATGCAGTATGAATTTGCTGTCTTGTAGGGATTAAATTATTTTTTTCTGCCATAGTACAGTGGAGCCAGAAATCCATCTGTAGTCCCTTGAGACCGAAAGGAAGCTCAGAGTCATTCTGGCTATCTAAGGTAGGCATATAGATGGGACAACTAACCTAAACTAATTCTGCAGATGCATAGAATATCTGCAAAAAAATGTGAAAACAATGGGAGGCTCAATGGGAAGATATGGGATAAATTAAATATGCTAAAAGAAAAACAGATGCAAAGCAGGTCAAGCTGGAAACTCAAAACAGTGGACCCTGAACATTTTGGATTTTCTGTGGCATCTATACTGCAGGGACAATATAATTTCCATCTCACAGAAATATTATGAAGGTCGATTAATTAATGTTTATAAAGCTTTCAGAACTACAGTGGTGAGCATTTCTATTGGAAAAGTCCATGGGCAACTTAATATTCAGGCATGCTCTGAGTTTTGAGTATGCAAAGAAATATTGAAGTACTTTCCTATGAGCAAACACTATTTTTTCTGCTAAATTAAACCTACAGAAGAAATATGGGATCATGTAATTAAAAGTTGTCGGTGCAAACAAAGTTATTTAAGAAATTTGGAACTTTTTGAGTGCTTTATTCAGCAACCTTACAGGTCTGGAAATAATTTGGAACATGTAATTGCATGTGTTGTCAAAAAAGAGTGTGCATTACTTCATTTAGGATTAAAAAAGCAAAAAGACAGATATTTGCACAAAAACCCCAAACAAGTGAATCCAGTTATACTACTACAGTTACTTTAAAGTCTTCAAAATACTTTCAAAAGAAGCTTTAAATGTGCTATGCTCATTCCCATGGATAAGTCTTATTTCTAATTAATACAAACACTTAAAAAAGAAGAATACATTATACTCATTAAAAATTTCATGCAATTACTATAATGTAATTTAGAAATGTCATTTATGACTGTAGTTTCAAACAGAATAGGGTTCTGCACCTAACTTTAGAGCCAAACTCTGGTATATGGGAAAAAAATCCTTCCCAATGTTATCTTATTTACCTTTTAAGTATTAAATGAAATCTGAGAACTTACAAGTAAGAGTTCATACTAATTTAAAAATGTGTTTTCACTGAAATGTAGCACTTTGCAAACATTTTAATTTTTGTTGACCTTAGCAAGGAAACAAGACATACTAACCAAACAGCTCAAATTGACTGTGGACAGCTTATAACAAGGATTTTTGTTTTCAATTCTTCACAACCAAAAATGTGCTCCTGCAGCATTGTGCTTAAATTGCAATTCCAAAATTCATCTTCTCTGTTATCACTGAACTGTAGTGTCATGTTGCATCTGCAGTTAAAATACCTACTTGGCTGTTGTCAGAAGGATTACATGTTTATCTTCAGAGGTTGACAAAATAAGGTACTATCACCTATAAACTCTGGGAATTAAAATTTAAGACTACCTGATAGGAAATCCAGATAATTAAGGTATTTAACTTGGCTACTCACTGACTGTATCTTGAAGGCCTGTTTTTGCTAAGCATAAGCAAAATTAGGAAGGCACAATTGCAGTTGGCCATGGGATTCCATATAAGTTTTAACAAAAGCCTGAAACTGTTCTGGCCTCTATGGGTTTTGCATAAAGACTGCATGATGAACATACCTAAACTATGACTATACTATCAATATAAACAATATAGCAAGAGTTAAAGGATGTTTATTGGATTGCAAGACTACGCAGTAATAAAACTGAAGATCAGTTTGGAAAAGAAGAGAAATCTCATCCTTCGGGGTTTAAAGGAAGTCCATAACCATTTGCAAAGCAATTCTTTGAGAAGATTAAATAGCCAGTTCTTGGACCTTTTCATGGGTATCCAGTTGCTGCCCACGGCAAAAGAAATCATGTTAGAGTAGATTAATTGTATACCTGGAAAAGTACAACTGTTACTGTGTTCTGAACTGAGGTCTTGATTTCAAAGTTATTAACCTCATGCTTTACAAATTCAATTCAACTCTGATTGTTCTCCAAGAAAACCCTGAGTAGTTCTACACGGGAGACTTATTTTCATGAGGAACAAGTACTTCACATGCAAAAAAAAATGTACATCTTAAAATGTACATCTTAAAATGTACATCTTCATTCTTATTCACTTTTTCCCAACTGTGTCATACCCTAACAAGCAACCTTCTAAAAATGTAATAAAATCACTGTTTTCTCCTTTTATGTTCCCTCTGCTCAAAGTTCTACTCAAATGATTTAAAACATCCTAACTGAGAGCTTCTCACTTCTTTTATTAATTGCAGATCTCTCCCCAGTGCCGTATTTTAGTTCCTAGATGGTCTGGACAAACACAAGTGAGCCTAAAAATCATTGCCAGAGGGAAAAAACAACACATACACATAGGGAAAATACAAAGAAGCAAACCCAAGGAAATCAGGTCTATCCCAATTAAAATTAACATAGACTTTAGTAGCTTATTCTACTGGATCATGCCTAGTTTTAGGATGATGCTGCTATCTAATACATTCAATTCAACCAGTGTGAACTATAATCAATATTTTCATGATTTCCACTTGGATACCCAAATCCTAAGAGCAGCCCCTAGATGCAGCCTAAACTGTACCTCAGCTTCCTGCTATCACAAAATAGGTATGACAATATTTCACGTTGCTTGAGTGCTTTGAAAATGGTGCCACTGATTCATGATTACAGCTACCAACATATAAATTTATCATGCTTAAAACAGGACGTAGCTATTTCATATGTAATAGTTTCAAGAATATTTCATTATTTCAATAGAGAAGATCACATTAATGATTTAAATATAAATGCCAAAAGTAACTCATTAAGAACATTCTGGTGTAAAATATTCCGTTTACTTCTCTTAAATGCTAATCTGTGTCTCAAAAGGACACTGTGGCCATAACCAACCTAAAAATGGAGAGCTGGCTTTCAGGTGTGTTACAAATGAAATTAGGTGTGTTACCATTCAAAACAGTGTTCTGCTAGAGGATTGGATCTGTGTTTTCAGTCAAGCAGACTTCCCACAAACTTCAGAAAGGCAATTTATTTAGATAAAAACCGCCGGGAAACGCCCTTTAATTCTTAAGCATGAGTCAGCTTTTATGTTTCACTTCTAAATGAGGATTTTTATAGTCAGCAAAGAAAGGAAAACTAGTCTGAGGTGCTACTTAGGCTGTTACCCAGATGCCTTGACCCTCCAGATAACAAATCAAAACTTCCATTAGCTTTACTCAGTTGTGAGTGCAGCAGGATCACAGATCACAGGTCCTTAAATACGCAACCTGTATAACTTACATAACTGAACATGCAAATACCCAATTGAAATACCAGAAGTGCTGCACAACAAAAGCTCAGAGAGAACAGAATTTGGGTTACGTGTGTGTCGGTGTATTTTTAATTCGATTCAGACTGAGGTACAAATTCTGACTGGGCTCTGGCCCCTGGGGCAGGCAGGGGGAAGCTCTGCCTGCACCAGGCCCTACTGCCCCCGGTTCCCTTACAACAGTGCAGGGCCCTCGCAGCTTTTGGGGCTTCCTTCAAACACGCTCCCGGTGCTCTTGAAGTGCTACAGAGCTGCTTAAGTGGAGCCCACAGAATAAACACTGCAGAGTATCAGGAGCACATGATCACCAAATGTTTCAGAAGTTTGCTTTCGGCATACCTTTGTATCTTGGAAAAAGAAAGCCGGTATTTTGTGCATAATAGACTTCTGCAGTAACATGCATTCATAAGAAAGTGCTGCTGCAAGCAACCAAAGGGTTTCCTACACAAATCTTACTTTGCTGAGAATATTTTAACATGAGAGCTAAGACAGGCAAATATTGGCTACTGAAATCTTCTTCAAATGACATATTCCTTTACACATATACCAAGGAGATCTATCAGGACACAACACTAACTGTCTTCAAGTAATATCAAAGCAAACAAGTGAAATAATGGAGATTAGGAAAAATTTCATTTCATGCTATGTTGCACGTTTTCACAAATATACCATACAAAATAAGAATATATCTCACTAAATACAGATCTTTTTCCCTATCACACGACCTAAACATGAAAAACATGTTTAAGTTTAAAACATATTGAGTTTTAGCCTTACTTAGAAAACTTTGAATGTCAGACCTTCTAATGATATTTTAACGCGCCTTGATTGTTTGTATTATCTTTTTACTGATGTGACAAAAATGAGAAATCACTCTACTGAATACCTGGAGTTCCACAAAATGCTAAATTGCTGTGTACATAAGCAAAAGTAGTCAAATCCAAGCCTGGGAAGCAGTATGATTCTAATGTGCTCATCACTGACGCTCTATTAAACTACAGAATCATTTGAGTCAAAAAGCTGGAATCTGTTGTGGTTCAGGATGGCAAAGAACTATAAGAAAAAAGGAATTAGAATTCTGTAGAACCTACGTAAAGATCTCTGAGTCTTTAAGCCATAGAGGCTCATCCTTCTCCCCTTGAACTCTGCAAGCGTTTTGACACCAGCCGTAACTGAAAGCCAAACAGAATTAGAAACATGGTATCTGAGATCAGGGAAACTGTGTGTTTCACGAGGACCAGATCTGCACACAAAACGTCTCATAGGCTTGTCTTGGTTGTTTATATTTCTTTCTTCTTTCCAAAAAAGAAATAATGATGTGCTGGAGTTGGCTGTAATTTCAGATCAATTTGTATCTGATTAATAAAAGCAAAGTATCCTTAATAGGTGGGCTCCATTTACTCCTCGTAATACAAATTGCACTAATTTAAAAATTCTGGTTTTGAAGCTTCTAATCAAAACAAATAAGCAAACAAAACTTCTAGTAAAGCCACCAGAATTCACATAAAACTGACAGGTAATAGAAGACCATAATCTCCTTTTGCGTTTTGTCTTCATTACAGAAATATGATTTTCATATTTCAGAGTTGGTCAGAAGTACCAAATACTTCATACTGTTTTACAGGTGCAAGTATTTAAGACCACCACTAAGAGCTTTGTTGCAGAAAACAGATACAAACCAAAACACATACAGGGATATCTTATGCTTTCTAGTCATAGAAAATTCCCACTTAAGGAAGTGATCAACACATAAAAACCAGAACAGATTAGGCAACTTTTGGTATTTATGCTGTCCCACTAAGCTTGCTATCATGCAATCAGAAACTTCAGTACTAATGGTAAACAGACACCCTGAATCTACATCCAGCTCCTCACAAATAATTGAAGTCCTGGGTTCAGTAGTCTTTTTTTTTTTTTAGCTTGTGCCTTTTTCTTAAAATAGAGAAGGAAAGGCAGGGAGGGTTAGAAGAGTGAGGAGGCAAAGCAGATGCATACAATCTTCAATTTGACTTGTAAATGTTATCAGTACTAACACCAATTGATTTGCTTTCCTGTCCACAATCCTGTCAGCAGTTTGGGGTTCAAGTGTCAACTTGGAATTCGGCCCTGAGTGCTGAAATCAAGATTTCTACTTGAAATCAAGAATTTACTGACCACCCCAACTCTGCAGCAAGAAGAAAAAAGCATCCACTGGATCGCTGTCTTTTCATTCCAAAGTCCTTATACAACCACTGCAGTTCTCAAGTAAAACGCTTACTGGTATCATATTACTACTCGCCCCCTCCCCCCCCCCCCCCC
>VWZS01007285.1:49891-143806 GCA_013397075.1 Rhabdornis inornatus
CCCCCCCCCCCAGCCCAGGGTAGCTTTTATTATTTCCATAGAAAATAAAAATGCAGCCTTTACCTTACAAATCTGAAAATAGTCTGAAGTGAGCGTCTCCTGGATCTCCTCTCTGGGTGTCCCTGCAGCTCCCGCAGTCCCTCCTGGGTGCACGGAGCCACCACCAGCCACACTTCCACTGCCACCGCCACTGCTTCCAACAGGGGATGCGGCAGTTAAACCATCCAAAACTTTGCGAAAATTAAATTTCTTCATTTTGGAAAAATCTTTCGGAAGATTTTGGGGGGAGAAAGGATGTGTCGTAACACATTCAGCTATGTGTAGCGACCGAGAAAGTCTTTAATGGTCCTCTGAGTGAGGCAGCACTTTAAGTCTCTTGTGCCACACAGAATGTCAATATTAGGTATAATTGATTGAAAAATACAAAGGCTTCATTTTGTCAGACGCAAAAGCTACCTGGAAAGTCCTTTCCAAAATTAATTAAATAAATAAATAAATGAAAAATCCACACGCAGCAGGACTAAGATTTACGTTCAAACAAGGAACAATGAAACAACCGCCATCGGGTTCGCTCACAAAATCCACATTTAGCAGTGGTCAAAACAGAAAAGTAAATAAAAAATTCAAGCCGGCATCCAAAACAGTGAGATCATCTCTCTACCTTATCTGCCCAATATCTGCCTTCGGCGCTTGATTATTTCAGCAAAATTACCAAAATGCGTCTACATTCAATTTCCCCTTCCCCTCAAAACCCCTTTGAGCTAGGGGTATCTGCACCCCCGAGGTTTCCGAGGAGCAGATTCCCCGTTTCCAGCGCCGCTAGTGCGACTCCTGTTTCTGGTTCCCTGCCCACTCGAGAAAATGCCGGCAGCCGCTACCGCGCTGGGTGTTCCTCTCTCTCCCCTCGGGCTCCACGGCGGGGTGCGAGCCCCCTCGCTCTCCTCGCCGCCCCGGCCGCCGCTCGGTGAGGAGCGACGGTAGCGAGCCACCCCCTAAGCCAGCCCAGGAGTCCCGGGCTGACCACCCGTCTCGTCCCTGCGCTGACGAACCCCACCGCCCGTCCCGATCACCGAGCCTGTGCCGCTGCCGTGCTCTTCCCCCGGAGCCGCTCCGGCGGGACCGGGCTCCCTCCGGCGCCGGGGGAACGAGCGGCGGAACAGGGAGGGGAGGGCGAGGAGTGGAGCAGGGCAGGTGAGCGGGCAGCGGAGGGCGGCGGTGGCAGCTCCTGCCTGCCCGGCGCGCTCGCAGCCGTTCTCCAAGGTACTGAAAGCTCCGCCAGCGCCAGCCGCAGCTCCTCCTCCTCCTTCCCTTTCCTCCTCCTCTCTCCCTGCATCCCGCCCCCGTCTGCCAGGCCCCGCCTGCCGCACCAGCGCGCTGCCGGCGCCGACGCTGCTCCAGGCTCCGCCATGGGCGGGGAGGGGGGAAAGGCGGGGAAACGTTAGTGATTGACAGGCACCCGCGGGTTCCTTACTGCGGTCAAGCCGAGTGGACGTGACTGGCAACGAGGGAAGAACGGGCAATGACTGCGCGCAGCATCTGGGCGGGCTCCAGATAGGGAACCAGCGATGCCTGACACCCCCGCGATCCGCAGCCTCTGATTGGAGCTCTGCGAGGATGGGCACCCGCGCTCACCAATAGGAGTGCGGCTCCTTGACGCCCCGCCCCAGACCGGGGGTTGGGCAGGGCCGGGGAGCCCCCGCCCCACTGCGGCGAGAGCGGTAGTGGCTGCGGCGCTGCTGAGGGCGAGAAGTACGAAGGGGTGGAGGGGCTGACGCGGGACAGGATTTGTGGCGGTGGGGAGGACTGAAAGTTGGTGTCGCAGCCTCAGCTGCCCGCAGGAGATAGAACAGACCCAAAATTCAGTATGAAGTTCTGCCAGGGGAGATTTGGGTTGGATATTAGGAAAAGGTTTTTTCACCCAGAGGATGGTTGGGCACTGGAACAGGCTCCCCAGGGAAGCAGTCACAGCACCCAGCCTGAGAGAGTTCAAGAAGTGTTTGGACAATGCTCTCGGACACGTGGTGTTGCTCTTGGGAATGGTTCTGTGCAGGGCAGGAGATGGACTCAGTGATACTTTGTGGATCGCTTCCAACCCAGGAGATTCTGTGATTCTGTGAAAATGTCACGGGAGGTGACAGGTCTTGGCAGTGGCAGGGGTCCTGAGTGAGAAGCCCCCATTTCTCGCCGTGGCATGGAGGGGTCTGTGTGGGTCGGTGCTCAGCTCGGGCACTGACATTGCCTCCTCGGGGGTAAATCCCTTTTTACTTCCCAGGAGGAATACGAAAGACCCAGAGTTGCCCTTCCCGAGGCTCGCTCCGAAGCCGCGCAAATCGCTTGGGACAGCTCTGTGGCCTCTGAAGCGCGATCCGGCACAGGAGGTGCACACAAGCCTCTATAAACAGGGTATTCAGGTCAGAACAGATGAGGCAGCGGTTAAAAGTGACTCATGGCACAGCGCTGTCAACGTGGTTGGAAGCCGAGAACTGAATAAAATGGTGTAAAGAATAAACACATAACACCTCTCCTCTCCTGTATACGAATTAATCTGTGACACCTCACCGAAGTACATTCCTCACATTTGAGGTGACCAATGAGTGCACACTGGCCGTTTCATTTTTCAGATGTTTTAGGGGTGCGTAGTGTAGTTCTGATACCCACTCTAACACCTAATTTGGTTTTTATGAATCTTACAGTTCTATGAAGCAAGATAATAGTTTTTATTTCAGCATCTTACACTGAAAGATGCTGAAATCCATGCTTTTTCTTTTTCACTTTGTCTCATCTCTTTGTGTTCACAGGTACTCCCCATCTGAATGATAAAAAGATTGCAGTAGAGTTCAAAAAATAACTGTGGCTTCACTTAATGCCCTCATGAAAAATAAAGGGAACATTGCTGATGAAACTGGAAAGGTTGATAGGTTTCTGAAGTCAGGAAAAAAGGGAACTTTGTATGGGAAACAAAATATATGAGGACTATGGCAAAGAGACAAAAATTAAAAAGGGCATGGAACTGAGTAAGCAAATCTGTAAAGATAAAAGTACAGAGTTTTGGAGAATGAATAAAGTCAAAACCCCGTTGAACCTATTTGAAGAATGTTGTGTTCTACTGATACTGTGTTCACCAGAAGCAATGCAAGTTAAAAAAAAAAAGCTAACAAAACCCAAAAGAAAGATAACAACTTGAATTGTAAATAGGAAAGGGAAAGATAAGGTTAAAAATGAAGTAATTCGGTGAAGAAAATGTCACAGAGACTTGCAAAAAGTCTGTCTGGGAGTCAGGGTGCTAGAGGAAGGAAATCTGATAACACAATAGTTTTACAGTTGTAGGGAGGACAGAGATAAGACAGTTTGTTTTAAGTCAAGAAAAGGATGAAAATTAGAAGAATTAATTACAACTATGGAGTTGGAATAAGGTGCAGACATTTTTTGAGTACCAACGTTTTTCCTCCAGAGAATGACTATGGAGAGCTGGGTATTGTCGATTAGATACTGCCTCAGAGTGTCCAAAAAGGCAAACAAGGATCCTCACACTGCCAGTGTGATGTTAGGAAAACTGACTTGTCAGGAAAAAAACCAAAACAAAACCAAACTGACCAATAAAATATAATCAGTCCTGTTTATAAACACCAACTGAAGGAAAAAGTTGGTCTCACTACTGGTGCATGTAAGGCTTGTATGTCCCTTTTGAAGGTTTTTCTCTAAGCTGGACACAAATCCAGAAGCAGGGAGAGAATGATGGAAATGAGAGTTGTGGGTGTAGAGGGAGACAGGACAGTGTAGGACATAGGCAAACTCAGTTTTGACAGGCACAGAAAGGAGTCCCATTGAGTGACCACATTGCTTTGTTGTATAACAACCACCAAAAAAAGGGAACAATTTGGTTTTGACACAGTAAAAAAACTATTGCTTCTCTTTTTTTTCAGTGGAGAAACAAGCAGTAGACACGAGGCATTATGTTGCTAATTTGTACTGGTTTAGATGGTATTGGTGTTTCACAGGACACTTGTGATATTGCCACCACGATTTTTAATAAAAGTTGATAAAATTAGGAAAATGTGGAAAGATTTTAGATGTTAAAATGATACTTGCGCGAAGTTAAATAGGACATGTCAGTGCATTGTTGGAAATATGTATCTGAATCTGTATTTTAGATAGTAATGAGAGGGTATTCTCTTCAGTGTTTTTTCCTGAATAGTATCTTTTACATTTAGTAGTCATCTTGTTCTGCAAGGTCAAACAGGAATCAAATGTTAAAAGGATAACAGTTTGCCACAAAGATTTTGCTGAGAAAGAGGATCTTTAACAGTACACACCATCAAAATTCATATGATCTTTCATTCTGATTTTTGCTTAAGGAAGCTTGTAATTATGTGCAGTAATATAAAAATTGGTCAGAAAAAAAAAAATGGTCAGAATCAAACCTGGCAAATGAGAGTAATATTAATTCAGTGTTCTCTCAATTTGATTCAAGAACTGACCAAGAAAATGAAGAATTGGGAAAGATGTGCTTAGATCAGCTGACCAGAAAATTATAATATTAGAGATTGTATATGTTTTGTGTATAACTGATCATTAATGTTCTGGTCGGTTCTCTGGCTTTCTTGTTTTATTTTTTTAAATAGAAAATCCTGCTTCAGCCCGTGGACTAGAATTCTCTGGCTTTTCAAAGCTGCAAACATATTTTAATCGCAGGTTATATTTTTGGTAGTTAGAAAAAAAATACATGCAGAAGTGTGCAGTAAGTGATGGTTTTACAGTTGACCCTTTTTAGGTGATTCATGTGAGTCCCTTTGTTAATCCATGTATTAGCAGTTAAAAGTAATGATCCTTGAGAGAAATCGCTGAATGCCCACCAGCAGTGGACTAGACCACAACCTTGCAACCCTGACAAAGAACTTCTGTGCGTGTAGAAAAACAAAGGAAAAAGAGATAATCAAATACCAGAAACACATTTATGCCAATGCAGGCAAAACTGTGACTTTGGACAACTACCTATTCCTCATTACGCTGTGGGACATTTGCCAGTATTACCCATGTTTCTGTGTAATTCCAGAACATCGAATGGCAGCAAGCATGCTGTTCCTGCCAGCAGAGCTCCACTAAAAATATCCCCAGTCGGTGCTGAATATCTGGTTAGAACAGCTTGCTGAACTCTATCAATTAGCCAAATCTTAATCTATTTAATGTGTTTTATTAAGGCCATATAATGCTAATGTTTTAATCAAAATGTCAAGGAGTACTAAATCAGATTCATTAGGAAGGTCCAAGTCTTATCACATCCATGTGGTCACCTTGATCAAACAGACCTGTAATCTCATCAAAAATTGTAGTCAGGCCTGCTTGTCAAGTCTTGTTTCCATAAAGCCATGTGGACTTGCTTTCATTGCATTCCTACCTTTAACTCCTTATTTATTGAAATCCACATAGCATGACTGCTTTAATTCATGTAACATCACTGTTTTGTCTAGTATTACCAAGGATGCCAGGTCTGTTATTACCTTGGTCATTCTGCTTGATTCTTGGAATAACATGAGCTTTCCTTTTGCTCTTTAAATATTTGCTGTAAAGAGAGCTGTTAAAAATTAACATAAGAAGGCTGCAAGTCTTCTATTCTTTAAGGATCTTTGGATACTCAGGTGCCATAGAGACTGCTGATTGAAAAACAGCAGTGCCATTCTCCTCCTACAGAGGTGTCAATGGATAGAATGATAATTCATCATCCTCATGTAATATTAATACATTATTGTTTTTCTTTCTCTTCACAAGTACAGGATGGAAATATTTACCATAAAAATGAGATATTTTATGCATGCTCTGAGACCAGATTTCTTAATGAAGAAGCTGTGGAATGTGTCTGTACAAAACAGAATGTAATTTTGTAATAAGAACTCAATTTTGTGCTGTAGGCAAAGTGCAGGTGTAAATTAACCCATGGGTAGAGTCCCCCATGGATAAATCACCTCAGAGCTTGAGGTGATCTGTTCTTGTTGCTGTTGAAAAAGAAGGTCCTGCATCCATTTGAGCCCTTGGGGGGATTTTGTCCCTTCAGCAATTTGCTAGGAAAGTCAATAATTTTATTTTTAGTTATCAAGTTGGATTAGCTCTGCACAGAGTCGGACAAGCCCTAGTGCCATTGCAAAGAAAGGCAGAGCCATGGACCTGGACAGAAAGATCAGGGTAGCCCCACTTTTGTTAAATGTGGTTTGGCTCAGGTGTACACTAAAAATTCGTTGTGATGGTGGCCTATTGAGCTGTATTGCAAATACATACCCTGCTCGGGAAGGGCTGCACATCTCAGTGAAGAGCTGTCTCAAGCCACCTGAACAGCAGCTGGAGGCAAAGAGCCCCCCTGTTGTGACAGAGCAATAATGGGGGTTTTTGCAGAGGGTTCTCCCAGGGCTCTGGGACTCAACCTATATCTGGTTGCTCTGAAACAGGGATCCTTTTCTAACAGGTTGTGGGGTCCAAGGTGTGACAGAAGCCACAGAGGAACTGAAGTCTTGGTGATTACACAGCAGTAACTTGCTTTTTTACTATAGCAAGCCTGCAAATCCCTGAGATGTCAAATTGAGATAACTTGGGTTCTAGTCAAGACAATGTGGGGCCTTGCCTGGGAGACACAACTGGTCTAAGAGACTTGATAAATTCTAGAGTAATTAATATATGCCATGTACCATATTGCCAGAGATTTCTTATATAGCTTTATTGTAGTTCTCAGACTGACTTTTTTGTATTCTCTCTGCATTCAACTTGCATTGTATTCCATGCACAGTTGTTTAGTTCTTCCTGTTAATCCCTTTGCCTAACACTTCATTTTATAGATCCCTGTCTGTGACATAGTTTAGCTCCCTCTTTCCCCTCTTACCCCTTCAATAAGCATTAGATAAAACTGTCTGGCTTTCCCAGGTCCTGCTGTGAGCCAGGCTATTTGAACTCCTAATGACCCAGGCTTGCAGTCCAGCCTGTGCACATCCAACATATCTGAAGGTGTAATGGTTCATTAAAATATTTTTGATAACTGGCACAGGTTTTTGGAAAGCAGAGTTGTTATTTTTGTACTCTGAAGTTTTAATTTCCACCAAGCATATGTCTGACTTTTGATAAATATATAGATTTCTGAATTTTTTTTGGATGTTTTCCATTCTGAACATTTTCATCTTCTCTAGGAGCTGCAACACAGCAGGAGCTGATGCCTTTTCAAAGTCAGTTGTTAATAGTTCACGGAACAGCTTTACAAAAAAAGACATCAACGAAAATGGAATAGCCACTAGCTTTTCAATACAAGGAAATGTTGGGGTCCTTGACCAAATGTGTACCTATCCAGGTAACAGATCCACCAAACTGACCAGTCACCCTCCCAAACATGTTTGCAAGAGATCACAGATTTCCCAGTCATCAAGGATAAGCTTTCAGATAGGGAACTTCAAGCATCAGTTAAGCATGTTAGATAATCTACTTATCTACTTATTTAAATCCCTTGAGAGGAGAATATCCTTTATTAAAGCAAAAACAGTAAGAGCTTTAGCAAGTCAGGAAGACTGTAATTCACAGTGAATATTCTTTTTGTTGTCAGCTTTGCTACAATTTTGACGTTTTATGCCTTTTTCCATTGTTGCTCTGAGTGTTTTGCAGATTATCACTGACATTTGAAGTAACAGCCAATGTATTGCAAATTGTTAGCACACTTTACTAGATTCTGCCCTAACAAAGGTCTCATCTAGGACTGGGTTACTTGTCTTTGTTGCCTTCAAACCCACACAGTCGTGCAAGTTTGAAACATAATCTCTGAATTCATTTAAAAGTATAAGGAGTTTGAAAGGAAAAAAAATACATTTAATGAGTCTGCACTTGCTCTGTAGAAAAGCCATCAGCACAGTTTGCATTTTTGGGCAGGCTTCTTCCAATGTTCACAGAAAAGAGATTTCTTATTAGTTGGGGAAAATGTCAGCTGCCCTTCAATATCCTTCAGTTTAAATTATAGGGTAAAAATGTCCATTCACTCAGACTAGTTTGATGAATCATAGGAACCAAAAATATAACATATCAGTTCACAAAACATCAGATATCACATTTCTGGCCTATTTGTGAAAAATCTTCATAGAAAAGTCTTGGTTCAAGAGCAGGTGACTGCATTTTGTATGGATAGCCCTTAACAGTGTAGATATTTACATTTAAAATAGTTGGAAAGATCAAAGTAGAGAGAGAGAAGAAAAGCAAAGGTTAAATGGAGCCCACATTCCAGTATTTTAAACCTTTGGTTATTAAGAGCACTCAGTTTTACATCTGCACCTTTTATTTTTAACAATTGATGTATTCTTCAAATTGCTGTTGACCTGCAAGACCAATACCCTTGTCTCTTTTTGACTAAACAATTCTTCATAATAAACAGCCTAACCAGAAGACTCCAGGGAACAAGTGTTACCTGAGTCTGACTTCCAACCTCCTTTTGAAGTTTATGAAAAAAATTATGCTGCTACTCCATAGAATCACCCCCATCTCCCAAACTATCCCCCAAACCTGGACCACATCCTGACCACAGCCAGGTCCTTCAGCACAGGACTGCAAACCACCTAATCAGCTGTAGCTGTCTAAGAATTAATGTCATGTTGAGCTATTCCGTGGGTGAATCTAATCACTGAAATGCCTCTTATGGCTTCCTTTTCCCCCCTTTAAACTTAATTTAAGAGCAAAGTGAAGGCGGATCTGACCATTCTGTCTCTTCTGCAAGTATTCTATGAAATATTCCATCCTAGTCTCGATACTTTGTTGAAAGGAAGTCTGGCAGAAATGTTAGCAGTGAAAATTCAATCAGTCCTAAAAGTTTAAAAAATGTTTATTCGTGCCAGAAATGACAGCCGTATTATTCCTCAGCCCTCGTTCTATCTCACAGTCAGGGATTTTCTTTATGCCAGTGTGATATATCAAATAGGAATTTGGTGTATAGTGCCTGGATTGGATTGGATTGTGTTGTGTCAGGGGCTTGGCATCCTTGCTGTCCTGTCTGCATCCTTCAGGTAGTAGATATTTGCAGAGTGCTTTTCCAGCTAAGAAGTTAGTGCAGTGCTGATCTGCAACACAATGCTGAACACAAAGTCTGTCCCTTTGCAATCTGTGTGTGTGCAATCCTATTAATGGCCATTTCTTCAAACCTGGAAGAAATGAGATTCCACCTCAGGACAGATCTCAGCTTAATTCTTCAGTGCATAATCAGTATTTAAAATGACAGGAATAATTTGTTTTCCAGTTCAGAAGCTCAAAATAATGTTAATATATTTAAAATATATTGAAATAAATATCCAAATGTAAATTTAGAAAGGAAATATCTGCTTTGAAAATATCATAATTCTTTTTTCCAAATGTTGCCTGCATTTTATTTCTACTAGATTCATCTTCTAAAGCTGACATACTCTTCCCACTGACTCAACCTAGTCCAAAATAGCTGTCACTGATTTCCTCTTCTGTCCTTTATAGATGTTTGATGCATTTTTCAGTGGAGAATTACGCACAGCTGTCCCACATCTCAAGTTATGTGTGATGACCACTGAATCAAAGCAGTTTGCCAAGAAGCTGCAGGAGGAGTTTTCTGAAATATTTGGTAGAGACCATGGTCCCCCATTGCAAATTCAAGTCTCTCTCAAGCAGACCCACCACCTCATAGGTGAAATACACCAGACTGACATGCTTGCTTATCCCATCTGTGTCAGCAATGCTTTATTACCCAAATCCAGGCAAAGAATTAAAAAATTATTTTGTCTATTATTCTACTAAGTGACTAGCAAATAATTGTATACTCCACTCATGTACGTCACATCTATCCACAAGGAAAATCACTTTTAATCTTTGGCTCCAGCATGAGGAAAGTGTTCAGAGTGATAAATCGTGTGGAACATTTTGATAGTTTTTCCTAATAGAATTCAGTTTTCTGTATTTTTGAGAATTGTTTTCTCATCTCGGTAAAATAAATAAGACTATAAATCCTGATCTAAAGGATAACACGAGGAATCTGGCAGTTATTAAATATCATGCCGCCAAAACAAAGTATTGTTTTAACTCATTTGTCACATATTTTAGGCATTTGTTTCACCTTTTGGCAGGTTTGAAGGCAAGTAGGTATAAAGGATTCAAACAGTAATTTATTTGGTATTTAAGTTTGCTTAGTGGTGCCTGGGCTGTAGGAGTTTGGGTGATTCATCAAAGGCTCTTGTCCTCCAGGCAGCACAGACTATGTTTCATTACAAGCCCAGCATTTTTTGAAAAACCAGGAGGCAGCATGTCTAAGCTTTCCATTCGTGGTTAACATGAACACAACATCCCAGCCCTTGCTTTGCATCTACCATGTGCTCACAGACAAGCTGTAAAACCAAAGTTCTCACTCATTTTGAATATTAAGATCCCCAGACATTTTATGGATTGTGTACCTTCTGAAAGGCTCAGTTTAGATCAGGTGCACATTCACATCCTATTCATCACTCAGCGACATAACCTATGGAGGATGATTTGCATTCATACTTGAAATGCCTTATCCTTTCCTACTATGAGTTATTGCTTTCATCTCTGAATTTACATACACCGTTGCTTGGACAGATTCTAGACACATTTCGAAGGAAATCTGTTTTGAGTGACTGATGGAACAAAGAATGTTTCTACTTCTCATCAGACTATTCTTTAAAATATATCACTGACTTAGTATTTTGATCACTGCATTTAGTTTCGGCTCACCAAAACTCATTCTGTAGGTTTGTCTTTTTTTTTTGTGCTAAAATCCAATCTGTTCTGCATGCTCAATGTTTTAAGGTTTTTCTATTTTGATGCCACTGATGCCACTGTGTTTATTTAGAAGAAAAAAAAAGGCTTTAGTTATTTACAAAGGAACTAAAAAATGGTATAGTTTCTCATGTCCTCTTTGTTCACATAGTTGGGATTTGACTCATCCACATAAGAAATTTTTTTGTTTCAATGTTGCATTGGGGTTTGTGTGATGAGATTATGAGGTTTTGATAACAGGGTGAGGACTACAGGAGCAGCTTCTTTGAGAAGCAGCCAGAAACTTCACCCATGTCTGACAGAGACAAAGCCAGCTAGCTTCAAGATGAACCTGCCACTGACCAAGGCTGAGCCCACCAGTCCTCTGTGATAACTTATTTAAGAAGGAAAAAAAATTATTGGGCAGAAGTAATTGTGTCCAGAGAAGAGACAAGTGAGAATAAGAATATGTGAGAAGAAAATTCTGCAGACGCCAAGGTCAGTGCAGAAGTAAGGGCAAGAGGTGCTCCAGGTGCCAGAAAAAAGTTTCCCCTGCAGCCTGTGGTGATGACCCTGGTGAGATGTGCTGTTCCCCCGCAGCCCATGGAGATCCATGGTGTAGCAGAGATCCACCTGCAGGCCATGGAGGACCTCATGTTGAAGCAGGTGGATGCCTGAAGGAGGCTGTGACCCCATGGAAAGCCCACACTGGGGCAGAGTCCTGGCAGGACCCATGGCCCTGTGGGGAGAGGAGCCCATGCTGCAGCAGGTTTGCTGGTAGGACTTGTGACCCTGCAGGAGACTAACAGTGGAGCAGTTTGTGAAGAATTGTAACCCATGGAAAGGAGTCATGCTGGAGAAATTTATGGAGAACTCTCTCTTGTGGGAAGGATCCAGCACTGGAGAAGGGGAAAGACTCCTCTCCCTGAGAAGAAAGCAGCAGCAAAAATAACATATCATAACCCTCATTCCCCTCTCCCTGTGCTGCTAGGGGGGAAGGAGGTAGAGATTTGGGAATAAAATTAAGCCTGGTAAGGAGAAAGGGGTGGGGAGAAAGTGTTTTTATGATTTATTTTACTTCTCATTATTCTGCTCTGACTTGATTGGTAATAAATTCAATTAATTTCTCCAAATCGAGCCTGTTTTGCCCATGACAGTAATCAGTGAGTAATCTCTCCCCATCCTTATTTCAGCTCAGGAGCTTTCATTATATTTTCTCTCCCCTGCTCTCTCCAGTTGAGGAGTGATAGAGCAGCTTTTGTGGGCACTGGCATCCAGCCAGTGTCAAGACACCACAAGTGTTAAATTATGCATTTTTCTGTCTCTGCAGTTTGTTCTGGCTCTGTTACACTGAAGGATGCTGCAGATGCAGGCAAACACTGTCCTGTACACCAATGACAGGACTTAACACATCAGCATTTACCTGCCCACCAGTGTGGAGCTTCCGGGAGCTGTGGGAAGTATTCTCTCTCTTCACCAACTCATATTCATCTTCTGCCCTGTAGAGTTTCAGGTCTTCCCACTCCCTCAATTTTGGTTCTGGTGTGAATACATAAAAGCTTGAACTCTGGGTACATGTTGTATTTGACATACCAATTGACTCATTTTAATTAATTGTCTTTCACTCACACATAAGAGATCACCTTTCCCATAAGTAGCTTAAGGAATCCACTCATTAATCTTCATAAACAGCTATTCTGTTCTCACTTCCTCTAAGGTGTTTGCTCACACAGCCTCCACACTAAACTCATCCAGCAAGGAAATCCCCAAAGGCTCTTCATTGAGCTCTTGGAGAACCCTACCTCACAAAAATCATTCCTGGAAGAAAGAGGTCATTATATTTTATTTAGATGCTCTTTTACCTTGGGAAAGGTAGCCAAATTAAGCTGACCGCAACTTGATTTTGAAGCTTTTCCAACTTGTAGGAACAATTACACAATTACACCTGGAGGTAGGTAAAGCCCTCTAAACAATCTTTCTGGTACTACATTAAAATCACCTCTGAATACAAAACTCTGTAGTTTCAACCCCTTGCTATCATGCTGAGATGAAGATATTGCATTAATTTTAAGTAAGCTTTGGCAATTTCAAGTATAAAAACATACTGAATCTCAGCTTTTGCCTGGCATAACCTCACAGATACAGAATTCATGAAGCAAGAAGCTCTTGTGCTTTTTTTTTTTTCTGGCTGCATCACAAATGTTTTTGGAAATGTCTTGTTTGGGCCACATTTTCTTCTGCCACACAACCTGCTCTGGCTTGTAAGTAGAAAGATACTACTGTGGTAATAATGTAGTAAAATCTCTGTTCACACTGGTGTGGTAGAAACAGGAGCTGACAAACTGACTGCATTTGACAGATGTAGTTGAGTCAATGAACAGGACAGGGTGGATTTTAGAGTATGCAATGCGAGGCAGTAAGGCTTAAAAAAAAGACAGCGTGAGAGTCATAGGAAAAAGCTGATTCAGACTAGATACTGATATTAGGACAAGGCCATAGGTTTTCAACATGTTTGGGAAGAGAAGAGGGACTAACAGAGAAGGAAAGGAAAATACATACGGTGGGGGGAGAATGGGAAAAATCAAAATCAGCTTTCTGTTTTGGCTGTACTGAATTGAAGTTGACAGCTATTTAGCCCTAAAATTATGTCAGATGAAAGCTGAGATGTTAAGTTTGGATAGAAGAGTGACTGGTCAGTACTGTGTTTGTCAGGATTGTTGACGCGGCCTCGCCCTCTTCTTGTCCACCCCGACCGGCCCGGCTAGCCCACGAGGGCGAGGCTCGGCGCCAGGAGTGGGCCGTCCCCCGAAAAGGTCTTCCGTTGGGAGTACGGCTAGGGCTCCGGGAGCCCCTGACAAGAGACGCACGTCCGAGNACAGAAGGGGGGACATCAGGGAGAAACCATTACAATTTTAAATAAAATCAACTTATAGTAAACTTAAAACTTGTGCACCACAACAGATTGTGATGCTTGTGGAATCTGTGTGGATGAAATTACCCTCAGGGAATGTGAAGAGGGAAAAAGAGTTTTAGGGCCAAGGATATGGAACCACCACAAAACATTTCAGATATAAAAGCTACTTTGACTGATTGGAAAGTTTATGACATCCTAACCAAATGTGTCTTATCAGAAGCACAGAAACTAGGATACTGCGTCGTCCTTGGAGACAGCATGTGCTGAATTGTATTTGGAGGTATACAGTGGATTGCCAGCAGGATAAGACTCTCTGTCCTTCCCAATGGTGAGTGCAGAGGAGTCCTTAGTCCATCTGTGTCCATCTCTGTGGGGTAGCAAGCTTAGTATAGGGCTGGTTTGATATTATTTATGGGAGTGACACTAGGCCGATTACACATGTTTTCAATCAATCTTCCCTTTTCTTTATAAAGAGGAAAAGAACCCTGAACAACAAGACTACTGCTCTGAGTGTCTCAAAGTTGTCATGGGTGACCACTCAGTTGGGCTCTGTGCTGGTGATGACAGGTCAGTCTTGGCCTGACTTCATCTGCCCTTAGACCAGCCACCTCTCCCTTGCCTTGTGCTCCATCCTTGTACCAAAGCTTGTGAGGTCACATGTGTAAGTCAGATTAACGTGCTGAAACTATTTGCTTTTTGGCAATGTGAGTTTTCTGCCATATCAGCTTGTTCACTCAGCTCACCCTGCTGTTGCAGAACTTCTAGAGCTTAAAGCTAATGCAGGGGAGTCACAGGAGCCTGTGGCTGGGGCAGGGAAGGTACTCCCTTTCTGCAGCCACTGGACAAGGCACAACAAAAAGCATCACTGGAGCCGGTGTCCCTGTCATTAGGGTAGAGAAAAAATGTCCCTGTGAAAATGAAGCAGGCTGTGCTTTAAACCCTAGTCACCAGAGTGCAAAGCTCAAGTTTTCTATTACATTTGCATGTATTAACAGTAAAACTACTAATTGCCTTGTCTTGATGGGTTTTGGTTTTTGGCACATTCCTCTTTGTCTTGTACTAAACAAACACTGTTCCGATTCTTTTCCATAGGCAGACTTTACATTGAGGTCTGCATGTAGACACTTTTTTGGATACAAAGTGTGAGCAATCATTTTTAACCTATGAGATGAACAGATATAATCAGTGGTATTTTGTCACCACCTTTAGCTCAGTTTTTACAATAAATAAATCAAAAAATCAAAGTGCTCCAAACAGGGTACGTTTCTTGACTTTAAGACCAGTCAGTAGATGGAAGGTGGGACAGATCTGCCCATGTAACCTGGGGGATAATAGATAAGAGTATTTTGACACTGCATGTTTCTCTCTCATATACTGTGCTTGCCTCCTCTCACCTTGATTATAAAGTTAAAAAAAAATCCAGTTCTTCACCACCTACACACATGCTGTTAAAATCATGATGTGTATTAACAAAAAACCTTTTCCAGCTGCATGGGAAATTGCTGGTAGTGTTGCTATCAACAGAAGCCAGCTCTTCATTGTGCAGCCATCCACCATGATGCCATAAAACCAAAGCGTGCTGGGTTTTACAGTCTTAGAAATCGTTAGTTTCTCATCCACTCCTCCATCTTTCCTTTGGTTTTTTTGTTTCGCCTCCTCTCTCCCTGGATAAATATAAACTGCCAAGATCATAGGTAGCACTGACAAAGCATGATGGAGAGGTGACCAAATTGCTCTTTCTCAAGTTCCATTATTTTTGGGAATGAGGTGGGAAGGAGCAAGAGGATAACACAGGCAGACCTGAATTCTGAGCCCCAGCTCCAGAGCAGCTCCAATTATTGATGCTCCCTCCTGACCCTCCCTCCCTGGCAAATAGTTATGGATGTAGATGACTCATAGGGCTAAGCTGTTTTCAGGAGAGTAACAAACTCCATTTAACAAGGAGCAGTTCTGAAACAAGTCCCATGGACCACAGCGTCTTCCAAATTTCAGGAAACTCAGACCTCAGTTCAAATTTCAGTGCTTTCCTGCTCTCATAAGGCAGCACTTGACAGCTCTGGTCAGACATTTTGACTGGGGTTAGGAGGTGATATCACAACTTAGGGCCTCTTGCCAGTCTGAAGTAGCTATGCTTTATCTGTGGGAAAGACATCAATTTACTTTACAACATCTTAGTAACTTAGTCCCTCACTAACTCCTATTATTTTTCTCTGAGATTTCTTCAAGACTTGCAATAGAAAATACTGGACAAGTGAAAGAGAATGACAGAGCTGATCTCTAGGAGGAGAGATTTTCTCTGAAATTCAGTCAGTGACAGCTATTGCTTCATTGTGCTTCCTTTTTGGTGTGCAATTCAGTTGTCAAATATCACTTACTTGGGCTGGTAACTAAGAGCTGTAGCCCTGAATGACTCCACATACACTGGCAGGATTGCTTTATTCTTAGTAGTCCTTATTTCTGCTGCTGTCTGTGAAATACCATGAACATGAATGATTGACATGTGGATTAAGTACAGTCTCTAGATAAATTGTAGGTAATTAATTCCCACACCAAAAAGAAACATGTCAAAAACCATTAATGTATAAATAGAAAACACGCATCTTAGTCAAAACAGAACCCACAGCTACTAACAAAAGTAATTCTATCGCTTCTGTGTTCAAGCCCAAAGGGGACTAAAGCAAGTAATTAATGAGACATCTCCTTGTGTCTAGGTGTTATGTGTCCTTTTCAGCAGTTACTGAAAAAATTTCCTCTGCTTTCATAGATCTTTTCTCACTAATTTAACAAGAAATAACAATTTTCACTTTGTAATTAAGACCTGTCTTGCAAGCATAACAGTCTTACCTTCTGCATGGCTATGGGACCTGTATGACACCTCCTCTCCTGAAAAGGAGCTCATCTGAAACATGTGAGGTGAGTCACTATCTAGGCAGACAGAGCTGGGACTGGAGAATTAAATGCCTCCACCTACCTTTTTGGCATGTACCCACTTAAAAACAGCTGGGCCTGCAGCACAGGGCTTTTGTTTTAACACACATTGAACTGAGAAGAAAGGAAAGGAAAGGGAAGGGGAAGGGGAAAGGGAAAAGGGTTTTGTCCCTAGGCTCTGGGAGCTCCATGGGGAGTTAGAGGATGCCCAGGGCAAGCATGTAGACATTCTCTAAGGGGAACTAGCACCAACCAGGGGACTGCTCCACTACAACACTTGGCTTGGAAAAGAGAGTAAGCATCTCTTAAGGTGGACAGCCTTAGCTGTGGTAACTGGGTACTTCTCCATTAAGTACCATAAATGAAAGAGTTAACAGGTTCTCAAGAGCTGAGGTACCAAAGCCCAGTAGTAATTCATTTCCATAGTCAACTTTGCTTTGGGCTGTTAACATTTGTTTCAGAAGGAGAAGCCAGTGATTTGTGTTCAGCTTTTGTTCGTTTTTTTTTCAGTGTCCAGTGTAACAAGCTAATTTTAAAATAAAGATGAAAAATTTTCTGTCATGTTTACAATGCCTATCCTGACCTATAAGACATCTTGGTTGTGTTTTATCTTTAAATTTATTTAAGTTATTTGTCCCTTGGGATTTTTTTCTTTCCTCTTCCACTCTGTTTCTTTGCAAGGTAGTCCATGCTCACCTCCATCCTAAACTGAAATTGTAGTGGATATCTTAACATATATGTATAGCAGCTGCTACTATATAAGTGGAAGAACAGACAGCTGTTGCCACTTACAGGTATCAGGTGGACACAGACTTTTCTCTGCTTCTCCAATTCAGTTAAATCTGTGCCTTCTGGTCCTTTTGGCTTTGTCCTCCTTCTCAGTTTGTCAACACCTGTCTAAAATCTGACATCATTGGTGCTGCTTCAGTCAGGTATCACACATCACCTGTGCAGCTTTGCAAATGGTCTGATTTGGTCTTTGCTGTGAAGTCACCATACAGTCACCAGGCCAACCTTGGGAGCTACAAGGATCATCAAGGGCCTGGTCTGAGTCTGGAGAATGGGGGCTTCCTGACAATGATTTAGAGGCTGGTAGGCAGAGCTCTCTTTCCTTTTTTAATACTTTTGCATCCCTGTCCCCATTCCAGAAAGTTACTGCGTAGCTGTGCTTCACCCTTTCTAAAGCCTCTGTGTATGTTCCCTGTGCCCTCCAATGGGCATAGCCACAGCAATAACATATTATTAGTTAGGAGCTGTTCTGCTTGGGAATAAAGCAGAAAAACACAGCACGTGAAACCACAGCACGAGTCAACAAAACTGTAATTCCTGAAAATGTGGCTAATTAGAAATGGCCAATTCCATTTTCCCTCATGAAGGGAACCAAGGTCCTATTCTTCTAAGTTCAGGAGACTTACTCATATTAGCATTAAGAAAGTTTTACACTGAGTGTTGGGTTTTTTTTAACGAACAAAATAGGCCCAGAGTTGCTGATTCTTGCATTCTTTCATCTCATTTCTATCCATTTGGCTTATGTATGTTTTGAATTGTGCTGATCAAAACATGCTTCAGTACTCTCCAGCTACATTACTTGTTTAAAGTCATGACACCTATTAATCCCAATATCCATCTGATAATATATTTTGTGCATTTGTGCCAGCCTCATCCAGCAATTCCCCCTTGACTATGTTCTCCCTAACCCTAGGACTCTTTTCTGTGATCTCTTCATGTCTCTGTACTCATGTTTATTCATCCTTTTCTTTATTTGTTAGGGTTAAACTTCAGTTAATTGATTTCAGCTCATTCTTCCAGCTTGCACTTCATGTATTCTCACCTTCCAGAGCTATGTACATGCTTCCCTCTTTCTATTCTCAAGGTATGGGCAGGCTCTCAAGCTGAGAAGGGTTGCTTGGTCATGACAGGAGACCTCCTTGATTAATTCTCCACTACTAACACTTATGCTGGGTGTTTGGCTGTTTTTCATCAGGTTTTGTACAAGGCAGAACTATCACCAGTTGACACTCCTGCAGCAGAGACTTGTTTGCAATTTCGCAAAGAAATTGCTTCTCTTGTTTCCTTGTCATAACAATGAAATAAGGAAACATATCCTTAACATAAAGATAAGAGAGGACTCATAAAATCATGGAATCACAGAATGGTTTTGGTTGGAAGGGACCTTAAAGGTCATCTAGTTCCAGCTCCCCCACCAGAGCACAGATGCCACGCACCTGGCTGACACAGCACAAAGTCTGTGCAACTTTGAATGCAACTGACAGCAAAAATCAGAAGGGGATAGGGAAGGCAAATACTTGCTCCAGATCTCAGGAGAAATGGACTAAACTGTGTTCGTGTGTGACCTCTCCCAAGAAGATGGACTTCTGTCCTCGTCCAGTAGCAAGAACACAGTAAGGTTCATGAATTTTCTAATACCTTTGTGTTAGCAGATCTGATCCATATCACCCATTCCACACTTGGATCATGTTTTAAGCTCCTAGCATTGATACTAACAAAGTCCTTGTGCTAACTATGCCATTTTTAACCACTGGAGCCCATGATGCTTGTAGGTCCAAACCCAGGACACAGGGAACAAATACCTTTCATTGCAGTAATCCCAATAAACTGACCGTGGCTGGTGTTCCAAATGGAGCTCCTCTTCAGAGAGCGTCTGTCTTAAATGTACACCCTTCTATACCTCTCCTGGAGCCCTTTCTAGCTGCCTGACAGCAAGCCAAGGAAAGAGCTCCTACCATGCTGGTTGAAACAAGTCAGGGTGCTTGAACAATGCCACCTCCCAGCATGGGAGATGAGGCAGGCGAGCGGGTGATGAGGAGGAGGAGGGAAGAATGCACCTTTGAGCAATAGCCTTTGTGATGTATTTGGATGAGGGTGTTTGTTCACAGGTCCAATGATTTTTCCATCTCCAGCAAACTGCTGACTACCATCTGATGGCAAAATAAACCAAAATTGTGTGCATCACCTCTACTGCTTGCTCTAGCAGGAAAACATCTGCATAGCTGTGGTCCTGAGCCCCTCTGGTAGTTTGAAGTTTAGGATTCAGATCCTTCATATAAAAAAGGATGTAATGTAATCCACTTTTCATTCCATGTCTTTCATAGATGTGGAGGGTGAGAAAACATGCTTAGAACAGCTGTGGAGTTTAAAATGAGTGTCTTGGCTGCAAAACACTCCATGGTGGGAGACACTTCCCTGCATTTGGCATATGCTGGAAGAGCTGGGTTTTGAGAGGTACCATTCAGATTTCAGTAATCCACATACAAGGTCATGTCAGGGAATGATAGAAATAGCTACTGTGGAGCACTTTTTGTCCACTAGGCTTGTTATCCTGTCAAAGAATATAATTAAATTGGTCTCTCAGATGCACTATAAGCCCCAGTTGTCTGCTATTTATCACCTTATTTTGCTGTCGCTGCTCACACAACAACTATGTTATTAATTCCTTACCTATTTTTTAGCAATTGATGCAGTGTTCTTTGTGTTCTAGTTCCTTGTCTTCCATTACCTATATAGATTGGCTATCTCATTTCCTGGAAGGAAAAGTTTAGTTATATTCTTTCCCAGCAGATAACATTTAGGGTCACACTTTGCTTTCAGGAGGGCTCATCTGCGGTTGTGATTATTCAGCTGGTTATCCAGTTTACATTTAGTGGTGCTACACTGGGTAATAACCTGTGTTTGAGTTTAAGTTTCTGTGTTGAAGTTTTAAGTTGAGCTCATAGATTGTTTTGTGATTTGGCTTCCTGCTATCAGGAAAGGCTTTCTAAAGGTATTATGCTTTTTGGTAGAAAATAGGCAAGAGTTTCATATCTTTATATAACCACAATAAACCAAAATTTTTTTGGTTTCGGTGTCTTTCCTGTTGTAACTGAAGGGTATCCACCTGCTTTATTGACATGAACTAATATGTTCTCAATGGCTCCTCTGTGGTAGAAGGATATCACTCCTGCTATCTCTTAGAAAAGGCAAACTGGGGTTCAGAAAAGGTATGGATTCCTCCAAGTTCATGGAGAGCCACAAGCTGTGATTGGAATCTCTAATACCTGCCTTGAATAGCTACACTGGAGTATGTGTAATACCAAAGCTGCTCAGGACCAGCTTCCTCAGCTCTGTAAGACACTGATAACTCAGTGGAGCCCTCACTTTCCTCAATGCTCTCTCTTCCTGCAATAGCCAGATACACCCTTTGGGTGAAATGCTCCCCAAATTTCTCCTGGTTGTTTTTGCCAACCACAGGAAAAAGCATGTGGGTCTAGCAGCCTCCTCCCTTCTAGATGTAGCTTGTATCCTGATCACCCTAAAATCCTTTCCCTAGAGAGACTTCTGCCAGGATATAAGAAAGAGGGTGTTGTAGAGGTAGGGAAGACCTTGTCACCCAGGACAATAGGCTCTTAGGGGTAGAAAAGTCATACTTTTTCAGGCTACTTTGCCTAAGCTGTGGCAAGACAAGTTACATTGTGCTGATGAAAGAAGAGCATGAATTTTTGGAATTGGTGAGGGACAATGAGTCTTGGAGGTAGAAGTAGCTAAGCTCTTTTCTAAGCATCAGTCTCTCCAGGGGTTTCTCCTACTTCTTCCATCCAGGCCTATCTTATTTCCTTCCTCCTTTTCCCAAAATCCTAAACCCTGGAGTAGTAAAATTAAGTTTTGCCAAAGTCACCAAAGCATTGAGCTGTTCCTGAGCTATAACCTCTCTGTGCATTTCCCATCTTCCATGCTCCAGTCTGAAGTAAAAGCTCCCTTTCTCAAAGAAAGAAAGTTCTATCAAATACAGTTCCAGGCCTGGAGGAGAAAGAAGAGTGAATAAACATTCAAAATTTCTGTTCTTAAAAGTAATGAATTTTAAAGACAATATTGTATTTTGAGACCCAACGTGTGCTTTTTTATCATTTGGAGCTCACAAAAGTATAAGTGTTTAAAATTTATTTACATTACAGAGTACATTGCTCCCATTCCCCACTCCAGATTAGCTATACTGGGATTTTTAGAAGTGCCTATCAGAAACATCAGCCCCCCTCCATCGGGGTAGCAAGATCTTCTCTAAAATGATCCTGTTTGCCCTCTAGGAAATTCAGCTTCACAGGTGGAATCAGGGAATCAGGCCCTGACAGAAGGGCACACTGATGTGGAGGAAGGAACAGCAAGAGGGATAAACAGCTCCGAGCTGCCCTTACTCATGCAGGGATACAGCTGCTCAAGTGTGAGACGCTTGGGCGACGCTCTGTGAGAGGAAGCGGGCTCTCTGCCTGAGCATAGCAGCAGCTGAGATATTAATTCCATGCTGCTGCAAGCACCGAGTTCCCTCAAAATTAAAATAAGGCAGTTGTAAAGAGAAGTGGAGACCAGGGTTAACTGTGATATCCTGCGGGAGAAGATAATATTGAAGCGTTGTCAAATGCTTTCACATGCCCCAGTCATTTCATCTTTATGTCCAACACAATGGCCGGGAAGGGAGCACAGCACTTAAGGCTCAGAAGGGAGAGCAGGTAGGGGCAGAAGTACCTAAAGGGCTTGGAAGGTCAGAGAAAAGAAGGAAAAAACATTTCCATGTTTCTCACAGCAACCTGAGCAATAATCCTGGAACACAGACACAGCTGCAGCCAGCAAAAAAGATGCAAAACCAACAGCAAAATCCTCCTGGGATTAGGAAACAGTGAGGAGCTAGAAAACCAGATGCATTTCAGAATAAATTCAATGTTTCAAAAGCAATGAAAGGCACATGAGCCACAGTAATAAAATGTGATATGAGCTTTTACTGTAAACAGGGTGGAATAATTGACAGGGAACTAAAACAGATCTGCACAGCATGCATAGCCCAGGGCTCTGCAAACCTATGACTGAATGAGAGGAAGAAAAGTGGCGTGGGGAGAAGTCAGAGACTGACAAATCACAGCCAAGAAATACATAAATGACACAACAGCCTGTGATACCTGAGACTGAAAATTCAGCTGGAATATGTCTTGTGATGGATCAGCAGAAAGACTAGTGGGCATGTTGAAATAACAGACTCAGTCTTACCCCAAACTAGAAGTATTGGTATTTTTACATATAAAAACAATGTAATGAAAACCAAATGTCTTTCGGGCTGAAGAAGAGAGACAGTGTTTGTGAATTGGTCGGCCAGTTTGTTTTATCCTTTGGTCATGTTTGCTATCAAAAACCTGCAGCTTAGAAGAAAGTGGCCAGTTTGGATGTGGAGGGGAGAAAAGCCATGGCTGGGATCTGAGACACAGCACCACAAACAAAAGCTCTTTGGAAAACAGTCTGGTGATGGAGTAGCCAAAGATACAGGATAAACAGCACAGAGTGCAGAAAGCTGCAGCTGAACAAAGGCTTTCCAGAATATCAGGCAGGTTATCACATTCTTCTGACACATACCAAAGACACGTGAAAGTATGTGCACAGACACAAATCTATGTATGCTATGCATGTTTGTGTATATTTATGGACTTCAAAACCACCTGAGAATAACTATGGGTGTGTTTGTTCCAACACCTGAGAATAACTATGGGTGTGTTTGTTCTAACAGAGAAGGATGTTGCCATTTCACAGTTCAACAGCGTGGTGCTGCACAACCTCTGTCATGGAAAGCATATCCCAGAAATGCTCGGTGAGTTAAACAATACAGGCACTGCTTTAAATAATAAATAGTGGTGTACAAACAAAGGATGTTGAAAGACTGCAGGAAAGGAACACCAGTGATGGTTTCAGCTGATATTAGAAAAAGATGGAGGGGCAAATGGGCACTTGTGACTGACCATTTGACAAGAAGGGATCATTGCTTTGTACCTTACAACATGTGGGGAGCTAGCTACAGCAAGGGGCCATAGCCATGCTTCCTGGGGTGCCAACAGGTGGTTAGCAACAATCCCTGCTCACAGGCAGGAAAAATCTAGGGAGGTTTTACCCCTGTAGGATAAAATCTACAGAGAGGCAGTTCCTGTAGGGGCTGCCACCCCTACAGCCACAGATAGATGCACACGGATGGAGAGGTATCACTTAATCCCATTCCATTCATATTTGTGATGTTTTCTCTCCTTTTTGCTCTTACAATGCCCATTCCTGCAATTTCCCAAGCACTCTCTACAGAGGGGACTTGTAACCATTTCCCTGCACCTTGCAAACACAGTTTACACCTTAATTGGGATGTAGATTTTTCAGTGCGACTTCTGAATAACTAAAATGTTTTTTCTATACATGTGAAGAGAAGTGTGTCAGCCTTTGATCATCAGTAACTACCCCCTACCTAAAATATAATTTTCTATGGCAATGTAATTTCCTTGTATCTTGTACTAGGAAAGACAGGCAGATAAAGAACAAGAATTGAAATGAAACTCTGATGATGAATACAAACTCCTGCCATGACAGCAAATTCATACCATGTCATAAGCCAACTGAAAATGTCTGGGCATACATTCTTTGATCATTTGCTTTCCATGCCTGCTCAGAAAACCAGAACAGGGGAAAGCACAACAAAGCCAGTGATGACCAGAGGAAAAAGCAGAGAAAAGGAATTCCTGCTTCACTAAACCTCAGGATTTGACACTTTTTTTGGTTCTCCAAGGAGCTCACTGAGAGGCAAGAGCATCACCTCAGTTTGCTTAGAGCTCTGTAGACTCAATCTTGTGTGTTTTGACAAATGTTTTGGTTTGTTTTCCTGAGGTCTTTAGGACAGATAGGTAGATCTCTCCTACATGCTGCGTTTCTCTCACTCCGAATGCCTTAATTTCGTGGACATTGTAGAGGAACATACAATCATGGTATATCTAAACCAGTCTGCTTGACATTGTGGGAAACTGCTCTGTGAGTCTGTTCAGAGCCCTGTCATAGATAAAAAAAAGGTTCCATAGACTTCCTCAGGCTTTGGATCAGATTTTGCAGAATATGCTAAACACTGATTTTGCTTTAAGCTATCACTTCTATATGCTGAGATTCCCCATTTTCAGTGAGGGACAGCTATACAAGAAAGGTATTAATGGCATTTATATTTTCTTCCAATGACATGAAGATGCTGTGTAGTACACATACACATTTTTTTTCAAGGTACCTATTTAAAGGAGGGGAAAAAAGAGAATAAGTAAAATTGTCCTTCCCATGTCATTATCAGCCATGGTGTGATTAGGAACAGAAGTGCCATTTTTTAAACAGCAGATGTGAGAGTCTGGCACCCTCACAAAGTCGGATGACTGTCTGTGATGGCTTGAAGGGAAAGAAAGCTTTCCCTGTTAAGCAACTTTCTCGTGAGTAAAAGATGTGCCAATATCCATCTCCATTATTCTCCTGCATACTGCACTGTGAGTACCTGGAGGTGCCTCAGACTCAGCATTTTAGTTTGGATTACCTGAGTGCTTTTGATGAGACTTTCCTGGTTGTGCCCCAGCTCCTGCTTTGGCTTGCAGAGTGGAGCAGCCTTAAAGCTGCTAATGGTGATCCAGTCCATAGGTCCAAACCAGAGATGGTCTGAACCAGCCCTCCACCCCAAACAGTTTCACTGCACAGGTCTGCTCTGATGCACCTTCATCTCTTGCTTATGAAAAAGTGCCTGAGATACCATTACCACAACTACTCCAAGTCATCCCTTTGTTCATCTTTTTGTTTTAAAAGCAGAGATCTGTTTATCCACTGAGCAGCAACCATGAGGTGCAGCAAGGTCCCTCATGGCATTGACGTCTCTGCCAGGGCAAAGATGATCTTCCTACCAGGAAAGCATTTGTTCTCATTTGGGAGTCCTATGGGCATTACTGGTCAGCCAAGTCTGTCTTAGTTAATTCATCCTTGACCCATCATCTTGTGCTTTTCAGGTTGCACCAATAATATTTTTTTACTGCGATCTGATGCTTAGGGAGGTCGTTATGCAGCATCCTCCCTTGCCAAGGTAACTTCACAGCCATTGCAGTGCTAGAAGTAATGCAATATGACCTCAGATATCTAGCTGAGTGATGCCTGTGCAACAGGGGATAATTAAATTCAAGTGTTTGTCTGCAGTGTTTGCAAATGGCTGCCTGAAAACAGCCCAGGCAGCTGTTTGGAAACAGTGCATGCAGGCAACGATCAGATGATTGCTCTTGCAAGAGGTGTCATGGATGTGTGTTGTTATCTCAGCTCTGGGTTTGCTGGCTGCCCTGCACATCCCCAAGAACAGAAAGAGACCAAGCTTGATGGAGTGACAGGCACGCTTAAACACTGCATCCGAAATGGCAAGGACAGGGAATTGCCCTGAATCAGACTTGGTGGCCACCACCACTCACCACGGCTGCCTGCACACAGTTTGTCTGGGCAAATACAAGGTTTCAAACAGGTGTAAATCCACTACTTGCATAATCAACAGTTCCCTGTTCAAATCTTTTCTTCTTCCTATCCGGAACTTGTGTATGATTGTTCTTAGCTGCATATTTTACACATCTAGCTTAGCTAGATGACAGATCTATCTACTGCCAGAAAGTGTTGCCCTTGGGAGTATTTATAGATCACAACCAAAGTCAGTTCTTGATCTTCTCTGGACCAAACTTGAAGTTGTCATGAAAAATACTGACTGAGCTCTTTCTTTTTGACAATTACTTGGACATCTATGAGCCAGTCTTTAATTTCACCAATGCAGTACTGGCTACACTGATTTTTTAATTGTCTTTTTTTAATGAGAAGGACACATGCAACTGTCAAATAGTCATCTCTTATTTCCAGCGATCTATAAAGATAACTTTAATCAGATAAATAAAAAAATCTCATTTTTATAAGAGGTTTTATTGATTGCTTTTAAGAAAATAAGTTTCAGCATTTTCTGGCATTACGTATGCTTCCATTCATTAATGCTTTATTCACCTCCCATATGTGCTTAGCAATAATTTTGCCTGGGACTAGTGACAGGCTGATTGGAAATACATGGGAAATTCAGGTATGGACTCACAGTCTGAAGGGGCTGGCATGCTGCTGGCTGGCACATTATCAGCATGACACCAGGCATGCAGTACCAGCTGCACAGGTGCCCAGTCTGCCTACAGGGGAACCAGACAGGTTTGCAACCAAATCTTCTGCACATGCAGGGGAGCAGTGCCCAGTATGTAATGCCCCCATCTCTGGGGACAACCCTGGGTCATGCTGTTTAACCAACAGTCACTTTTCTGGCCTTTTGTGGTTTCCCCTGTCTTTGAATATGTTCGACAAATACTGTCAGTGCTTCAGGAAGCTCCTCAGACACTTATTTCAATATTCTTGGTCACAATTTTCTGGTACTACTTCTGTGTGTTGCTGTGATGGCTGCTTACAACCTCCATTGCTACTGATGAGATAGAAAGTATTTCTTCCTTCCTGTGAAAAAAGCACATCTTTCCAAATATACAACATAAATATTAAATTAATATTTCTTCTTTTTGTGTTATCACAATTGGCAATTCTGCCACCTTTAACATTGGAGCTACAGGAGCTAACAACAGGAAGAGACATTACTGAACTTGATGAGTGGCATTTTTGACAGAGAGAGAATGGATGTGGAATGCCAACAAAAAAGTTTAAGTGTGAAATCACAAGGAGGTTATAACCAACCGAAATACCAGGTTCTAAAATGCATTCCACACTCTCCCCCATCCCTTGGGATCTGGGGACAAAAAGTACTTAATACTACTATTTGCATGGAGAAGGTTGCTTGATATGGAAATACAGATAGGATGAGGATTTGATGGCCAAAAAGGTCCCTATGAATCCTATCTTCCTGTATGATTGCAAGGACTTTGTTAGGTCTTAGTATACTTAAATAATGCCTTCTTGCCCTTAATCTTTAAACCCAGGATTTTTTCATTAATGTTTTATCTTCTTCCATCAGCTGTCTCTTTTCTAGCTGGTGACTTGTTTGCACAGCCACCAGACTTTCTGTTATTCTCATTTGTTACATGTAATAAGGTTTGTAATAATCATTGTTGTTGTCATTGTTGTCATTGTTGTCATTGCTTGACACTTGCACTTCTTGTCTTTACTAAGGTGGGTTTGAGACCAGAAAGCCTCTCACAGAATGACAGGTTGTGGGTTTGGGAGGAATCTAATAGGTTTTTTCAAGCACAATGTTCCTATTTCTATGCTAAATCTTTTCTTTGCAACAATTATTTGACTGTAGCTGACCTCTAGAAATTGTCCTTTGAAAGAAAAAAATAGACTCCTACAGGCTCAGAAGTGGTCTGTCTGCACCCAGAGGAGTTTGTCAGGTGCTTCCACAGAGGGAACCAGCTCAATGAGGGACTTATTTTTACCCATCCTGAAAGAAAATATATCCATTATTCCCTGCAAGTACAAGATTGTTTACATAGTGCTGGCTCCAAACCTGTAGGATCCAGTTCCTTCGTTGGGACTTCAGTGTTCAACCAAGCCCCAGCTACCAGGGTGGGCCACCGAGTCTAGCAATCCTGAGGAGCTGGGAACCCAACAGCTATTTCCAAGCCTGGAAGTGCCAGTGGAGGGCTGGAGGTGAGGCAGGATATGCAGATGGGTCGTTTCTCACCCGGGGACAGCACCCAAGGATGTCAGCAGTTCTGTGCAGAGCAGCACAGGACTGTCTGGGGGTTGATATGTGGCTTGCAGGGCGAGGAAACCTAGGAACCTCGGTGAAGAGTAGACAGGCTGTAATTAAATCCCTTTCCGTTTATACCCTGCTGGCAGCTTAGTTTCAGGAGTGCCAGAAAAAACCCCCTGTGCACTGAAAAAACACAACAGCTCCAGGCAGGCAGAGGCATTTTCCGTACATGATCTACCGTGAACTGCCTCTTTCTGTTCGAACTTCAACACTTCATTAGCAATGGGGTCGTTGGCTGCTCCTCCCTCAAAAAACCACAGAGGCAGCACTAAGTGCTGGAGTGAAAGAGGAGTAAGCACTTTTCAATTAGCCACGAACTTTATGAGATGTGAGACTGCGGCAGCAGTGCGGAAGATGCCGGGTGTCCCTGGGCTAGGCTGCAGCCTGCAGTGCAGCCCAAGGGCAGCGACAGGCACGGGGGACTCAGCCTCTCCACTTGTTCATTAAGCCTGCTGCTCATTTACAGCCATAAATGTCACGTTTGGCTGCAGTGGCATAAATAACAGGTGACATTTTAACAATATTGTCAGCACCATGCGGGGTGTCTTTCAACATTGATGAGTTATGTGAGGCCAATGCGAGTTTTGTGGGGTTCGTTAGTTCTCCTTTTTCAAGGCAATTGTCTATTTGCTCCTGAAAACAAATGTTAAATTAAAAAACACTCATATGCATTGCACATAGCTTCTCAGGAGGATTTCTGACGTTGTGAAATGGCAGAGCTATAACTAAGTAAGTGTATACTGGAGGATGAGAGATGGCTATGAAGAGAAGCATCCTCCATGCACACATCATGAGCAATGGGATGGAAATTGCTCTTGGTAATTCAGTCTTCTGGACATGGCAACTTGGCTTTAACAACAGGTTTTGCTGTAAAAACACATTCTGTATGTTGGTATCTGGCTCTCAGTGTCCTGGGCCTTTCACATACCTGGAACAATCCATTAGAGTAAAATGGAATATGTATACATACATGCATAATATAGCAAAATCTTCTCTTGCTGCCAACCTTTTGATTATTTCTAAATGACACAATAATTAAACCAAGTGATTTATCACAGAAATACATGGGGAGTCACAGCCTGATTAAAAGAGGGGAAAAACTCCATCAATTCATATTCATATTCAAATAATAAAAGTACTGAAAGTCTGCACTTTGATCCAAATCACGTTGAGAATTTCAAGCCATTTAACAATATTTTACAAGCTGTTTCAAGCCACACAAAGACTTAATCCTGCTGCCAGCCAGCAGCAGCATGGCAACATGGTGGCAGAGAGGGAGCACTCCACTATCCCTCATTTTCCTTTGGCACTTCTTTCTGCCTCCAAGTCAACCTGCTCAGCTAATGCTCCTTAAAACCCCCTGCGTTCACTCCATTACCCCCTCCCTGTCACCCACAGTCACTGCCAGAGAAGGGATCTGTTGAACTCTCATCGCTGCTGAGAAAAAGACCAGCCTGGAGAAAAAGGATCTCCAATGGCTCCCAGTGGCCTGGATGCATCCATCCCCATGTCTTTCTCTTCCACCTGCAAGATGTGTGGAGCACCAGCAGTTGTGCACATGTAGTCCTGCAGGTCTTATGTGATGTGAGTTCCACAGCAGCTCTACCTTGACGAACACTCCTGCACTGAGTGTGCAGCTTCAGGATCCCAGACCTGCTTCTCCACTCACCCCAGAAGCTGCTGCTGCCTTGGTCACCCTGCAGAATGGGAGTGGGCTGTGCTCTCACACTGGCAGGACTGCTTGCATCAGGATGCATCCAAATTGTGTGTCCAGCTGCCTCCTTTGCTCGGGTGTGCATTTCAAAGGATATTTAGAGCTTGGACCTGTGACAGTTTGGACTCATGGCTGATCGGACACCTACACCTATTTTTATTTTTAATTATCTGCCGAAACCATTTTTTTTCTTAAAGCATTCCTGCCACACTGAAAAATCCCCGGTCTAGTTATGGGCATATATTGCCAGCAGAAGAGAAGGAAACTTCTTATGCTGAGGCCAGGGGCTTCTTGCTAACATTAAATTTGGGACTCCCAATTGCAGAATCAGTTTGTTTCACCCAACCTAACAATGTACCTGGAGTATCCTCTCCATTTTGGGGTTCCCCAATGAGGAAACATGTTAACATAGAGTTCAGCAGCAGGTCTCCAAGATGGTTAGGGAAGGACAGCGTGTGACATACAGGGAGAAGCTGGGTGAACTGGGTTTGTTCAGATGTAAGAGAAGGAATGGGGTGATCTGTAGAGCAGCTTACAGCTGTTCTGTGGGCCAGAGAGGGTTAATGAATAAGGGTTATATCTGAAAGGTATTCTATCCAGGCTGTTGGCCTGGAGATCAAGAAGAGAAGAAGGAGAAGGAGATAAGCAGAAGAAAACCTGGAGCTGGGAAAAGTACTTTAAGTAAAGTTTTGTGGAAAACAGAGGTGGAGATGGTTTTTACACCAATGAACGTTGTGTTGATCTGTTGTAACCAATGAACAATGTGTAGAGTGTATAAAAGACAGCTGGTTGTAATAAACAGGATATTAGCCTTCTGAAATGTAGCATGTCTATTTGTATGTTGCACCCATCTCAACAGCAACAGAGATCTTAATGTTGTCTGCAATGGGAAGGCCCAGAGAAGATGGAGCTGGATTTTTCTTGGAAATGTACCATAGCAGAGACAACAGGTGTGAGGTGGGATGCAAGCAATTTGGATATGGTATGGGAAAATCTCCTTTATCCTTATAAGGGTCATCAAAGATTGAAATTGAGTCCAGAAAAATTAGGAAATCTCTCTTCTTGGAGCTATTCATGACTCTGATGAACAAAGCCATAAATAACTTGCTTTAATTGGGGCCTAGTGGGGCCTTAGGCTGAATGGCCTCTGGAGCACCTTCCTGACTTCAATTAGTTTGGGATTTGGTGAACATCATTTATTGAATATCATTTATTTTCCTCTAAAATGAAAAAAATACCTCTTTGATGAGGAGATAATATACTTGTTATAAACACTGCCCCCTGGGATCTCTCAGAACTGGACAACTAAAGTACTAAACGTATGCACCACTAATCAGAGCTGGTATTACATTGCCAGCACTTCACAGTTAATTATTTTTTGCTTTCTAAGGAAGAAAAGTAATTTTAGAAATAGTTTAATATCAGTCTCACACCAAAGGTGTTTCTTACTGCTTTTCTTCTATAAACCATCAGTAGCATTAATTAAAATTTTCATTTCTTTTCCAGTTCCTTTTCTACTGTGAAGACTGGATCTTTAATAAGTAGCTGCCATCTCAGCAGTGGGTCCTTTCAGAATCAGGGCTGGAATTTGTAGGAGATACACATGTGGGATCTTGAGGAGAGGGTCATGGTGGTATCAGAATTACAAAGGCTCTGTAATCAGCAGAGTAGCAGACCTTGTTGTAAGTCATGATCCATAGTCCCAGAAGCACTCCAGCACTCAAAGCTACCTCTCAAAGGATCTGCCCAGCTCCTAGGAAGGCAAGACTGGAAAGGACAGAGCCTTAATGTATTTAGTCTCTCCTCCTAGAGGGACTGTTCCCTGTCTCCTCCCTGTCTAATTCTAGAACTGAGCAGTGCTGCTGGACTCCTAGGTCCGAGTCCTCCCAACTCCATCACTGCTCCTCAGCAAGGAAGAGGGGTGACCTCAGCACATACTATTTCCCCAGAACTGCTCTAAGTTTGGAGACTAAAAACGGGCAATCAGGGAAACAGAACATTAAAGTGACAGTACTCTTGAGGAATTTGTCACCCTATAGTGCTAATATATCCCTTCAAGGATTCTGTAACTTGGAGCATAGCAGCACATATTCCAAGATTTGGGCGTATCAAGCTATTATAGGGTCCTGCTGTGCACCTTGCTCCTCTCTAAGTAATTGCCAGATTTCTGGGCCCCTTTACTACTCTGAATATTGATCACAATATTGGTCTTCAGGAGCAGCACCAGGCTCAGCAGTGATTCTTCCAGAGCATCATCTTTCCAGTGGAAGTGCTGAATTTTTCTTCCCACCTTTGCTTCCAATCTCATCCTTCATTCATTTGTGAGCATTTGATGTGGAATACAGTTGGAGAAAGTGTGGGGTAACAGCAGGATTTTCCTTCCTTGTATATCTGGTTAGGGCATTTCAGGGAACCTAGAGTGGGAAAGTGCAGCTCTCTGATGAAGAACTTTCACTCACACTGTCTGCAGTGGGTCCCAAGAGATCATTAACTCTGTTTATTCCAGTTTCCACTATCTGATGAGCATGGAAATCACATCCTGTACAGAAATTGGACAGACTTGTTTCCTGCTGCTGCTCTGGTACCTGGGCTGTGAATCTGTGCTATACTGCCAAGAGCACAATCACAGGCTCACTTCTGCTCCCTACTCCATCTCCAGACTTTGCAGGCCAAGAGTGGCACAAACAGAGATGCTCTGACCACCTTCCGAGGCTGCCTATTTGTCAAGTAGTGAGGACAAGAAATTAAAATGTGCATATTGCTATGCAGAATAGGTGAACCCCTTTGGCCAGCAAGTACTAGAAACCCCATGCACTTTACCACCAAATACCAGTAAAATCACTTAGACTCAAGATGACACACAGATTCCAGCACTATCAAGTGACAGGTACAAACCTGGAACACTGGGCCCAACAGCTTTGTACAAGGTCTAAAATCAGGTAAGCCTTGAGTTAATTGTACATAAATACATGAGATAAGACAACCTTACCTAAGGGCACTGTATTCCACACCTCTCCTCTTGTGCAGAGGAGAACATCTTAGAGACAAGTCACATATTTTCTTCTAGTACAAGTACTTCAACAGTCTCTCTAAATAAACGTATTTATGTAAACACAGGCACATGTATTACACAGTCACCTTGAGAGTGTTCTTCCAGGGATTTGTCATTCACACAGCACTAGAGAAGAGTGCTGTGAGCTCAAACAATATGAGATATGGTATTTTCAATTTGGCCTACTCAAAGATAACCTCTTTGTGTAGGATATACAGAAAGAGTTACATTAAGCTTTCAAGGTTGTGGTGCTTGCTGTCAATATCTAGGATTTCCCAGCAGGGGCTTCTGTGTGGCACATTCTCTACACAGTTTACTTTTAAGAAAAACAGAAGCTGTGGCAGACTGGGACATCCTGCAGGCCAAATGGGGCAGACCAACGGATTTAATCTTACAGCACCAGAAATCAGATTGTATTTTTAGTTTGTCTGATGTTGCAGTTCCTTATGACATGGAAACTGAAGGGGTTTGTCAGACTTGTGTCATCCTTTCTAAACTATCCTTCAGGTTGAACGGGCTCAGAGGCATCTCACACCTGGTTTTGCTGCTGTTTTTTCTCCTGCTTGGTGCATTGCAAGACTACTTGTTAGTCTTCAAATTATGTTTGACATCTCACTATAAATAGTTTGGGCTATAAACATCTCACAGGTGTCAAAGTCTGAGTGCATTTGCCTACCATTCTGGTTTGCATCTCTTTCTTACTCTGCCTGTTCAGCAGCTGTGTCTTTGGTGATGACCATGTTTGAACCTGGAATCTGATTTAGACACAGGTTGGGGTTTAACCAGTTAGAGCTGCCTGGCAGGCGGACATCCAACTCCAAATGAAAAAAAGTTACTCCAGAGGGTCTAACGAGGAGCCAGGGAAGTGGTGGCCATGAGCACACAGTTATTGAGAAGTCCCAGGGAACCAGGGCTCAGTCTCAGTGCAGATGAAGTCACTCGATGAGCCTGGTACATCCTTGCTTCTTATCTGATTCTGGATTGCAGAATGGCTGTGTCCAGCAAAGCATTTCCTACCACTTTGTGTCAGAAGAACAGCCAAATCCAGGCAGGTAAGGACCAGTATTCACATGAGAGGTCTTTACCAGTCCATGTCACCCTGATGTTAACAAAATGGTTTGGGTCATCTTGTTCCAACACCCCCTGCCATGGGCAGGAACACCTTCCACTAGACCAGGCTGCTCCAAGCTCCATCCAACCTGGTCTTGAACAGTTCCAGAGATGGGGCATCCACAGCTTCTCTAGAACCAGTGCCAGTGCCTCACCATCCTGACAGTGAAGAATCTTTTCCTAATATCTAATCTAAACCTGACCTCTTTCAGCTGCAGAGACAGGCAGCCTGCAGAAGGCTGAACACTGTTCAGCAATAAGTATCTGGTCCAGCAATAATTCTGGGGCCAACATTCTCAAGAGCATACCAGCTTACGTAATTATTTTATAGAATTTAAATGAAAACAGTAATTAATCAGAAATATGTAAGGAAGTGACTCTCCATCTGACAGACATTCTCCCCATACTAAAAGACACAGAAGCAATTATCTGCATGCCTTTTCCTATGGAAGTGGATTCGTGTTATGCCTCTGTCTCAGAAGATACTAAAATGTGATTTGGGATTAATTAAATCTCAAGACACCTGGAGGGCAAGTCAGAAGCATGTATGTTTTCTATACCAGACATTTTAAAGTGTGGAAAAAGGAATATTTCACCAGCAAGAACTTTTAGTCTTGATGGGGAGAGGAACTGAAGACCAGCTTGGGAATTTCAGGGCAGAGAGGTGGATGAACCCAAACCATGAAAATGTAAGTGCAGCTACCACCTGATGCAGCTGATGGTCTCTGGTGTCCAGCAGCAGTTGAAGGGCTGAGAGGTTCCACTGGTGCTGCACATTGTACAGGTGACTGTTTCAGGTTACCTATTATTAACAGAGGACCCCTTTTGGTGACAAATCTGGTGACAGCAGCAATTAAGAGTCTCAGCTCCTGTGAAGAGTCTCAAGGTTGCTCCACTCTCCTCCCTCATCTTGTTTCCAGCATTTGGGCAAGGAAAGATGTACATGGTCCTCCACCTCCAAGCTGGAGGCATCTGCTGCTGATCTCTTCATTATACATGAGTTCACTTGTCAGAGTTATCAGAGTCTCTGGGAATAAATTCACCTCAGAGCAAAGCCTCAGTGCCCCTTGACTCCAGCTCAACACCTTTCTTGAGCTTTCCCACTATATCAGCCAGCAGATCCCCAGTAAAACATCACTTTCATGCAGTTTCCTAATTGCTAGAGACTGTTGCCTAAAGGATTAGAAACTGGTGAAAATTTTAGTGGAATGCTAAGAAGTTAAGAGGAAGAAAAGAGCCAACACTGTCCCCAAGGAAAAGGTGAAAAAAAGATGAGATAGCAAGCATGTCACTGTGCCCCAGCCAGAGCAGAGATGTCCACCTCCCTGCTACCACCCTGCCTAGGAAAGCAGGCATCCCAGCAAGCCCTGATGGAAAAACTGTACCATAATCCATGTTACCATGCGCTTGCCTGGGGGAAAGAGCTCAGTGACATAGAGGCATTGGGGCTCGGTTCATGTGCTGTGCCTTCCTCCCCGGCACGGCTTGTGTGCCCGAGCCTTTGCTGCTTTTAAATTAAATTCCAGAGCCATTTCACAACCCACATCAACTGCAGGACTCCTGCTGCTGCCCCTGCTCTCTGTGTTAAGGGACCTGTCTCTCTGCATGCATCTGACACCCATCTCTCTGCTACCCATCCCTTTTCCACCCCCAACTCCCACTCGCTGGAGACGGGATGGATCCAATGGTGCTCTGCCAAGTTATGGGGCTGGCTGATGAGGGAGCACATTATATTTTAGAGCTCTATCCAACAACTGCCTAATTAATTCCCATCCCCCACCCCTGCATCCAGTACAGAGTGGGGACATCTCAATTTTCTTGTTCTCCCAATGAGGGGAAGCCGCAGCACAGCAAACTTCCACAATTCACTCCCAGGCATTACAAGAAGGCACATGGCAAGAGGAAGCAAATGCTGAGTGTCCCCCTTCCCCTGTAAAGTAAAATATAGGATAAAAAAGGCGTCTCATGAGTAGGATGTATCCTCACCAGCATCCCTCTCCAGCACACTGTGCTCAGAGGACAATTAAATTACACTGCCATTTCCCTTTCATCATGATCCGATTTACAGGGGAATTAATAGAGGCAGGGGAAGAGGCCTGCAAGAAGCCAAAGCCAGGGCAACTGGCAGCTATGAGCCTTCTTGAAAAACAGGAAGCTTGCCAGGATGTCTTTATTAGAGAGGAAAAGAGAGAGAGTGGAAAGGGCTGCTGCAGGAATAAAAGGCAGATACAGATGTCAGCCTTGTTTACAGCAGGGATTTTGCACTGGTGCAGCTAAACCCTCCAGTTCAAAATACACCCACAGGCATCTTCCACCAGCACAGCTGGGAAAAAATCACACCTCAGACTTCTTGGCAGCTGCATGAAGAAGAAAGTCTGCCATACAAGAAGGGTTTTTGTCTCACTTGATCATGTGGTTCCAGAGGTCACACTGCACCTTTGAGTGGTGATTTCCCATATTTCCCTGAGGAACTGCTCCTCTCCTGAGCTCACAGGACTGATGCTCCCATGGAGCAGCCTGCAGCAACCCTGTTTGTTCCTGACAGTGCCACTCTGATGGTGACCAAGCCTGTCACCCAAGTGGGACAGCAGGTGTCATGGAGACATACTTACTTGAATACATAATAAAATCCCAGCTTCTCACAAGTTGTTTGTCCAGGCTGTGAGTGTGCTGATGGAGACATGGGAGCTGGCTCTTGCAGTGCCATTTCACATCCAGGCTGGTTATGGCTTGGATGCCCTACACTGCAAGCTCAGCCATCACTGATGTTGCCAGCTGTGTTCCAGAAGCACTTTGGCAGCTTTGGGACAGCACAGAGCCACAGCAAGTAAACCATGGGGCCAGTGAGCTCTGTGCAGGGTGCACATGAGGGTGCTTTTGAAACAATTCTCTGTGTAAAGTCAGATAAGCTCCAAAGGCATCTGATTTGATGGCACTCCTGCTACTCCAGAGCAACCCATGTACCTCTGTGCCACACTGCCTCACACCTGGGAGAAGTGCTGTGTGGTGGCACTGAGACAGGCCTCTGCTAACTGGGAACTGGGATGTACAGAAACTGGTTGAAACAAGAGGAACAGGTAAGAATGTTTTCAGGTCCATGTTCCCACTCTCCAGAGCCCCTGCAGCACTTTTGCTCTTTGTTCTATGTTATGTTCCATGTTATTTAGATTTTTTCTGCTCACCCTAGTAGCTGAGCCTTTGGATGAACTTCTAGTGTCCAGACTGTGGAAAGGGAGAGGAGACATGGTGCCCCTGGGAAGCCATATCTCAGGTAATTACATTGCCTGCATCCTTAAATTTACATCTCCAGTGCCTCTGGCGCTGGAAAGACACGGTGATATTTTTTGCATCTAATCCTTTTTGAAGGTTGACTTATGATAAAAATTTTGAGATGTGCTGGAATCCCTCAGCTCATGTTAACTCCCCTCTGTGTGAGGGATAGTCTCTCCAGATGACAGATCACATAACAGAGGGACATCATTGTAATTTCTCTCTAGAGCTGGAGAAAAGCAACTTGTCATTGGAGAGTTTCTGAAGAAGCTTCCTGTATATGAACTTCTCCTTGACATCAGGGGAATGGAGGTGATGGAGCAAAAGAAATGGATCAAAAACACTTCTGGAGTTTGGACATTCCTCAGCAGGAAGAAAATAGTTTTAGAAGTCATAGCAGGTAGATCATAGCTGTACAAAGGTGTAACTGCCTCTCAGGAGCACAAATAGAGGAAATGTCAATGCTTAATTTCAGAAATAAAATGATGAAAGGAGGAAAATAAATAGAGAGCTAAAAGTTATTTGCATTCAAAAGAAGCCAAGGATCTAAAATGGCATAGTGAGTTCAGTGGTGGGACTGTGAGTGTGTTACATGCTGGTGAGGAAATGGCAAAACCTGTGTGTACCTGATGAATGAACTAGCTGTTAATTCTTAATTTCCATGCCTGTCTCCTCCCACCCTGTTTTCACCTGGGGCTGCCTCTCAGGGAGGCATAGTTCTGATATAGCTTTGTCAGTGGGACCAGCGGGCTGAGTTAGCTCAGGGGTCTGAGGACAGACACTCATTTATGGGGGGAGGGGGGTGGCTTATTATGCAAATAATACCCTGCTGCTTTGTTTTAATTACTGTTGCTTGAATTATGACATTAACTCTGAGTGGCAGGGCCACTGTTGTGTTGTCACTGTCATTGTCAGCCACCCAGCACAGCTCCTTGCAGATCTCGCAGGCCTTGACCCTGATCTTGGCAGGCTCATCCACCTGCCCTTTTCCCACTGCCAATACAGTGCCAGCATCGAGTTTTGTCTAAAATATAAAGGGGAATTTCTACTGTCAGTAATGCTCAAGCAACCCCTGATGACAATTCGGCACCTGAATGGTGTGTGTTGGTGAAGCATCACTTCTGCTGAGGTTTTACTCAGGTAGTGGTGGCATGAGGACTGTGGGAGACAGGTGTCCCAGCCAGCGACCCTCTGAAAGCAAGGGGAAGTGTGCTAGAAAAGGGAGGGGGAACTAGAGAAACCAATGTCACTGACTTCAAAGATGAAGGATTCTCTTTATACTCTGAAAGTGGCGTCATCACTGAGCTAAATGGGATTTTCTACTCATGCTGGATTATTTTAGATGACAGTTTGATTAGCCCACTTGATGTTGACTTGTCCCTAAGAAGCATATTACTTTAATTTATCCTTATATTAAAAAAATGCTTTGAATTATGATACCATTTATTAAAGTTGATTTGATTTCTCTTAACAGATGTGTTAGCTTTGCCCAGCGCTAGAAGCTTAATTTTTGGAGTGGAGTTCATAGTGCTGGTTCCAGCTATGGGCAGAGCTGCCCTCTCGAGGAGCACTTGCTCACAAACCACCTGGTCATGCAGTGACTCCAATCATCCCATCCACTTAGTAAAGGAGACAACAGATAACCCCTCATACCCTGCTGAGGGACAGTCACCTGAGGGGCAGTACACACTGATCTATTTCACATTCTGGATAAACCCCTGGAGTTATGGAAAGCACTGCTTTTCCTAATATTATTAAGGCAAAGGAGTTCCTAGGAGAGGAAGGAGGAGGAAAGATTACTGAATCCTTGCTGAAAGCAAGGTGAGACCTTATGGCCTGGGAATGCAGCCAGCATTAAACCCCACTGCACTAAGGTATATAAGTAACAATACATTGTTCCACTTCCACTTCCTAGTTGTGAACAGTGCTCGCACTCACTGAAACCTTCCTGGTGAGCTCCCATCTCACTCAGCCTTCCATCATGACAGAAATCATCCCTCATCTTCAGCCATACATCCTGGAGCCTTCCTTCTGACAGAAGGGCACCTGGAGACCCAAACAAGCATTTTGAGGACACCCATGCAAGGTTTTGTGCAGGTCATATCAATAAGAGATCAAGGCATCCCTTGGGATGCTGCTGTAAGTCTTTGGCTGCAGAAGAGCTGCAGCTCTTTGCTCACGTGCCCCATAATCTGGAAATGGTCAAGCACTGCAGCAAGTGAAATAAAACACAGACTGACTTCCTCCTCAGGCAGAAAGCAATTTGAGAAGGAGCACCTTGTTTAGTCCACCTGGGAATTGCTGAAGGATATATTCAGGAAATTTCAAGATTGTCCCTGGCAACAGCAAAAGCCCAGGCTATTAAATCCCGTGGCTGTATAGGGTCAACCGTGGCCCCAGCTCCTTTAGTCGCTTCTCATAGCTCAAATGCACTACGAACACTCCCTCATAACCATCAGCTTCTCAGTCCTGCCAGGTGAGGGAAATGTTTCCAAGACTTCATTTAATACCTGTATTTAATCCATTCGTTCTCCCTGCAGATTTCCTGGACTGGGCTGTGATTAAGGAGGAGATAAGTGCCCTTTTTATTGCTCCCCTGATACTTCTTCACCTTCCTCTACACTTTCACAGTTTTCATACTACAGTCATGCAGTGCCTTGGAAATGTGCATGGGAGCCACCTGCTTTGTCCCCTTGGGATGGGTTGGAGAATCCACCCACACTCCAGCAATACAGCTCCTCCTCTCCTGTGAGGTCCTCTGAGATTCTGTGATTTTATGGAGTTACAGCCCTTGGTGTGAGAAAAAGTTATCAGCAAAATGGACTGAGAATCATCTGCAATCACTTTTTCTCCTTGATTCCTTGCCATTAAGCTGCAGGCTTGAGTGTCATTTGTTTTGTTATCTCAATTTAAAGGGAAAATTAATTATTTTTCATATTTTTCCTTTTCAAAATACAAGAGGAGGGAAGCAGGAAGTGGCTAGGCCAGGAAGGAAGGAAAGTAACCATCTCCAGTAGACCACATTCTACGTAGAGTTCTTTCTGGTAATGTGCTCCATGAATCCTGCAGCATGGCCATGATTCCTGTAAAAACCAGAGAGGACAAGCATAAGTATTGAATCACAACAGCTCTCTCTGTGCTTCTGCAGCTGTCACTGCTACAGCACAGGCTGCATTGGTCTCACCGAACACTTGGCTCCTTCTAGTGCTAAAAAGTGCTGGATTTCCTTGTGCAGATCAATCCATCAGCAGCTGTGAGGTCAGAATTTTTCACTTCACAGTTACATCCCCAGGTGCCAAAGGGTCTTGTATACAGGACATAGAAAGGTTCTGGTTCACTGCCTCTTTCTACTCAACAAACATAAATAATCCCTCAGTAATGCAGTTTCTTTCCCTCCCAAGATGGACTTGATGCTCTTTTTATTACCAACTTAAGCATAAAACAGATTTTATGTTCACTGCAGACTTGGAGTGCCTTACACACTTTCTGTAAACAGGGAGCTGTCCATCTCCTGTTCACTGGCTTTGACCACCTGAACAAACGCACTGCTGCCCACAATATTCATCTGGCTTGTCTTCTATGTTTTTAATGGCTTGACCCACACCTTTCCTGGGACAGATACCATTGGCATGTGAATTACCAATGCCTCAAGGAGGTCTTTAGTTTGTGGTAGCACCTGCGTGCACCAAAAAGGTACTCGAGCCTGCTGTATGAGAAGCAAAAATTGCAAAAAAATAAAGTAAAACAAACCCAACACTGGAAGAGCTGAAAATGTGGCATTTTGACATATGTTCAGCTGTAAGAACTCATGTTTGCTGTCTGTGGACATCAGCACTTTTATTCCACACTTCAGACAGCTGCAATGATGTGACTGTCTAGTTAAGAAAAACTCAAGTTATCATCTTCTGCTCTTGGCAGGAGCTTCTAACTGAACCGTACAGAAATCCTTATCTGTTAACATTCCCAAAGGGGGACATGTCTGAGGAGGGCTGTGCAGCTCCCCACAAGCCTTTATGTTTGTTTCTCATAAACAGACATAAGAGCACAAATTCTGGTGAAATATTTGAGGAAAAAGATACTTTTAAATGTCACAATTGAGCCCAGTTTCACAACTAATTGCTGTGAGGTATTTTTGCACCAAACCTTTCAGCATGGGGGAAGCAGGAGTCAGATCATTCAAAAGGACCTGCAAGCTCCAAGCTCCTGCTGAAGTTGGTTGCTAACTTGGGACCTTCCTGATGCCTTTATATAACTTACAAGAGGTTGTCACACTTGGAGAATATTACCCTTCCTTGCTCAGAGGCAAGGGTAGACACAAGGGTAAACGCACCATAAGCAAAGTCCTTCTTCATCACATAGTATTTTTCTCTGCTTGGATACAGCACCCATGTGGCCTGGGAGAGTATGCAAGAGTGACATTTCTCTCATGATACACCATTTTCTTAAGGCCAAATTTCCCTCTAACTCCATTTCCCTGCAAGTTTCTGTGTTGTACTGGGAATAGTTTTCATCTCCTGACATCACCAGAACGGCTCAGAGATAAAAGCATATATCTTCTTGGAGGAAAGCACTGTGTGGCAATGGAAGAATAATTGTGGTGACAGGGCAGGGAGAGAAGATAGGTCTCTCTACCAAAACTTTACAGCCTCATTTACATTAAAGGAAAAAAAACACGGTTTTTTCTTGTTAGAAGCAGCAGGGAACATGAGAAATTCAGGAACTCAAAATATTCCCAAGGAACAAAGAGAAAAAGAGTTTAAAAAAATAAAAATCAAACTCATTCCTACCAAATCACATCTAGTTCAAGCAGCAAAGAATGTGGAACCAGCCTGGGGCTGATGCCTGTTTCCTACCCACTGCAGGAACTTCAGGGGCCTGAGCCCAGCCAGAGCTCACTTCTGGAGAAAACACAAACCTACCATTCATTCTCTCTGCTGGGATGTGACACAGGCTGAGGCAGTCACAGCTGAGACCTGCATGGTGCACCTGGCATGAGAGAGCCACATGTCCCAGGAGTGGACATGGCACAAGCTGGAGTTGGTGATGGTAGTTGTAAAGGGCTTGAAGCTTAATTTTAAATTGACACCGATGTGTGATTGCAGACAGATTGAATTTATGACAGCCCATCAGCAATGACTGGAAGAACAATAACCAGCACCTTTGCAAAGAGCAGGTATCGATAATCCAACCAAAACGACCCAAGTAATCATTGCCTCACATGGGCCAGGGCCAGGGCTGGTTCAGACACTGCAACCTAAAGCATAACCAGGTCACCAGTCACAAACATTAGTGGTGTCTGACATACTTGTCCCCCCACAATGCATGTCATGAAAAAAAATAGCAAAAGCATTGTGCTACCAGAGCCTGGTAAATTTGGCATTGGTTCAGGCAGATTTTCATTGTCAGAACTGCAGAAAATAAATGCTTAAGACTAGGAGGATCTCTTTACCAGGAGGAACTGAGCCAGGCTTCCCAGCTCTATGCACAATTTTAGCTCACTGCAAAATTACCACTGGTCACCCTCCTTCTTCCAGCAATCAACGGGATGGCAGAGGCCGGCGACACAGATTCCGGGTGAAAAAAAAGCACAAGCACTATGTCAGGGCTTTAATCACATCCTATATGAGATGTGATTTTTCCTCCTTGCTAGATGTACCTTTTTTTGTACACAGACATTAATGCTTGTGGAACAGCATTTGATCAGCCTTCATTTTCCAACTAGACCCCTGCCCATTTCTCTGACTGAGCAGCCCAAGGTTTCCTCCTGCTACCTGGCCAGCCCTAGGCAGGGCTGGTGCATTGGTGGCTGTGACAGCCAGGGCAAAGCGCACACTTCCGATGCGGCCGCCTCAGCCTCCTCTCTGCCATCCCTGATTGCTTCATTAGCACCACACTGTTCAAAGGCATGGAAATTAAATTATATTTAGGTCACAAACATATTTGAAGTAAAAATATCTATTATATTTAAAGCATCTTGTTCAGAGACTGTCTGCTGCTTCAAGATGGTTGCACTAATGCTCACTGTCTTTAATGTTTTTTGAGATATCAGGTGCTTCCAAAGTCTGATTTTTGTTTGAATATAAATTAGGTTCATTCTCACTCTCTCAATCTAAATGCTGGTAAATAAGAAACCGCTTTCTGGCAGCTTATTTAGGTATCCCAAACAGGCAAAAGCCCAGATTTCTCTGGATAACTTCTAAAGAGAGAGGAAATAGCTCTGCCACAGGGACAGGACTGTAGTACCAAACAGACTGGTGCTGCCAGCACTCTGCTCTCTGCTTCCTAGCAGGGAGCAGGCAGGCAGGCAGCTTTCCAAGAGCACCAGCACTCAAGACATTGCTGCCCACGCTTTGGGCTGCCATTCCTTTTAGCAGTGGCCTCTCCATGACTCTGTGTGGATTCACATCTTAAACAGATTCAAGCATCTGGCTACACCCCCTATATAGGCTGTACGAGTGATGATCTCCTTGGACTTTGTAAATATTGATCATTATTCTGGAAGCAGCTCAGCAGAGAGAAGATACTCTTCAGCCCCAGCTCCTCTGCTGTGGAGAAGACTTGTCTAATAGTCAATACACTTCAAACTGGAGTGTATTGTGATGCTTAGGGATCATTGGCTGTCTATGCCTAGATCAATATTCCCAAGCTTTCTGTGAACAAGCCTGGGGCATGGTTACCTAGCGCAAGGCTTCCAGTGGGATAAAGCAGTACCAGTCCCAAAGAGAGCAGAGCAATTACCTGGAGCACTGTGTGACATATCCCTGCTCCAAAGGACAGGGCCCAAATCCTCCCTCTTTTATGCTGACACACACCAGAGGAATGGGGCTGCTGCTGCTTCGTCCCCACAGACTGCCTCAGGACAGCCCGCTAGCTTGCCCTGCTGCTGACATGTCCTTCCACCCACTCATAACCTTTCTGTTTCCATGAGGGCTTTGTCTTGCATTTGATTCCTGAGGCAATTTTCTCTCTCCTCTTAGGGAGGCACAGTGGGAGACAAGAGACCCAAGCACAGCAGGCCGCTTCCCCCACCTGGCCCTCTTAAACTTCACAGCATGTCCTGGCACTGCAGGCATCACTAAGGCACAGCCCCGCAGATGTCTCAGGAATGAGATGTTATTTTTCTGCCCTCTAGGATTCCTCCAGGGGACTTTCAAATCCCTTGACTCTCACAGAGCAAGTATGTTTAATCCAAGTCTGAAGGAGGCAGCAGTACAGGAAGAGTTGGCTGGAGAAAGCCAACTTTTGGAAGCTTAGTAGAAAATACTGTAATGTTTCTGTTCTTCAGGGTTGACAGTGCACATTCCCTTCATCAGCAGCTTAGCTAATCTGCTCTGGCCTGCTCTGTACTGGGCTAGGGAGCACATAATTCCACTGCAGTTTTCTTGACCTGCAATGGGAGCAGGAACAGAGGCAGTTGTCATCCAGCTGAGAGAGGCACATCTGACCACTGGGAAAAGGAGCACGAGCAGCCTGAGAAACGCAGTTCTCTTTCCAGAGAAAGCTCCAGTGCCCTGCTCTCATGTACTTCCACAGAACCATAGAATACTTTGAGTTGGAAGCGACTTACAAGTGTTGCGCTGCGTTATTTTACTTCTGTTTTCCCTTTATTAAATGGTTTGTTCCTATGTTAAAACCCCCTATTGGTTTGTAATTGTGGTTGCCCTAATCCCCGCCCTTACCCTATCAATCAGCCCCAATCCCCTCCCGTTCGTCTAGAATGTTCCCCATCCATCACCCTTATCCACTCCCCTACAATTGTCAATCCCCCCTGGCCCCTCCCAAACTTCCAGTGTGTTCTGTCAGTTATCCCCTCTTCGGTTAATCATTTGATGTCCAAGTGTATTCCCCGCCTATGCTTCCCCCATTGGTTAATTATGTATTTAGTCCCGCCTTATGTTACACCCCTAAGTTGTTGCGATTGGTTGCTGAAATGTACCCTCCCCTGGGGGAGGTCCCGTATTTAAGTTGCTGCACAGTTGTGATTTTCGCCTTTTGTGGTATTCTCCCTTCCCCTTCGATTACCTCCAGTTCCTCCTGTCCCTCCAACAAACCTATACTGGACCCACAAAAGGACTCCCCCGGATCCTTTATTCTTCCCTGGACGCACTGTCAGCCAAGAGGGCTCTCAGCCCTAGCCGCACTCCTGGTTCTCTGGCATCTGGGAGGCAGCCCATTCTCAGCACTGGTCTCGCCTGGAGAGCTAGCTGGGTGAACCGAGCTTGGGTGGAGAAGGCAAGCCACGTCATACAAGCATCAGCAAAGCCCAGCTCCTGGCCCTGCACAGGACACCCCCAAGAATCATACTATATGCCTGAGAATGTTGTCCAAGTGTTTCTTGAACTCTCAGATATCAGATAAAACGTGCTTTAGGCCAGAAGGTTTCAACGGGGTTAGACAGAACATCCAGCCAGGAAGGCTTGACAGCATTACTGGGTTAGTGTTAATGCAGCACATGTGGTCCAGCAGGTAGGGGAAATGGCTGGGCCTTCCTCAGGATTGATGGCTTTATCCCTTGCTTTACCACCAACCTGCTGGCAGAGCCTGACTTTGCTTGCAGAGGCTGTTTTTCCCTCCTAGCATGCGTGCAGAGCTCTGTTAAGCTGCAGGAAGAAAGAGGGCACTATCAACTGTGTGTTCTGTTCATTCAAGTCATGTTTGTCATGACAGGGAAGCAGCAGTGTATGGTTGTCCTTCAGCAACCGGAACTGGCTGGAGCAAAGCAGAGCAGCCATCCTTTCTAGTGCCAGGAACTGTTGGAGAGGGCAGGAAACAATGGTATCTGCCCATGCACCTTCAACCTTTCCAGTCCTCCCGAGGGCTGAATGTGGTGGATGAGAGATGGAAGACAAACCCCACAACCACTGCTCTGATTTCCCCATGCGCAGGATGTGCCTTGCTGAATGACGAAAACTACAACTGTTACACAAACCATAATTAAATGTGTTTATTAAGAAAACCACTACTTCATAGATTTTTATGCTGGGTATTTCTTCACTTCATCTTCACGAAACCTACAGCTTGATTTTGCACACTGAAAACTCAGTATGCAGTCCTGGTGAGTTCAGAGCACGATCAGCTTTCTGCATTCAGGATCAGTTCTCAGTTTCCGCTTTTGGCTCCTTGTAAATCTACCTGCTTTTCTCCAGTGTTAATATTGAATTCAGCCAGATTAAATCCAGACAGAATTGGGTATAGCACATTTTTTTCTGCTTGCTGATCACTGAATCTGACTTATCAGCTCTGTGACTTGTTATCTGGAAGCTTGATACAACATCTTGTAAGTCTGTCTACACAAGAACATCATTTTAACCAGCAGTACGATGTCTGCGAGTCCTCTACCATCAGCCTACCTCAGCCTCCCTTGAGGAAGGAGGAAAGAAATGGAAGTCCTAATCAAAACCAGCCTCTGTTTTTTTACATAGCACTGATGTAATGAAACATCCATCCTGGAAGTGCAGGAGATTCCAGGAGGCATTCAAGGAAGCTCTGCTAAGGAGAAACAATGTGCAGTGGGATTTCAAATGGCCCTCTCAAAAGAGAGTTCAAATTGGGATTTTTTTCTTGAATCCAACAGATCAAAATGATAAGCAAACAGCATTCCCAACTAGGCACAAGATAAACTGAAAGACAACAAAGGGGAGAAGTTTCTGTTTATTTATTCCTCTTTAAAATTACTTTAAAGAAAATTTAAAACACTATTTAAAAAAGGGGATTCAGAGTATTGAGAAGCTGAAAATCAAACCACAAAGGAGGCATTACAAGGTTAGCAGAATATAGAAAGCATAGTTAGTATTAAACAGATTTACAGTCTCAGTGAACAGCAAATTTGTACTGCCCACAGAAGTGGAACAGCACATAATGCTACCCCTACTCTCTGGAACACAGAACTCTTCTATAATTTTGTTTTATTGTAGTACTGTGTAGGAAAACAACAATTCTTTAAAAGCAACATTTTCAACTGAAAGAGAAAAACATTAAAAATATCATATTGCTCTATAGGCACTGATAAATGTCTTTCTGTGGTAAAAGAGTGTGCCAAGCAGAACTCAAAATTGTGTAATTTCTCTTAAAATCATATAGCCCTGGTGAAATTGCAAATAAAACTTAGTTATGCTACTTCTCTGGCACTGCCTGACAGCAGCTCTGCCCACTGTGAACTGTCTGCATGTCTTCATGAACAGGGCTAGGCAGAAGCAACAGGAAGCAATATTGGAAAATAAAGGTATCCCCCGGCAAGTCAGAGCACTGGCAGCTCAGATCCATGGAGGGCATTTGTTACACTGACAAAAAGTGACTGACTGCATGTGCTTGCCAAGGCTTCCACTCTGCCTGTTTCAACTTATACCTGACCTTGAGGTGCTGAGTCCCACTAGGGAGCGAATGGGAGCAAGAAAAGGTTGCTGCCTACAGGCCTCCTTAGAAAGAGCCACTCCGGTGGCCAGTGGCTGCTGGCAGAGGGTCAGCTACAAGTCCTGTCCGAGCTTGCCATCAGGAGACAAGTGCTTCCCTCTCCTCCCCTGTTGCTGAGCACAGACAGCTGTATGTTACATACGCTCTTCTCAGAAGAGTGCTCTGCTCAGACTATGGAGCCCTTATGTCCCATGGGAGAAGGGATGAGGACTTCACTGGGATCTGCAACAAAAATCAACTTAAAGCCATTGGGAGAAAGAGCTGCTAGGGCCTTGGATGAGGTTAAAGCAGTGCCTGTGCAAGGCACCCTGAAGCAGATTTTTACCTTGCAAGCATCCTCACTTCTGAGACTCGTCCTCCCCTGTGTGTTTTGGCACATGCAGCTCTGCTGCTCCCCCGCTCTGGCAAGCAGGATGCCTGAGATTAGCAGTGATGTGCCACAGTGACCCTGCCTGCACACAGGGGAGGGAAGATGCGCTCCAGTCTTCTGTTCTGCTGAAGAGTCTCTGTCTTAAAAAGTCACCTTTTAAAAAATGCCATGGCAGGGACCAGTTAATCAAACATGTCCTCAAACATGCGTTGCCCCATAGCTATGTAAACCTCTTTTTCCTCCGGTGTCATCTGGGCCACCAGCTCCGGGCGCTGGCTCACTTGGCTGTAAGAATGTGGATGCCCAGCCACTGTGACAGTGGGGTCTTCTGCCACCACCTCGAATTCTTCATCCTCCTCCTCCTCCTCCTCCAGCCCATATGTTGTGGTGGCCGTGGTGGCAGGGCAGGGAGGGGACTCCTCCTCTGACTCACTTGTCTCGCTCTCGGAGTCACTCACATTGCCACCAGAGAGAGGAGCAGCACCGCTAACAGTGACGGTGGAAGCGGAAGGTGTCTTCTTCTCGTGGATAAGCAGGGCACGCATCACCTCCTCATTGTCATCCAGGGCTGCCCGGCTCTCCTCACGCTCCGGGAACGCATCCAGATCCTGGCCCCCTGCAAAGGGACACAAGGGAATGAGCATTGCCTCACAGAGATCTGTATGATGGCCCTGAAAGTTTTCTTAGCCTTTATTAGTTACTGTCACTGAGCTCAGTTTGCCAAGTCACACCCTTTCTCTATGCCAACTCCTCCTCTCCCTTGACAGACAGAGACAGCTATGTCTCATAATGGTAGAGCAAGTACTGACATTTCCTTGGAGCTGGGAGGCCTAGAGTCACTGTGGCTCCCAGCTGGAAGCCTTGACCAGGAGCACATTGCAAACGAAGACAACGAATGCACAATGGGCAGGCACCTGAAAAAGACTTCCCCAGGGAAGTGTCCAACTCAGGCATTATAGTGGAGCAGAAAGCAAAGCAGTCCTTAAAATACAGACCCCAGGCCCTATCCTGCCGAGCTCCCTGCCTGTAAGGATTAACACAGAGAAGAAATAGATCCAGGCAGACAAATAATATGTGGAAACCATGTGTTGTAAAACATTTAGAACAGCCATGCCTGGTGAGCTCAGAGATACACCTATACCAAGCAGGAAGGGGAAAAGCTCCTTACAGGAAGATGGTGGTAGCATGGAGCAGGTGCAGCTGACAGCCTGCAGCCCAGCTGTACAGCACAGCACTAACCAGTGTCTGCTCTCCAATCTGGAACACTCCCCAGACAGTCCCTGTGGCTCCCTAACCACGTCTCCTATTTGAAGGGGACTGCAGTCAGTCCCAGCTGACACACCTGGCCTGTGCTCCTCTTTCAGAACACTTGGCTGTACAACAGCTGGGAGAGTTCAATATGACTCTGGTAGGCAGGATGTCTGCAGTTCATGGATTCAAAAGGTAAAATTCTGCTTAAAAAGTCAGCATCCCACAGAAACCTCTCCTAATCCTACATTTGGTGAGAGGGCTGTGAGTCCACCTAGAACCAAAAGAACTACAGGCAGCATGGAAAAAAATAAATACTTTTTTAAAAAGCAAAACAAAAAATGAAATACGGAGAAAAAAAATAAGGCCTAAAAAGTAGGACAGGCTCCCTGTGGCAAACTTTCTGTCTTACACCAAAAGATGCTGCCTATGAACAATTGCTGGAGCTGAGGTGTTGGCATTCTGCTTTCATACAGGCAGCCACTTGCCCACTCCTCCAAGACACAGACCCTCATGGCTTCAGCACCACATCCAGGCACGTGGCTCCCAAGTCTTTCCCCTCCCCAGGCAGAAATGTACTGGTTATGTTTTTCCACTTGAGATGAAAAAATAATGTGAAGGAAGTAAGTTCTGCATTTTAGCACTAAAAGCCAGGGCAGTTTGTGGTCATTCCTTTTCTGTGGTAAAATAAAGGCTGAAAGAACCATACCTAATTTCACAGGAATTCTGTTTTCATTATAAATAAAGTTGTAGTAATGGGTGATGGCTACAACTAGTAGTATTAGAGCACTACCAAATTCCTGAAATAAAGGAAGAATAAAGGCATCATGTTGGCAGTCATGTGCTCAGCTCACTCTTTGTGACTGTGGAGCATAAGAGGCTGTAGGAGAGCATCTCTGTGAAATAATATCATAGCTCATCACACTAAGAGCTGTGAAATTACAACAGCCAGAGATAGCTCCACAAAGGCTGACTTTGTGGCTCAGAGGGGCGGTCTCTTGCTTGCAAGAACTCTTTCCGCCAGATCCAAGCAGTGAATCTTTTCTGTCAGTGGTCCTAAATTTCTGTCCTTCCTGTTTATGTGTTGCAGCAGCAATTTCAGGCTATTTCCACAAGCTCCTTCTTTGATCTCCAGTAGCTAAGGAGGTTACGCAGTGTTGCCACCATCCTGTAAGGAGATACCTCACCTCTGTGTCCCTCAGTGACTTCTTGAGAAACATTTATGCTGTGTACACATCAGAAGTTGTTTCAAGGAGTTGATTTAAAACTACAAGTGAATTGAATGTCTAGCAGAAAAATGGGGTGATAACTCACCACAGCTGGTGAGTAACAACAACATCTGCTACAGACTGCAGGAGCAGGTTGTTCAATCATCTCACTTTGCTTAATCTATTTGAAAAATGTTTTGGGATCCATAATATACTTGAAAGGCATTACATGTGAACAGGTTCTTTAGGTATCTTCTGACCATTATATCACATTTATTTTCTTCACTTCTGCTACACCTAAATACTCCACTCCTCTCCTGAACATGGCACAAGTTCCAGGGTCACATACTCACACACATGACTCCCTTTTGCCATCTTTTCTTCCTAGGGCATCAATTTCAGTCCATAATCCTAAAATTACTCTAAAGATTGTATCTATTGACTCACTCTTGTAAAAATCATAAAAGGTCTGCACTTCCAATTTTGGCATAGAAACTTAAACAGCACACATACCAAAGCAGAATGTTTCTAATGGTTATCAGATCTTGACCATGGTCTGTGGACAACCTGACCCCAAGATGAATGAAAATAAAAGCAGAGATAATGAGAAACAAACATAAGGGAATAAAGACTCACCTGTCATGGTGACAGACCTTCCTACTGTACCTCCAGAAGCTTTGTTTCTGAGTATTCTTCATATATAACAAGTTTTAATAAACAATTACCAGGAAGGCTGGGAGCATATAAACACTGCTGGTAGATTTGGTAGACTTAAGAGTCACTGAACATTAATAAATGCTATTTTTCAGCAGTGACCTATTAGGGAAACAGCTTTCTAGATGAAACTGAAAGACCTTCATCTAGAAGCAATAAGCTCTCAAGATGGAAGACATAACAGTTAATTAACATTTTAAAAGCCCCCACAAAATTTCATGGACAGCTCAGCTTTAATGACCTAGATTTCAAATCTGGATCTAAGGAATTTTTACATCTGCCTACAGACAGGCGCTTTGCACAGCACAGGGGAGCAGACACTCCAGTGTTGGGAGCAGCAGCTGTACATACATACAGCAGAACATGTTTTTGACAGCACTGTAAAGGCCTTGTTTAAGCAGAGCAGTACTTTTCCTCTGTGAATTTCTTACCATCTTTGATTTCATCAGGATCATAAGCCCCCTGCACCGTGCTCTCACGCAGCCAAATGGGTCTCTCTCTAGCTGGCTTTCCTTCACTTGCACACCGGTTCAGATCCTCCTGGTCCTCCATGCTGATGATGACATTTTGGGTATACAAGTCCTCATATGATGGTCCTTTTGTAGTCCATGCTTCCCGATGGTGTCCACCTGCAAGGCCAGCTGCTGTCCCTGAACCAGCACCAGCTGCACGCTCCTTGCTACATGAAAGTAAAAGAGAGAAAAACAGAGCTCTCAGAACAAGCCCATCCTTAGAGAAAAAAATTAAATTATGATTAGTTATCTTCCATGATTTGCACGGACAATTTTCATTCTCAGTTCTAACATGCTGCCAGGAATTTCTGTGCCAGCTTGCTGGTTTGGGGAACTTATGGATCTGTAGTGGGAAGTCCTACATAGGGCCATGGCAAAATCCATCACAGACACTGAAAAGAGGCAGCACTAGAGATGCAAATGCACTTACATTAAAACAAGCATAAAATCCCAGAATTCCCTGAAACAAAAGCCACAGCAGCAGAACACAGTCAAACAGTAGTCTGGTATTTGGAAAAGCCTCTTTTTGGCCTTCAGACAGCAACCAAATACTGCATTAAAAAAGCACTGAAGTTTAACCAAGATAGATAGTAGGCCCAGGGACTCAGCATGCTCAGAGCTGTGAACTGTTATTAATCACAGGACTCCTGAAGGAGTTAACTCACCGTGAAAAACACAATTCAAACCTTCACTTGAATTGTGAGTGACAATGCACAGGAAAATTCACCTCTCCTGTGTCTGTACTATCCACAAACACAGCCTTGGGAGGACTGGAGAGTCCAGGCAGAGAAGAAAGAAGAGAGAGTACCTTCAAACTAGAGGACTAGGGCTGGACAAAAGGCTTTGTGTGTTGATGGAGTGCAGGAGGAGACAGAAAAACTGTCTTCACTGGGGAAAAGCTGGAGAAATAAAGGTGCCGACCCACGTGAAGAGTATGGCAGTCAAAGCCTAGCCCTCCTTTGCTCTCAGCACATTTCCCTGCAGGGTCCCTTCTAGCTCAGGAGACTGATGGAAAAAAACATTCCTACTTGGATCTGATCAAAAGAGGGTATCAGGTGAAATATTTTCTGCACACTGATGATGGCAGTGAGCCTAAAATACACCCTGGCCTGTGCTGTTATATATGTATAGAGTGGGGAGAGCCAAACATGACTGTTCCTCTACATCAGAATGACATTTCATCTTTTCAGAGAAACAAATACGCTGCAGACTGCACCCACCCTCAGCCTTATAATCTCAGTCATCTGATTGCCAGGGGTAACGACAGCTTTTCAGGAGGAACAGCCCTGCCTTAACTCCTCCTCTTGTCCAGAGTAAATCCACCAGGGATACTCCACAGTGCCAGCTGAGCTGACAGTTGTCATCAGTGAGCATGGTACAGTTGCTGCTCTTTACCCAATGACCTCTTCTCCAACCAGGAAGCTTAAAATAAATTTGCACTTGGAGAATAATGACTGACTAATATGCAGGTTTTTTAGCAAGGATATTACCACTATTTGATGAGCTAATTCTGCTGGACTTTCAGGGGTAAACAGTGAGGGGAAATTACACATGTAGGTGAACACTGCTCTTCCCCAGATAAAAAATATTTGTGTGTTCAGCAAGTGTTGCTCGAGAGCTACTCACAGCCTCTCAGTAGTGGAATGGCTGGGATCTGTTAAAAAAATACTTCACAGCATCTGTGTTAGCATGTCTCGTGTCCTTAGCAATCCTGCAGCCAGCTCTGCTAGGAGAGCTTCACAGCAGCTTTGAATTTTGGGGCAGAAGGCTCATGCGCATGTATTGCTTATGTAACCTACGGAACCACACAGAGACCTTCTTCCCAGCATGTTATTTCAAGTGTTGGTACCTTTCAGCACTCCAAGACAGGCATGTGCTCTGCGAAAAGCACCACTCTGCTTCCCACACAAGAGAAATCTCTAGCGTTTCCCTGACAATTTTACGTAATCCACTTTCCTCACAGGATACATAACGCAGCTCTCCCCTAAGCTCTCCCTCCCCATGACTACAGCGTGAAACTAAACCCTCAGTAGTGCCAGGAACTACCTAATAATACTTTTGCACAGAAGCCCCTGTAAATGTGACTGAAATTGACTTATTTCCTACAGAGAACCATTTAGCAGCAAAACACTTATTCCATGATGTCAGGAACGTTTCAAAAATGAAACATGTCTAAGAGACACCTACAGTACTAATTGCTTCATGTGATCTACTGCAATGTTCCATAGTGAGCTGGAGCCATCTAGACATTTTCTGTCTAATTTTGGACCCCAGTTGTGCCTCAATTAATGTCTTTTTATCTTCAGTGACACTGTTGGTAGGTGTGAGCACCACCCCAATACTATCTGAGCAGGGGAATACTTCTTTTTGCAAGAAGAGAATTTACTGTTCAGCAACCTGTTCCAAAGTACAAGATTAGACACCATGGACCAGGCAGCAACAAAAGCCCAGGTGTGGGAGCTGCCTTACCAGCAGCACAGAGCAGATGAAGAGATCTGTTAAATCTCTCTTTCTCTCTTAGATGCATGAACTACTTTTTCCCCATCTTGCTCTAGACTTCACATAGCCACCCTGCAGGCAGGAACTGTGGCAGCTCAGTGGCCCAGATGTGGCTACATTTAGTCTGTTTTGTTCACTCTGATGGAAATCCCTTAATGAGTGCTTTAGTTGCCTTTAAAGGCAACATAAATAGCACTTGACACAGCTGAGGTATGGCCCACAGAAACCACACTGTACAGTGGGCAAACAACTTGAAATTTTCATCTCAATCCTGCCCAGACTATTAAGAAAGGTCTTGGATAACGGGGATAACTCTCTTTTTGCCACACTGGAGATAAAACAAAACACATTTTCACTGTGCTGCTCTTAAGAGCTTCTCAACAGACAACCCATGGTTCTTGACAACATGATCACAGAAAATTAATTCTGTGAAGATTTTTTGTTAATTGAAATCATACTATTTTGACACAAGGAAATAGAAGGGTTATTGAAATCAATAATTTTTCAAAAACCACAGAGAAGGGCTTAAGTAAAGCAGGTTTATTTTGAAACCTGTGGGGCTAATTCATGTTCTTCCACAATTAAGAAAATTAACAGCCTCTTAGGAAAACATAAATGAAGATCCACCCAGTTTCCCAGGGTAGGTGAATGAAAGTTATGCAACGCCAGTGGGGCCACTAAGAGCTGTAACTCTCCTGAAAATAGGTGAAGTTGCCCAAGTTATTGCAAAGAGAAGATGAAGGCATTTTGTGACCTTTTCGGTTTGTTTCAGAATCACCAAATGTCAGTTTTGTCAATAATTTCAGACACTCGAGACTCCATAAAAACAGAGAGGCTAAATAACTCAGGGTTTGGCACTTAAAAAAAATCTCACAGCAGTGCTTTCATGGAATTAACTGCTATGAATTAATAAGAGTTACTAAATAATTAAATCACTGTATGTGCTGAAGCAAGTTGTGTTCAAGTAAGCATTTAAAAAGCTCCCTATTTAGTCATTCCTTGCACAGAGTAATTAATCATTTACAATGTTTTTTAAGTATTTAAGAGTCAAGTAAGTGGGCGCTGCTATTTAATCATGGAACTGCATCAGGCCTCTGCTGTGATACTTTCCTGTACACACAAAAAGGGAAAACTGAAAAATTACTCTCTTTTTGGTAAGGTTATCCCAGTTCTACTACTTAAACTACTGAAAAGGGATTTTAAAGCAAAGTCTAGTGATTTAGATTGGGTATAAACGCTGCAAAGAGTTCCTCATATCACCAAAGACACATTGAGTGACCTTGGAAAAATCTGTTCTGCTCTTTATATTGCTTCTGTTTTTCTATCAGAATGATGAGGAAAAGTAGCTACCTCCTTGGCTAGAAAAAGATTATGAATAGACAAAGAATTTTAATTATATTAATTAGAAGCTGTCTAGCATGAACATTCTCAAGGTTAGCCTGAGAGAAAAAAAAAAAAAAAAGAGTATTCTGCTTGCTCTCCTATTAACTAAAGCCAAGCACCCCAAGGCACTGTGGGAATGCTTTTCCTCATGGTACAGTTCTTTTCCTCCATGTGTATAACTAAATTTTTTTTAAATACAGAGAAGTGCATCACATTTCACTACAGCTGACAAAACTGACAGCTCCCCACATCTTTTTGCATTATTTAAACATCATCTGTTTTTGTAAAGCTAGGAATGTTCTGAAAGAAAGTGTCATTTCCCATGGGTAAGAACATTTTAAAGAGTTTTTGATTCCAACATGATCTTCTCCTGAAAAGAAGAGGTGTATAACAAGTTGGACAAAAACAGAAGGAAAAAACCTGCTTATTACAAGTAATGTCTTCATACTAGAATGTTGTAATATGAGGATTTGAAATACAAGGTGTGGATTGCAGATAGCTTAGTTTCAAAAGCTGGATAGAAGCAAAAGGAAGAAATGAAAGATAAGTATGTGAGGGATAGAAGACAGCTTATGTCTTCTTATGCTGCCACTTATGTGGCACCTTCAGAGCTTTGTCAAGCAGCTGCAGTTTGCATTTTTTAAATATTAGGTCAAGGGCTCGTTGTGCATACTAGCTGTAGCATGGCAAGCAGTAGGCAATTCAAGCATCCCACCTCACAGAAAAATACATGCAGAGGGCTGACCATAAGAACAGTCATCTGCCTAGTTTAGTAAAAAATGGTTACAGCCCTCTGTCTCCTTGTAAACCACACATCCCTGGGGCAATCTGCCAGTTGTTTGCATAGTTGGTGCTGTACAAGTAAGTCCTGCACAAGGTTTGGGAAAGCCCCACAGAGCAGAGGAACACTCTACTCTACAAGGAAGCAGTGCAGTGAGGAAAGACCAGGCACGCTCCCACCTCTGCTTCAGGGCAGGAATCTCTGCGGGTTCTGGCTCCAGGATTTCATAGGCTAAGTTAACGTCTTCCGTCTCACGAAGCAGTGCGTAGATGGGCTCAATCTGCTCATTAAACCTTGCAACGAGTGTCCTTGCATCCTTTTTGGGCATTGCCGACTCATCTTCTTCCACTTCAGTCTCACAGAACGTACAGCGGAAAGTTCCTAAAACGAGAGAAGCTGTTCAGCGTTGGAAGGAAAGCAGCAGGCCTGGCTCCTCATGCAGCCTTCCCAACAGCAGTGCCTTGCTGTTCCCTTAGCTGGATGCTAAGGAGTTTTTTTTGCCCCAAAAATCCCTTCCCACACATGGTTATTATTCAAACAGACAACAAAGCAAGCATTTTGATACCATCCAGTGATACCCAGCTGGGTACAGTTTCTCGCTCTGAAAAGCCCAGATGGGCTGCAATACCTCTACTGAGACATCTCCTAATCTCCCTCCCTCCTTGCCGCGCATTTTAAATGTCAGCTATGACTGGGCTGTGATAAAAAGCAACACAATATCCTCTAAGGAGTTAAAATATCATCTGTTTCATGTGCCTGCACTGCTATCTCCCAGGCCACAAGAATAGGCTGATTTCACAATAAAACTGTAGTTTTACACTGCACCAACCAGCCTGCAGCCACTGCTAATCTAACCGTTGTCACTTTAGAGCTACTGCGAAAAAAGAGATGGCTTCTCCTTCTGTTTCAGAGCCAAACCAGGCAAAAAAGTCATCACTGCACAGCAGTCACCACAAAAACCTAACCCATCCAACTCCCATATTAGCTTCTTAAAATTATGAATAGTAAGATAAGAATCATTTGAATAGCAGCTAAAAATAAGTTTGTTTTGCAGACCTTATCAGGATTTATAAAAACAGGTCAGAATGAAATGGCTACATGGCAAAGTAGCTACAAAAAACCCGCTGAACTCCTGCACAGCAGCTTTTGGGTTTCATCACTCCATCTGTGAGCAGGGCCCTTGGGGCAGTATGTGCACAGTGGGACCTTTCCATCTGGCCTACTGGAGAGAGCAGCACACTGTAATGACTTCATCTTGCAAGTGCTGGACTGAGAACATAGCCCTGCCACCTCAGAACATGACATCCAGAGTGATGCTCACAGGCTCCTTGATTTCTCTTGTCCCTGGGTGATATTTTTTATTTATCCATTCTGTGACACCTGTGCACATCTAGCCTTACCTCTCAATACCCCAATGAAGAAACGACAAGATCTTTTTACCAATAAAGAGCCTGAGGATAAGTCCTGCCATGGAAATGATAATCTTATGTATAAAAATCAGAATTATAATCAGTATTGAAGTCTTCTATTTCACCAATGCTATGCACAAACATAGTAAAAAGAACAGGGTTTGCCCAGGGCACTTGGGCATGATGCAATGAGACAGGCTGGCAAGCCAGGTCTTCTGGTGTCTCAGTTTGCTGCTTACACAGATTTGCTAGTGTTGCCACTTCATTTTTCAGCACACCTCCTTCCTGCCTGTAATACAGCAATAAAAACAGACCTAACTTCTTCAGCAATGGTTGTGAGGGCTAGATAATGCCTGCACTTGACTCAGCAAACACAAAAAGCACTATTTATGACAGAAGGGAGATCTGTTGCCTCTCACCAGTCTGTAGAGATGTAGTTTTGTACCCTGGCACCATCTGAAGTAGCTTTTGCTCATTGTTACTCAGAAATTAATACACGTTATGTATGTGGCCTGTAATATGGACACATTTCCTGCAATAAATCCTCTTTTTAGGAAGTTTGTCTTATTGACATGCAAAAGCCAGAGCAGCCAACAACAGCACTATGCAAAGTAAAAGGTAAGTGGATACAGTCCTCTTCCCTCCTAACCAAGCACAAAACACTTTGCTTATTTTTTTCCAGGTTGTAAAAACTGTCCCAACTGATTCAAAACTGTTCATTATACAAGCTGTCAGCCCAGCAAAAACTGAACCAAACATTATTCTCCTATTGCCACATCTGAGGCTGTGTCACATGTATTAATTTATTAATTATTAACCAATTTAAAATAATGAGCACATCTCAGTTCCCTTAATGGACTATGGGAACAAATGCAGGTTAACAAAGAACACTCCCCCCTTTTTACACCCCCCCCAGAAGTCCTGTAATGTGTTCCTGAGACAGCTCAGACTTTTCACACTTCAATGCGTGAAACCCATGAGTATCTGCAAAAGATTAAGGTCATAGGGAGAATAGTTCCAATTCAGAGTACCAAAAAAGCAGAAAGTAAATACAGCTCTAATGAAACAGAACTCCTAAAGCTATAATGGATTTGCTGCAACTTCCACCCCTCAGGGTTCTTAATAAGCAAAAAAAGTTAATAGATGAATTATGTAAAGAATTTGGGAAGGAGTGAAACAAGCTTCCTCCATTAATATGCTGATTTTTTTTTCAAGGTGATGCAGCATTTCACAAGAGGCATATGTGATTACAGAACTGGGAAGCTGCTTTGCCATGGCAGATGGCATTTACAAGTTGCAAGCTTCTTTTGTTAGTTTTCAAGAGGTCAGAAAATGTCACTGAAGCTTTTATGACATGGCACATCACACATGTTCCTTTCAGATATGAATTGCATGTGACAAACATGAAGTGGAGGCCATCCAAAGGCTGAGAATGTCAATGTTTCCACTTCAACGATGTATTTTTTCCTTCAGCCCTTACACAACAGACTTTTTCAATTCCAAAATTCTGCATAAAGCAGGTCTAACAGATATCCTGGAGCAAACAGACATGAGGGTTTTCTGCATCTTGGAAAAGCTAACAGAGAGTACATACATCCCCTTCTTTGAACACATGCTCAGGCACTCAACAGACCTCTCTGGCCGTATGATAAAAACCAGCCATCTGAAAGAGATCTCCCCATATGCTTCCAGACTCTGTGGGGCAGATATGCTGGTAATCTGGCTCCCGAAGGCTTACTAAGATTAAAGCAGCTCAAGCTCTGAAGTATGGGGCCAGAATATTCAAATGACTTGATTTCACTTGAGAGAAGAAAAAGGTCAACCACCTACACGCACTGAAGGCAAGATGTCCAAGTGTGCACACTGCATCTGCTACAGTTAACACATTTAACTGGCTATAGACTCCTGAGTCTGAGCCCAGGCCTTGCTTACACCCTTGTCAGAGCTCAAGCCTCACCTCCAGCCACCTCCAGCCCAACAAGGGGTCTTCCATTCTTATTTGGGATGCTGCCCAAGACTCTCACTACTCTCTTAAAAAACTGTATGATTTTCAACCTCAACTTATTCCCATTCATCTCATACTTAATGACTGTTTTGCCAAGAACTGTACCTCATCTCATCTGGTTTCCATCTTGCTGTTAATCCTTCAGATGTATTTACAAACTGCTGTCTTATTCATCCCTCAGTCTTCATTCTGCAAGGCCATCTACTCTTCTTTACCTTTTAAAACTGGCCACCCATTCCTCTGACCTTGGTAACAGCTTCACTGGCCCTTTCTCCAGTTTGCTCTCATCTTTCTGCTGTGAAGACAGAAGTATAGAGAAGTGTCCAGATGAGTTCTCCGAAAAGCTCAAAGGCATTAGTGCTTCTCTGATAGCCATTGAGACCTTTTAATATCACATTGTAAGAGACCATTAAAGTGCTGCCTCAATTATCACAAGACCTAGTAATGTTCCCAGATTTTTCTTTTCCTTTGTATCTTTCCTTCTCCTTTGTAGCTTTCAGTTGACGAACTCCATGTTTATAGCAGACATTTGCATTAGATGGTAGGTGCATGACACTGTACTTCATAGTATAATCTTTCAGCTCCTTTATATTCCTCCAGCCTCACCCTCATCCAATTCTTTATTCTTGACTCCAACACAAAACATTAAGCTAATTTATTTTCAAAATCTCTCACAGCCTTCTTTTAGAAGTAGCACTATTACCATTACACGGTGAGCTGAGGCACAGATGGCACAATTTCAGAAGTATCTGCTGATTTAAGCAGTACTTGATTTGAGATGCTTTTCTGAAACTTCTTTTTCAGAACAGAATATGCAGTATTCTTACCACTCTTCTTTCAGGCTCTAGGATTGGGCATCTCCAATGAGTTAGGTACAGTGGCTAATGACAGCCTCTGAAAAGCTTAAAATTACTAGTTCAACATCACACAAACTCAGCTGGCCTGGAGGATCAGATCATGTTCCTGTGGCTTCTACAGCCACTTTCTTCAAGTAATTCCCTGACTATTACACTGTATTTTTCCTTTTTCTGCAGCAAGCCAGACAAAAAGAGCATTCTATAAGCATAACTCATCTCTCCCATTGAGCAAAGCATGTTTTGGCACAGGGGGAATTAAGTCACAGAGAAAAAGTAACAGGATGCACAGGCAGCTTTAGCTTAGCGCTCCTTAACCCCAAGTGCTTCACCTGATGTTAAAATGAGAGTATAAAGACCCTGAGGAAAGGACAAGAGTTTCCTAGGTGCCTATCACCAGGAAGGCAGACAAATGCCTTCCACCATGGGATGCTGTGCCAGCAGCCATATGGTTCATCTGCAGACCTGGAGCCCTCAGTTCCTTTCTGGAACAGAGGGAAGATGAGAAGGAAACACCTTGGGTGCTGCTCTAGCTTCTTGAAAGAGAGATGCTTTGTGGGAATCTGCTAATCTACCTGCTAGCCCCACGCCTAAAGTTTCCTATCCAGCTCTTCCCATCTGCTTACCATCCCAGTTCTGGGCTTTTCCTTCTCTGATGGTCCCATTCTTCTTGCTAGCAAGTCTTGGTCTATCTGTCCTCCTTTTTCAGCCTGGGCTTCACTCACTTCTCTGACTTCTTTTCCTGGCCTTCTTTTTCCAATTTCAGCCTCTCCACATTCCTGTGCCTCTATGCCCCACACTCTTAGATCAACTAATTCTGCCTCTTGATTTGAGCCCTGGTCATCAAACTAATTTCCTGTATCAAGCCAGAGGGACGGAAGATCTTTTCACAGCACAACCTGTCATTCAGAACAATATCACACAGGCAAAAGAATATACATTTTTCTGGTCTCCTGTTGTGGTTTGTTATTGTATTGTTGTTTTCCTCTCTTATCAATGGTTTGTTCCAGTGTTGTTCCCCCCGTTTTTTGTAATATTGGTTGTCCAAGTTCCCGCCCTTTCCCTATCAATCTGCCCTTGTCCCAGCCCTTTTCCAGATTGTTCCTTATAAGTCTCCCAAAACCCCTCCCATAGCATTGTCAATCCTCCCTAGCCCGTCCCAAATTTCCAGAAACCTCTTTGTCAGTTCCCTTAAGACATGATTTGCTGATGTATGTTGTTCCCCGCCTACATTCTCCCTCATTGGTTGATTAAGTATTTCTCCCCGCCTTATGTTCCTCCCCCAAAATACTCTAATTGGTTGATGCATTGTACCCTCCCTTGGGACCTCCCCCGTATTTAAGTTCCTGCACACCAGTGATCTCTGCCTTTTGTTGCATCTGCTCCTTTCTGCCTCTTTCCCTTGGACCCTACAATAAACCTCTTCCCTGGATCAACAGAAGGACTCCCTCTCATCCTTTATCTCTCCTGGATGTGGACACTACTGGAAGGGCCTCACAGCCCTAGCTGCATTTCTGGGACATTTGTATCCAGGAAGCAGCCCACTCTTGGCGCCGGTACCTGCCTGCAGGAGCTAGCTGGGTGGGCTGGAGGGCCAGGTGGTGTGTCACAGATGGGCTGCGTCAGTCTCCCATTTTCTCATCAGCCCACTCTTCAACACAGCCAAACTATTTTTAATTAAATTTTCCTAAGCAATTTAAACATTGTCAGATGCATAGAATGGGAAAATCTCAGCATACAGTAAGCGTTTGACAAAGTTTTGAACAGAATAAAAATCACAGAACAATTTCTATGCCTGCCCTCCACCAATGAGCCAATCTCATGTAATGATCATACTCAGCAACCTAAGTAATAGGCAGTGCTGTCAGTACAAATTCTAATTAAGTTCCTTTCATTTATCATTGATTTTTAAGATTTAGAGGACTGTTTACAGCAGCACCTAAAGGTATATATCTGCTGAATCATTAAAGATAGAAAATAGTAGGCCAAGTGGCTATAACAGACCTGGATCATCAGTTACCATAACATATTCTACATTAGGCTATAAGGATACTCAACCTACTAGAAGTGGCAACCTGAGGGGTTAAACAAAAGTAAAAAAAGTTTTAATGACCTTAATGGATGGATCTGGTAACAGAGCTAATTGTTAAAACAGTTTATTGTTAACTTAATCATAATCATTAATCACAATGCAGATTAGACTGTGGCAACTGTTGTCCTTTAGTGACTCCCAAACTTAAACAGACTTCTCAGCCCTCATCAAACTGTTCTCACCTTCTCAACGAGAAAGTAATCCAGTATATCTGAGTGAGAAATGCACTCCTGCCCCAGAAAAAGATGAGTCTGCTGTTAATTTCATCAGGTAGCCCCTCTGGCCCCATCCCTCTTTTCTCACTGTACTGGAAACCCATAGTCCCTAGTACATACCTATTCACATGTGAGTTCCAAAAATGCAGCTGCTTTAGGAAAAAACATGAGAAACCCACCAATAAAAGCTGTCTCCTGAACACCACAGCAATAAACCATTCTCTCTTGCAAGACATTCAGTGATTCTACACATGCAATAAGAGAGCCAGTTACGGAGCACAGTGTTACATAAATTGTAATGCCACATCTCATCTTTCTGAGACAGGTTTCATGGTCCACTGGATCTTAGGCTTCTGGGGCGACTCCACAGCCTGGGGATGATTTCTCTCTTGAAATGTCACACAGAAAGTTTAACTTCTTGTATTAGTCGTGTTTGAGACAGCCGAGAACAGATCCTATTGTCAGAACTCATTGCATGAAAACAAACACTGGACCATGTGTAGAAAATGTCAGCATTTTGGGAAGAATCCCTGACCCACTTCTGTAATAAAACATCCAGTTTTGCCATTGAAATCCAAAATACATCAGGCTTCACCTAATTTACTTTATAATTTCTAACTATAAAGAAGATATGGGCTATTGCAATTGAGATGAGTAGCCTTGGTCAGAGACAGTGACAGGGCAAATCCAGAACATGTGGCTGATACCTGAAAGCAGAGAACTCAAAGGTTCATGGGCCAGTGCTGCCCAGAGAATGTTAGTGCCGTGGCTGCAGTTTGGAGCCAAGCACACAGCACCCAAATGACCACACTTGCTGTGTGAGGCTTGAGCAGATGCAGACTACTAAATACAAATTCTGCCCCCAAAACTGACAGCTCTCCAAGTAACAGCCTCATCAACTATAGCATCTTCTCTATCCCCCTATTCCTTTTCTGAAGACCTAATACCAGGTACATACAATTACCATTATGGGCAGGAGGCACAGCAACAACCAATACTGTACACTGCTGGACATACCCTATTGTCAGATCCTAGACAGAAATTTGATAAAACATCTTTTCTATCACAATTCTGCCTCAGATGAGTGAGGAAGCACGTGGAGTGCACATTAGAAAATGTCAAGTGCAGTACTTCAGCTAAAAATGGGGCTAGGAACAAATAATGTAACTAATATGATTATTTGAAGAAAGATTTTAATCTCTTTATTAATTTTTCCATAATATCTGAATTATTAAGAAAGTTGTGTCATCTGCTGTTTACAAATGGGATCAAGACTCCACAATGAAGTAAAAAAAACCCCCTCCTTTTAACTTTATGTGCCCCAAATCTTGATCTAGTTTTCCTCAGGTCTGTACATATTCTAGCACAAATCCTACTGAGTCAAGAGCTATGAGATCAATCCTTCTCAGTGTCAGACCAAGAGGTTTTAAGATAGGTTTCTGGGAATTAGAGAATGAGCAATGACTGCTCACCTTCCAACAGCTTGTCTTCACTGACCTGCTGTTCAATATGAAATGGAACTGTATAGAGGAGACAGGAGAGTAAAATCCAGGTTCCTGGAACAGCATTTAACTCCCTAGCCTACAGGTTTGGGAAGGAGTCATACATACTCCCACCCTCCAAATCAGCCTTTGAAAACAAGTGATTGAAAAGGCTTATTCTATGAATTTAGTAAGTAAAAACCCAGTGTTTCACCATACAATTCAATACCATTTCATAACACCAGGCATAGCAAGATACAGCTCTCACTTTTCAGTACCTATTTTGAGCCTTAATAATGCTTCTTAAACATTTTGATACTGAACATATTTAATACAGATTCAGAGTATTGAATTGCCCACCAGGTATTAAACAGGGAGTAAACATTTCATTTGGGATAAATGCCAATCAGTTTCCTTTCAAAGCTTCTATTCTTTTAATATAGATGTAGCAGCCACCTCATTTAAGGGCACTCATGCAGTAGCACTATTTCTGATTCAGATGAGGTAATTCTGCCAGAAACATGTTCAGAAGGTTTCAAAAGTGTAACTCACTAACATATGAAAAATGATCAATTTGTTTAATAAATAAAAACAAGATGGTAACTTAAAACAACAACAACAAAAGAGATAAAGGGAACTCTTCAACACACAGCAAGAATAGCAAAATATGAAAGAAACATTTTATAATTGCCATTAAACACTTTCTCACTATGATTAGGAGGAAAATTCACTTAGCCAATGCATATGTTCATGTATTATTTATTCTTCCTGAGAGCAGTGTGTAAATGTATAAAAATTGAGGGACTAGCAGTCCTGGAAACAGAAGGTCCCTCTGTTAAGCTGCAGAGTGGATTTCACTCCAGCAGTTACATTATCCTAGGCATAATTTGTAAAAATGGTGGTGCTAGAATGTTATTACAGATGGCTAAAAATAGAGTCCAGCACTCATTCCGGACCCTCTGGGCACAAAATGAACCCTGCTGTTAACAACAGAAGGAAGAATTGCCAAGATAAGACACCCTTGGCAGCATCTTTAAATACACAAGGCCATCATTTTTCTTCCTTGAAAATCTCAAGTGTTTGGGGACAGGGAAACAGAAGGTTTCAGTGGCTTCTTCTAGATCGCCCTGTTTCAGGCAATGGCAAATGTTAAATACTTTCCCCATGCCTGAGATCCCTTGTTAAACTACACCAGCACTTCTGATTTTCTGAGAGAGATCTTTTCTTCCATGTTCACTGCCACTACCAAATCCCTTGAATACCATACAACACATTCCCTGAGGAGAGATTCAGAACTCTGGCACACCTACTATGCTATTTACAGTCCAAAAGGGCTTCAAACACCACTGCTCAGAAATGGCAACAACTTAAATCCTTTACTTCCAAATTCTCCTCAGAGAATTCAGAATCAGAGTTAATACGTAGCAAGAAAAATCTCCTGCATCAGCACCAAGGGCCACCAACAGAGAACAATACAGATAAATTAAAAAATGTATAATGTCATTTTTCTCCTCATTATAACAAGCTCCAGTTAAAAAGAAGGGTACCCAAGGGAACACACAGTGGATGCTGAGACTTTGCATTTCATGCAAATCTGCTCATGTACACACCAGAAATCTATTTAAGAACAAAGAGCAAGAACAAAATCCTTAAACCATAGTCCCAAGGCAGTATTTGAAAGGCTAACAGGGCCAGTATCAGAAGCACATGTTTCATACCAGTGCTTGGGATGGCAGCAGCTGGAATTAGCAAGAGAGAGGAATTAAAGCAGGAGCTCCAAGCCAGTGTGTTGTTTCCAGCCTTATTTTCAATATGGAATGGGCCAACATCAAAGAGGACAAGCTGCTCTTAAGTCCACTTTTCGCTTTTTGTTTTCCAAGAGGTTTTGGAGGCCCTTCACAACAAACAAAGCAGGTTTTTCTGATGTTGGTTACTTAATAATAAAGACAGACTATTATCAGAACAATCACACTACCCTCCTTCCTCAAGGTCAGAAATAATTTATGGGCAATATTCACCAACTATTTACTGGTGGAAGAGATCATGCTCCTAGCTTGCAGCTTTCAAAAGGTGCCTCAGCACTGCAAAAATGTACATCAGTATGTGATAAGAATGAATGCTGCTTTTCAGCTGACTTTCTGCTAGTAATGTGAAGCATTTTCTACTCAACTAACTTGGATTCTTAGTCATACATAAAGTAACAGATCCCCTTAAGAAACTTCTGCACATCCCCTTTGCCTGGAAGTCCCACTTTTTAACTGCTGCCTTACACAGAATTTTTATCAATCTATTGATCCATTCTGTATTTCTCATATTTCAGCACATGAAGCCTCACTTCTTACCTGCCATCAAGGAAACAGAAATACACATGAATTCTTTTTTGTTCCTTCAGATTTTCTTTTGGATAGTCATGCCACCCACTGTTCTCTTTTCTCCTTAATGTTATGCCTTTTAGAAACTCCTTTGCACAGAAGTTCTTTGTTCTTCACTCTCAAAGGAAATACCTTTTGCCTGTTATTGTGAAAACCACAGTCACATGAAACCAGCCCCAGTACTGTTCCATGAAGGGCCACCTCTCCTGGCTGGGGAAGGATTACAGCCAAGCCAGCGCCCTCCTGCAGGACCCCCTGCACATAACCTGGGCTTCAGGCCAGAGCTGGCAGAAGACAGTGAAAAAAAATCCAAGGAAGTGTGATGGAAAAGCTTCCTCCAAAGACAGCACTTAGTGCTTAACCACCTTTCCTCCCTCTCTCCATGCAGAGCCATTAGAGTAATGGGAGCAGCCCTAAAAGCTTGGGTAGTGCTTCCCAGAGGCTACCAGTGAGAACCCCATTTTCTCATTAAATGTAAGGGAGAACAAATGGAATGAGAGGCTCCTCAGGACTGAGCTGAGATCCTAACTGCAGGATGGTGCCAGAATTGCCATGAAAAGAAATAAGTTGGCAGTTTCTAAGTGAAATAGCACATATGCCAGAAGGGAACCTGGAACATAAAGGAAAACTAACACAGCCTAGGACTACAAAAATGTTTAAAAAAGACATTAGGAGGGAATAACAGGGCACCAGGTAAAACATGCAGAAGAAATTGCTGAGGCTGCTCAAATGCTGGCCCATTACACTGGGCAGGATCTCTTGTGAAGCCTGGACTGAGGTCTGGGTACCTCTCTCCCAAACTCCCTCAGGGAAAGAAAGAATAGATGAGATGTACTTTTTTACCTTCTCTATCCTTTTCTTTTGACTCATGCAATGGGAACCACATGGATCTTCACAGGAGAAAGGGACTGAAACAACAGTGTGGCCTGTGAAACAGTCACAGGTGCCAGGGGCTTGTGTTAATAAACAGGGTTTCTGCTAACAACATTTTGAAGACCAAATTCCCAGCACTCTCACTTCTACTGCCTACTTAGAAAGGTGCTGTTTTCAATTACTGTTCTTAGATGAGAAATATCTCTACAGTGAAGAGCAATTTTTGCCTTCTGTACTGCAGTCTCTCATCACAGGTTTCATGGTAAAACTGAGTAATGCTCACCCATGGAGTCAGGTGCCTCCACACTGCAGGGTTTGTACAAAACCTCACCTTACCAGCATCCAAGCACTTAAAAAGATTTAAAGAGCAAGCCACCCCTCATGCACACAACTTCCTTTAAACCATCCTCTCACTCCAACTACATGCACACCAAAAGCAGCAGCTCAGAAGGGCAAGGGCAATGAAATAAACAGGTTCCTGAGATTATGTCACTTAGTAAAAAAAAAAAAAAAAACAAAGGACAGTTCAGGTGCTATAGATGCCGAATAGCAAGAACCTGACCTTCCTGCAGCAGAACAAAGGAGAACTGACCAGAACCAAAGCCAGTGAGACTAGTTTTCCAGTTCAGTCTGACCTATGCTCAATAAGAAATACCCCAGTAAAAAAAATTATTTTAATTCTCATCATTTTCTACACCAAGCAAGAGAAAATGACTTGCTAGTATCAGGAATATTTTAACAGGGCTCCTGATCTACAGATTATTGCTGTTGCAGATAACCCACCAGTGATCTGCCATATCACTCATGGAACTGTTAGAGACTGATGAAGCTCACAGTAACGCCAGACAAAGCAACAAAAGGACTCCCTGACACTTGCAAATTTTGAGAACAGAGGCACCACCTCTCTTTATGCCATCCTATCCTATTTCTAACATATCAAATTAGACCACGTCTACTTAGGCCAAAATAAAAATTAGACCAAAAATAAAAGCTGAAGCCTTGCTTTGACTTAACACTCCCTATTACATACAGACAGAGCCCTCAGATTATGGTATAACCCAAAACAGCGCTACCTTCTTAACAGAAAGTATAATAGAAGAACAGATTAAAAATGTGAAGAAATAGCAAATTTCATCCAAATTTTTGTATTTTATACTGTATATTTGTAGAAAATGTGCGATTTAAGACTGTACGGACCTGACAGTCTCAGATAAAAAATACTTAGTACATCACCTTCCAAAACAAAGCACAAATTTTCCACAAATTACACCCTGGCAAAACATAACTTTGGACATCAGCTAGGGTGGACTCTTGAAAGGAGACACTATGATATAGCCTGGACAACAGAAGGTGAATACCCGAAATAGGACATTTGGTTTAACACATGTTAGTATCTTAATAAAATAGACTGACAGGTTATCTAAATGGAGTAAGTGATAAAAATTTACTGTTATTTTTCATTACAAAACAATAACCAAAAATGTACTTCCTGTTTTATTTCTTAATTTGATCCACCACTGCTAATTCTTAAACCATTTCATTAACCTCTTTAGTGAAAAAGAAGGTAACATGGATAAACTACCCTTCAGATTGCTAAAGCATCAGAACTGATACTGCCTTTCAGCTCAGTGGGTAGACTCAGCTTTTGTCTTGTCTGTTTCGTGAGTGCAGAGATTTAACATTTGTGAAGTGTTTTGAGCACAGCAGGTGACACGTCCTTTCCTCTGACACTGATCACAAATCCCAAACAGGTGCATTCATGGATAATGTTTCATACTAGCAATAGAGATAGTGCTTGTAAGGGTCCTATAAACCCCTTAAATCCTTTTATTTCAGATGATCTACAATTCTAGCAAAACAAATGCAAGAAGAAAGTGACCAAGTTTTCCCAGTTGCTTTCCAGAAGCAAACCATACCTGCAGATACATAAAAGAGTGTTAGTACATTTAAAAAAAAAAATAAATCCTATAAACATTCCTGTTTTTCTTATTAGATTTTTTTCTCCATCAGAAACTTTTTGTATCTTCAAAACTAGTGCTTTTCCAACAATTTCTTTTATGAGCTGTTTCTCTGCTCTTTCTTCCCTCTTCCCAGGAGAAGTGGCTTCACTGATCATGTGCCACAACACCTCCTGATTAATTCTGATGGATAACCAGCAGTTAGCTGGCACATGATCATCATCACCCTAGGATGAACAATAATCTACCTCACCATCTCCTCCCAAATTTATTTTTAACCAGCCCCTGCTCCCTCCAGTGCACAGAGCATGGCACGAAGGGCAGCCTTCCCCTGGAAGTGCTATGCTGGGAGGTGGTGTCAGGGGCCAAGGGGGCACCCTCCAGTCACACACCCCTGAGCACCACAGTGGATGGGAAATAGCTCAATAAATGCAGCATCCCAGGAAGGAAAAAGGGCTTCTACACCAGAGGCGCTGGCAACTGCCTGTTCTCCTCCAGCAGACAGGGAACACCTGCTGGTTTTTCAGTTCCATGGGCAAGTTACATAAGGTTAAATGAACAGGCCAAGGTGGTAGGAGAACTAGGGAAAGTGATGGATGTGGACGAGTTACTGATGGGAATATGCATGCCTACTTTTCCTGAGGTCCACCCAAAATTTCAACATTAAGAGCTTTTTTGATCACCTCAGTACACCTCTGAAAGTTAAAACTATGCAGCGTTCACAGACAGACACTGCCCCAAGCGAGCTGTGCTCCTGTGCCAGTTAGTGTACGACATCCCTGGTGTAGCACAGACTAGATTCAATAATTTCCTTTGAGAAGGAGCACCAAGATGTTACATCTCATGGGGAAGGTAGCTGGGGGATGTCAGAAAGACATGAGCACTGGCTTGATGAAGGCCCAAGGCAACAAGGAGATTAATTTTGTGACTGCATGGCTCTGCTCCCCACCTTTAGGTACAGAAGCACAGTCCCAGAAGGTGGCAATTATAGGGTCACTGTGGCTGTGTCACTGCTCACAAGTGTTGCTGTCACCAGCAACTGCCTGTAGACAACATCATATGTGCGACCTAATACGTTGTAATAGAGCAAAGAAGGAAATCAGGTGGAACCTAAAGTTTTGTACAGCTGGTAAAACAAGTTACACATCTCTGATACACCATCAGCAAGAACTGACCATGATTCCCCCAGAGAAAAAAGGGAGCTGTTGAAAGCAGGCTCTGGGATATGAAGAACTCAAAATGTCAGAAGGACAAACATAAAGAATAAAAAGACCAGATCTCAGAAAGAATAGAAACATAGATGGACCTTAGCATGTCTCCAGTCCAGCCTCTTGCACAAACGAGGGCAATCAGACCTGACTTTATCTACTGATGTCTTGAAACCTCCCAAGGGTGGAGACTGCACAACATCTCTGGGAAGTCTTGCTCAAAGTGAAAAGGTCATATATCAGTTTAGACCCTCCTGTCCTCCAAGCTGGCATCACTATGAATATCCTGGCTTTGTCTTCCTGGAGAACTCATAATTACAAATGCTGAAGAACAGGTATTAGATTTGATGCAATCTGATGCTGGACTGCACTGAAAAACATCCTCACAAGGGAGAAAGGCTACAGGTGAACTGACAATAAGGAGGATGCACAACTGAAAAACATTCTCAGTATACTCAGCGAGTAGGCATCAATAATTTGGCATCAGGTGGGAACAAAGTGAGGCCCTGATCACTGTTACTATTTTCTACTGAGTTTCAGATAACTAAATTTTTTAAATTTATCTCATAATTTAAAGGGTAGGGGTTATCACTGCTTTAGGAGACAGGACTGCCATTCCAAAAGGAGAAATGCTTTAAAAAAAGCATAAAGAAATTCAGCAGAGATTGGGAGAAAATTTAGCACTTGGGTTAGGGGGGGAAAAAAAAAGAGAGAGAAAGAAAAAATAGAAAAAAGAAAAAATAAGGAGGGGGGGGTGAGCAGAAGGGGGTAATTGTTTTGGCAGCACACTGCAAAGAACCTCATGTTCATGACAGAGGACAAAGCCGGGAACCAAACTTGTTATGCTGCAAGGAAAGTAAGAGAAAATCTGGCTGCTATGTATATTAATAACTATACCATGCATGACTATGACTTGTTACTCTCCACAGTATGTTACTCTGCTTTATTCTTCCCTACGAATATCTCCTCCTGATAAACCAGGTGCAGCTTCAGATTCCATACTTGAAGATAAGGACCAACTGTAAAAATTCCAAATTAAAAAAATGACATAGCTTAACACACATTTCATTAGGGAAAAATTGGAAAGACAGACTTGTTTAGTTTTAAGGTGGTGGTAGAGAACAGCAAATTTTAGGTATTACAGTAATGAAAACAGTGACAAACCCTTCATTCCACACGTACATAAAAAGTTTACCCACAGCTTTAATTCAGGGTAAAAAAACCCTTTAGGTTAGGGTATGATGAAAAACTAAGGATAAGAAGCCTGGAATATACTAGCCATGGAGGTTAAATTTACCCTGCTTCAGAGAAAGATGATGATATGGTTATCTCTTCTAGCCCTGCACTGTATCTGAAAGTAACCTTCAGCATATTCTGAAATGCAGATACTTTTGCTGTATACTCATTCCCTATTTTGTATTTACTTTTCAAAGCAGAAACACACATAATATTTTTAAAGCCACAAACATAAAACTGACAACCAAGTATGAAAAATTGAAACAGAACTTCCTTCCCACCACTGAGGGCTATTTAATAAATAGAATTGTTAACAACATCTTTCCTTGGAAAATTTGATTCTGCATCATCATTCTGGTTTGCAAACGCTGTTTCTCCTGTACATTTTAATCAACAGATTGCCAGTTTTAGACTATGTATTTCCACTATGTTTATGCTGGAAGTCAGAGAGACAGGTTAACAGTAATTTAAAGGCACCAGAAAGCACACCCCTCTGGAGGCATGTATGATTATCCATTCTCCTTTGCTTTCTTGTTAGCTCCAATAATTGATATTTTAATCAATACCCCACAGAGTCTGAATGCCTTTCTTGCTGGGACTGTAGCAAACACTTGCACCAGTGCCTTACGTATAGACTGATAGACCATCTGCTAACCTGCTCAAGTGAAAATCCCAGCTGTGTGTATTACTTTAACAGGTTATTTTATGTCTGTCTTGGCATTGAACATCTCCTGATGCTTTGTCCTGTTTTCCCAGTCTCCAACACATGCAGGCTGAAAGAAGAGTAAAAAATTGTCATAGGTTGATTCCTATGACAAATTCTTGATCCTCACATTTCTTTTCTCTTGCTCCTAGCACACGCCCTTGCAAGGTATGCTGTGAGGCACACACTCACCCTTTGGGAGACTGGATAGAGAGAACTTGCCGATTTCAAAGCTGGGAGCTTCATCTAACTTGAATTCATTTAAGTGATGACCACTAAAAAACCCAAACCAGTAACATGCTTGATCCGTCGCACTTTAAAGCGGCTTCAGGGATCAAGATGAAAGAGTACAGGAGGAACTTTATACCTTCATACTTGAAACATTGTACAGAATCTGAGCCAAGATATTTGTGATCTGTTTGCTCTTCTTCTGCCTCAAGTGTCCATGTCTGCTTTGTAAATGCCTAAAATTAGGAAGATTAATACCTTGTCTAGTGTCTAGTGCTTGGGAAGATTCTCTCCTTCCCTCTCTCCCATTTATTGAATTGCATTACTGGAACATTTTCTAATGTTCTGCAAATGCACTTTTTTTTAAACAAAACCATTGTTGACGCTAATTTTGGCTTCCTTCCCAAGTCTTCAAAACAAACGAGTTATCTGCATCAGTCTCCTGAGCTGCATTTTACTTTTATTTTAGCAGAACTAACTAATGAATAGTGCTACTCTAAATACCGTATTTTGCAGGGAGATGAAAGGTTCTACTACAGTTTCAAACAGTGGCATCAGAAAGGAAATAACAATATCCCAGCCTTTCAGGTTTTCTCTGAGGATGATAATCTAGAAGTCTGAACTCAGAGTCTCTTTCTAGGTTTGTCACCAAATTATTTCCAATTAGGAACAATCACACACCTACCCATGCAATTTATTTACATTTACATATACTTTCACAAGACCTCACTGTAACACTGTCAATTATTGCCACCAGAGAAGAACATTATTGACACAATTATCAGGTCTTTTAAATGAATTAATTCAGCTGCCAATAGTGCCAGTATATTTTAACATTATACATGAAAAAGCAGCTTAGTGCAAGCACACACAGCATACAAGGCAGCAAACTCAATTGCAAAAAAAAAAAATATCTTGTATGTCTTCTCAGAAGAAAGGACATATGCAGATTGTGTCAAATGCTTATGTACAGGAGAAATAAAATTGCAAATCTACCTTAACAATGCTAATTTTCTGAATTTTTAGTATGTTTTTCACTCTTCTTAAACCCAAGCCAGAAAACTCTTAATTTAAGTAATTTAAGTGATTTAATATTCATCACTGCAGTAACTTTTAGAGTCCAATGTCAATAGACTTTTCACTCTGCCTTGCATGCTGAATAAATTTCTGAATGTATACATTTTTTAAAAAAATCTAAGAAACATTATTCTGAGTACTTCTCTATTCCTATATTAAACACACTTTTTTGCAAAGCAAGTTTCCATCAAAAAATTATCCTCCCACACAGATAGGCATCTTTCCTTATTTACACAATCCAAGATCCTATCACTTTTGCTGGCTTTTAACAAAAAGCTCCAACTTTCCTAAATATGTCCAAAAAAATTTTGCCTCACTCACAACAACCTGAGGAATGAAGCAAATTGTTCTGGTTCCATGTGAACTCACAGGGATGTTTTGCCCTAGAGCTATGACAAAGTAAGGTAACAGAGAATGAAAACAAAAAAGCAAAACCTCAAACCACATAACCTTGCTCTGCTGCAACCTGCAGTGTTGAGAAGAGCTTTTAATGGGAAGCAGACACAAAAGCAATCACTTGTTACCACTGCAACCCCAAACTGGAATAGTCTCAATTCTCCTTGGGCAGAAGATGAAGAAAAGCACTACAAAGTTAGTGGCATCCTCTTCTGTGTGCTCCAAGGACTACCTTTCAGCTAGTTCATCATGTAAAAGTCACAGCAATCCTTTTTCATCTGATGCATGTCCAAAGGGATGCACAGAAACACAAGACAGGTTAAAGATGTCAGAGAAATCTCAATTTCACAACAGTGTATTCAGTGCATATAAGGAGTTTACTTCAGGGTCAAGGAAAGCCAGACAAAAGATTACAGTGGAAAGAAGAAACATTCAGATTTTTGACAAAAGTAGTCAGCAGGAGATCAAGGTGCTCTATTAAAATCCATGCAAGTCTTCTCAAGAGCACAAAACACAGCCTTTCAAATTGACAAACAAACCCAGAGACTGATTTAACCCTCAAATAACAAGATCATAATGCTCTCGATTAAAAAAATAAGAATTAAAAGAGCTTCCAAAAAAAAAGATCCTGACATGGGCAAGGGACTGGAAGTTGTCCTTGGAAGAGAAAAGAGGAAATCTGAAGCTCCAGATCATTTTTTTGATTGCACACTCCATCAGTAAAAACCTTTTCAGCAAACTATAAGTTTATTTATAATTTATATATGTAATAATACTACTACATATATAATGTAGCATAATGTAGACTGTAATAATATGCTATATATTATAAAGCACACACAAAAATAGAATTAGGAACAAGATAAAGATGAAAAACTGGTTTAGAAGATTTTTATTGATGTTACAAAAAATATTTTCTTGGTATTCCTCCCACCTTGATGGACTGTTTTGCATGCATCCCACTCTGGAGACTGCTGCAGTTGGCCTTTCCTCCTCCTTCCTAACTTCAAAGGACATTATCTAATCTCTTGCAGCTCACTGACAACAGCGTTTACCTTGAGTTAATGCAGAGGGAAAAAAACAACTATGATGGCAGTGATCCAGTGACTGGAATTCAGGACTGGGGAAGGGTGGAGAGGAGATGATACTCAGCCCATTTTATTAGGGATTTTACTCCATAACACATTCAGGAAAACTGGATATTGGTGGAGGCTAAAGCATGGAAGAGAATTTACTCATAAGGAGGGAAATGATCAGGAGTATGAGTTATTAGAGAAAAAAGCACGAAATATTAAGTTTTAGAAAAGGATAATGAGATAAGATAAAGGATAATGAGAAAAACATGAGAAGCAATCTATTTTGGTTGGGAGAAGAGACGATCTTTAACTGCTCTGGATGCTTATCAGAAAACTAAAGAAACATTGCCCAGATAAATTAATCACAAAATTATTGCAGAGCTGGTGGAGAACACCACTTTTAAGAAAAAAAAAATCATTGCTAACTGTTAGCCTTAGAGGGCATTTCAAGAGTCTATCCTGGTCCACTTCAATTTCATACTTTCTCCTGAATCTTAGGTGCATATGCTATGTACTAACAAGACAAAATTGGAAAAGGTGGCAAATCCTCAGTAGAAGACAACTGGAATGAAAAACTGTCTTTATGAATTACATAAATTGTCATTAGTCAACAAGATGATGTTTAGTACAGTCCAAAGCATCTATTTATTTTTCCATTATTTTTTCCATATCTGGACTTTACTTTCTATACTGCCTACGGATTATAGCTGTGAGCCTTATAAAGGCACCTTCAAATTGGCCAAATAGGTATAAAAACAGTATCCCCTATCACCATTCAGTCTCTGCAATATTGGGGCACCTACAAAGACTGAGGCAGATGATCCAAGTGAGTGCCTATGCCTCCAATACATCACGGATATTCTCAAACAAAGTAACTTCTAAGAGATCACTTCCAAGTTTTAACTACTGTAACCTGAAAAGGTGTATCACAAATTATATTAAAGGATTTTGCATCACAGCTGACAGCAGATCTTAAATGAAGAGTCATGACAAGTTGAGGAATCAGTGTTCTGACACCATGAAATTGTACAGCACACTTTTAAGCAAACACTGCCATTACATTAAAGAAAGTGACTTTATATAGCCTTAATAAAAAAATCAGTAAATATATATTAAAAAATTTTTATTGCACAAATTCTGATGCAGGCAGTGATGTGAGAAGAAACAAATGACAACTACATAAATTAATTCTCAGATTTCCAAACCTGATTTCATGTCTTTCAGCATTCAGTAGTTTACAGGGTCCTAATGCTGTTTCAAAACTGATTATAAACAAACATATGGACATTAATTGCAAATTTTTGAGTACTCATGGGGAGTTTCAAAGAACAGACCCACTGTGCTCTTTACTACCATTTGCTTTCCCTCTCCTTAAGCACGCACTCATGCTCGGTGCCTCCAAAGATAGACAAGTAGGGTATAAATGACTCATTCAACAAGATAACAAAGTCTCTTTCAATCCAAGATGGCAGAGAAAGCCGGAAGAACCTCAGAAATTTGTAAACATTTGCTTATAGTTTTATCATCTAGTTAAATATAAAATTTCAGAACAGTGCTGGAGACCAGCAGAGACTCACTGGTATTTATGAGGCATTGATCCTACTGACATGGGATAGAGAAGCTCAGAGTTGCACAGAATTGGAGTCCTGCAAAAAATATTTGATAGAAAAAATTCTGCTCCAAAAACTGTCAGTCTAACCTGGCAAATCAAGTGTGAGGAAAAAGTGTTATATATTTCCCATTTGGAAGACAGAGAACCTAAGTAATAAGTGACAAAGCCACATAAGGATGCAATAGAAGGGAGATCTCTGGAGCTCATGCCCAGTTTAAGCTGCGGTATCTAAACAAGTCACCCAAGGAGCATTTAGGAGGAGCTAAAAGCTGCCTGCTGATGGGCACAGGACAAACTCAGGCTCAGTCACATCTTCTCTGGTTCCACAACTGTAGCTGTTTTGCCCTTCACTAGACTGTAACCACTGCAGTCTTGAGAACACATAAAGCAGACTCTGAACACTCCAATTCCTGAATGAGTACTACAGATTCGGATGATGACCAGGATCATGTTTTGGAAGCAAATATTAAACTGCTAAGAAGCACAGCAGCCTTTGTTGCCTGAAAGCAGCAAGTTCCTGTCAGCTTTACAAGCTACTGCTTTTGTGGGTCATTAACTCCAGCTCCCCATTAAGATGAATCACCAAAGCATTTACCAGTGGCAAGACCCTTAGCTGAGAGGGGGGACCACAGGCAGGACTGAGGAACTCAATCCTCAACACAAACGTTCCAATCTAGACACCTGATGTTCACTTATCACATGAAAATATTTGGGTGATAGTAAGCAGCTCAACTCTGTCTTGAGAACACACAGATTTCCTTAAGTTAAATTATTTAAAATGCAAAAAAGGATCAAATCAAGCACAGAACCAGCCCAGAATTTTATGTGATAGAGTATCACATACAGCAGGTGAGAATTATTGCCTCTTTATCAGCTTCTCTAACATTTTTAAGATTGTCACACCAATATTTTTACACAGACATACAGATCAGCCAATTTAATAACAGCTCTTACAGTCTTCTCATATGAAAAGAATGTTGGGTTTTGTTTGTTTTTAAAATTGATGTGGTCTGTTCCCAACAACAATCGTATATTTATGTGATCTTGTTCACAAAGCAGGAAGAATCACTGGGACTGCCATCTCTCCATTTCAGCTTGAGTGAAAATTCACAAACCACTTAATCCTTTGTCTTTTATGGTCAAGTCATCACTTTTTAGGCTTCAGGGTGAATAAGCAAACCCCTTTTTCATCAGTTTCAGCAGCTCAGTGTAATTCTTATGGAAATTAAAAAGGTATCTCTTCTTTCAACTCCACTGAATTACGTTCCAAAGTTGCTAATCTCTTTGCAACTTAAAACTACGGTATTAAGTATTCCCATAATCATGGACATTAAGAGTTTATATACTCCAGTCATGCAGTAAAACTACTAAAGACATTTATCTACTTGTCAACAGGATTGTTTTCAGAAGCAGTGTAGTTTAGCTCCTTTCCCCAGCCTGAAGTCAGCAAACTGGATCATACTGTTTCAGACTAACAGCAAAGGGAATCCAGAAAAGACAGCCTGCCTTAGCTCCACCTGTAAGCACAACCAAAGTACCCAATTATTATTAGCCACTTTGTGTTAACTCCTGTTAAGCCCACAAGAAGAAACAAGAAAGTAAAACTATTAAACAGCCCAAGAGGAAAAAAAATTTTGACTGTGAAGAGAGAAAATGCTTCCATGATGCAATTTTAGACTGGCATTTTCAGAACAGTTTTGTATTATTGAGCTTTCTCCCATTCCATCAAAGCGGCTGCCTGTTTCCTTCTGACACCCAGATTTCTTTTAATCATTGAAGACAAGATGCTGTGTTCTGATGAAATGCCCTTCCTGGCCATTCCTGGTAGAAAGAATTAAAAGCCTTGCCAAACCTTTTGAAGTACAAATCTTCACCAAGTACGTTTCATGCCTCTTGGTATTGTTGCCTCTCTCAAAAGAGCACAGTGTAGATGGAACATTGAACTGCTTACTCATCTTCTAAAATGCACTTGAGAACACATGATCTCTGTCTGCACTTCCACTCCCCTCTTGCTGCATTCCCAAACTCACTGTTCAAGCAAAAAAACCTTGATAACTCTAGATTGCAAAAAAACTCATCCCTCAAGTGGCAGAATTGCTTACCTGAACATGGGTGAACAGATTTTCTTTCTTCAAGCTCCATGCCTGACCTGCAATGTGCTCTGGAAGACATATATCTGTAGAGGATGGGAACACTTGAGCCTCCAGATTGTACTCTGACAGGACTCTGGGAGAAAACACACCCAGCTGTATCACTCTGATCTTAAATTGAAAGCCAAAAAGATAGCAGCTTTTTTCTGGCCAAGAACCAAGTACAGCTATACAAAGACAATCCAGGGGCCAATTCAGCAGTTTAAAATACATTTCTCTAGAGCACTGTACAGGATACAAGCTAATAAGCTCTGCCAGGGGGCCACAGCAGGTGATCAGTCGAGAATAAGGCATGCAAGGTGCTCTATGGGCAAAGCAGTGCTGTAACTCAGCTGTGAAACAGCAACTTGATCACAGATTGCAATGTGTATATGGAACTGCCCCTATACGCATTTATTTCTTGACCATAGTTTAGGCAGTAAACTTGAGAAAATTTAAGGTATCAACCAAAATTCCTTCAGCATTTCACAACAACATTAACCTACGCTTCATGCTAAGTTTCCCCTTCCTGATGACCTGGATTTGCAATTAGAGAACAATTTAACCTTTAATGTTTAAAAAAAAAAAAGCAGCACCTTGAGAACAACTTAATATTATCTAGAGGAACACCATGTTGCTCATTCATCTCAGTGTGCAGATCATTTTTAGCTCAACTAATTAAAATTTCTGTAGTACAATTTTAAAGTAAAGACATTTCTCTTAAAATGTAAATTAAACATTAAAAAACTGGACAGCATGAAACACATAAAATTATTGGTAATTCAGAAGCGTCAGATGATTTAATGTGTGTTCACTATAAACTGGAAGAGAGGAATCCTTTCCTCCTCTCCGGAAGCTACTTCTGTTCCAGCTCATATGCATAACCTCAGCAGCTCTGAGCTGACAGAGTTCTTCCTTTGGTTCTACTGTGGGTAAATTAAACCAGACACTAAGCCAAGAAAAACACAACTGGACAGAGGGATTATCCAAAGGAAGCCCAGTGGGAACCACAGATAAGTATTTTTTCTTTCAGTCAAGAAGACTACACCAAAATACCAACTGAGCCAACATACTATACCCTTGAACTGCATCCAATAGCAGAGAGACTGCAATACAAGTTACAGGATTCTCCATGAGCTCTCGATCTGACTTACAGATGCCCATGCCTGAAAGAGTAACACCCTTTGCAGATAATATTACCAAGGATGCAGTTTCAAAAGAACAAGTCACTAGAACAAAAGAAAGGAATGCTGCAGTTCAGCTTTCATCACTATAAATGGCTTAGCAATATTCACAGATTTTACAGAGATCTTCTTGCTGCAATCTATTTCAATTTGCAAAGCTAAGAGAAGTTAAAGTGATAACCTTTACTTGAAGGGCAATTACTTCTTGTACTTCAAATAATAAAATGCCCTTCACAGATTTAAAAAAAAAAGCCTCAATACTCTTAAGTCAGGGCATGCATTTATCAGATAGATTTTTTAATCTAAAAGACACAGCATTCCAACCAGATGTCAATGTGGAATACAGGGAAGTGACTAGCCAGCATTCTACAGGCAGCAGCTTATCCTCTTGGCTGATGTTCTGCACAGGACAGGTTCCAACCCTTCCTTCACCTATTTCTCCATCAAGCTGAGAGATCCATGGCTAGACCAGCTGATTATTTTCCAGACAGGGTGCCCAACCCACAGGGAATGGATTCAAGCTACAGATGCAACCTTTAAGTCACTCTACAGCATATTCTTACTTTGAGGAAAACATGCATTAATTCTGATATGTTTTTCTCAGTTTTCCTTTCCCTGTGGCTCCAAGGCTTATCAAGCTGAAGCAGAGTGAAGCTGACAGGAATTCTCTTGGAGATTTTGCGAGGAACTTGAATAAAACAGAAAAACTAAGCAGAGCATGGACACTCTCCTACTTCTCGTGTTTGCCAAAAGCTCCCAGTGGCAGCACAGACAAACAAAATGTGCTTGTAGAGTCAAGGAAAATCATACCGATGGGTTTTCATGCACTTGGAAAGCTAACAATGGTAACAAAAACAGAACTTCACAAAACATGAAGTTGTTCAAAGCAGAACTGTTCTGAATCCTTTCTTTTTCAAGAGAAGTTTTAGTATGCCTATTTACATTAAGACTTGCCAAGTCCTCATTTTGGCTGGTTAAAAGCTGTAAATTGTAGTAGTAGCATCATCTAGCACATACATGACACTACATGGCAGACAAAGCTATCCAGAATGTCTGAAAATCACTGAACTCAAAGGACAAGAAACAAGAGCATAAAGATCAAACAGGACTGGCTACATTGTGTGAATATATAGAATAAATAGCTCCAAGTTATTTATTTTTTTTCTGGTGGCTGGAAGGGACAGAATACAAAAAGATATGTACTAGAAATGGACACAAGAGCTCTCCAAGAAAGGGTAAGGCAAAAAAGCAGGGAAAAGGGGAAGCATAATAAAAAATTAACAAAATAGATAGGACAGGCTCAAAAGTAATTTGAATCAGATGAGGAAGTTTTGAAGCTAACGTAGAACTTGCCTGAGGAAGCGGGAATTCAAAAGAAGATGAGAAGACAGATGTGTTCTGAGCTGCTCACTGGGGATGAAGTGAGGAGCTGAGGACTCAAGGAGAAAAGGCAGTAACTCCAGAAGTCAGCACACAAGACCAAAGCAAAAAATGAAAGACTAGTCAAATTTCTAACCTCAGAAATGGGGCCCAAACCATACAAGTGCTCAGCTTCACACAGGCTGCCTGAATGTGATATTAAGTGCCTTGTGACAGGTACAGAATACCAGTCCCTGAATGTGTTATGTGCAATTCTGTTAGGAAGTACACAAAGCACATGTGAGAGGCTGACAGCAAAACAAGTGGGTTAAAATTATATTCAAGGTGTTGTCTTTCCTTCTATAAAACTGATATTGTCACCTTTAATTTGTTCTTCCCAAATTAAATTTCTTATCAGTACATAGAATAAGAAAGGCATCCACATACACAGTATGTTACTGTTACAGTGCATTTATAGGAACAGCTAGGCATCCCCACAAAATCATTCACCAAACCAAAAGCAAACTGTGGGAGGACAAAGACCAGCCACATAATTAACTGCTGCGATTTCCAAAAGCAACAAAATACTTCAGTGATTACCACTGCGATTAAGAACATCCCAACAAGCATCATCTTTCTGATTCATATTACCCACTTGTCTTCCATCCTTTTCTTCCCACTACTATTCACACCTTATCTAACTGAATATTATGGTGAGGACACAATGTGTAGATGGACATGAAAGATCAACTCTAATTACAACGTACTGGTAACATCAACATTTTTCTTCACAGTAACAGAAGTGAAAGAAACACAACACTGGGTAAAAATTATATTGCAAAGGTGGAAGAGAGCAGTGGAAAAACTACTTCATCTAGTCTTACACTTCCTAACATCAAATTCACTTGCTGCACTGGTGAGTATCCTAACACAGTTTGGTATTTAGAATACCTAAGGAAATCCAGGGCTGAATACCAGTGTGATACACCGCAGAATCTCATTTCTGCCACTTCTTCACTTCCACCTCACTCTCCCTTTTGCAGTTTCTAGTCATATACTTTCTTTCAAACTGATATTGAATTTGACAGAACTCCAACACTACACTAGATTTACAAATATGATTAGGGTATGAGAATAGGATACATCAGAGACCTTCTCCAGCCAGATCCAATTAATCACGCTACAGAAATACACATCCATGAACATAATTTCCAGTGTTGTGACATCCATAGATTAAGCAAGCCAAGCCCAACTGTAGAGAGAAAAGACAGAGCCCTCTGCTGGGGAAGAAATGCAGCTCCTCCTGTCCTTCCCCCGCACTCCGCTGAACACCCGTGGGCAGATTTAGTTCTCCAAACATCCAGTCCACAAAATGGTATCAAGTTGCTGAGATTGATCTGCGATTCAAGGGATTGACCTACAGAAGCCAAATTTCTGCAGTTTCTACATTTAAAAGCACAGAGGAAAACATTCTTCCCATAGGTTTAAGAGACTAGTGTAACATCATATCTCTGGGTGAAACAGGAAAACCCAGTGTTCCCTTACGCCAGTGTCCACTGTCAGCCCAGGTCTAGCAGTAGACCAAGTTCAGCAGCGTTATTCACATCACACATGTCACAGATAGCTTTGCTTACTGCTCCCCAACCAAACTCTTTCCGTGTATACTCCCTGTCTCAAGAGACAGCCCTTATCTTGTTCAAGGGAATAGCTGAAACCTTCCACCTGCATAAGGCTTTATCACAGCAGCAGCTGCAAACTACTGCTCACATGCAGAATGAGGAGCAATGAAATACCAGAGTACGGTCAGACAGTAGATGATGGCACAAGGGAAAGGCAAGGATCAAGTGCTTATACTAAGATATTCCAGAAAAACAACAATCTTTTTCCTTTCTCAGTCATCCTATCTGAAAAACAAAGCTAGAAGCAACACTTTTCATTCATCAGCAATATTGTTTTCCCTCCTGTAGATTACAAAACACTCAGAAAAGTAGCTGCTCAGCCTGGAACAACCCAGTCTGCACCAATTCCCATCTATAGGCAAACTCTTTAATCAGAAAGTTCTTCTAAGGTTTGCTACAAGTTTCCATTGCAAACTTTTGCACAATAAAATAATGCTGTGTTCACGCTTGTTTGGCTCTAACACCGGGTTTACTGATATTGCTTCTTTGGAAGAAGCAATAAACAACAGTAAAACAATAAGCAATAAGCAACAGCAGAAAACACCAGAGGAGAAAGTGTGACAGCTGGAGATCTGTTCAAGCTCCTCATGTAGAACAGATGGGGCTAGAACTCCTTGGGCATGCCATGCTCAGAGTTAACAGGCACTCACTCACTGGTCATACAACCAAGCAACTCCTTCAACACAGCATGCATTTATTTTCACTTTTCGAAAGATCTCCTTGTGAGCTGAAGCAGCAGAAAAACTCCAGTTTCTGGTGTCATCCTGACTTTCACTGTCTCACATCCTATCCTTGAACTTCCTTCAAGTACCAGATAAGAGCTGTTCAACCTCTGCCAGCACAGAAAGCCTTTGAAGCTTTTTTGCATTGAGACATTTAATGGCAGAAAAAGGGATGGAGGAAAAAAATCTTATAATGCTTTTAAAAACAGAGAGAACACACTCTCAAAGTTACACTTCTCTTTAAAATCTACAGTTTGAATTACTTTAGTGGCAAACATGCTGCTCTATTCAAAATACTTTTCCAAGTTAACTGAACAGCAGTCAAAGCACATCTGTACCAACATGCCCTGAAAACACACTCTTCTCATTATCAACTATTTTCTCTCAGCAGACTTGTGTTTACCCTCCAGAACCATCAATAATCATATTTTCTGGTGAAAAAATAAACACTTAAGTTTATTTCAGCATTATTCAGAGATAAAGTAAAGAACAGAGCCAAAAGAGAGCTACTTAACCTGTAAGAAACAAAGGTCTGCTAAATCCAAGAGGTAGACACAGACACTGTGGTAAAAATTAAAGAGCTCTACAGATCCAATTTATGAACAGGCTCCTCATAAGCACTCTTTATTCACAAATTCCAGTATAATGACCAGAGTCATGGAGTGGTTCTGGAAACCTCTTGACCCTCACTAATAAGGAAGGCTAAGAGCAACTCTTCCAATTCTCAGACAACAATTGCTCAGTTGGCATTTGAGTTGTAGATAGGAAAGAGGAAAGCAAATCAGAAGAAAACACAGGACATCTTAATCACACCCATCTCTGAATGACAAGGACAAAAGGCAGGCAGTGAAAGAGGGTATCTTTTAACAAAAAAACTCTCAATTTAGGCACAGCTTGGCCCAGACTGGTGCAGAGGATACCTTCCATGTCCTACCTGCTCCATGGATTAACATATTTTGGCCCTGCAGGCCTTCTAATTCACAAAGTTTTATCAACATAGCTGCAGTCTAAGACCAGCTCAGGTCAGCTGTGGCTGAAGCGGTGTGGCTTTCAGCTACCTTTCAGCAGTTGTACTGCACAAGCTTCTATGAGTGGGAGAGATTTATCTTTAGCACTGACAGGAGCTAAAGACATTCTTGGAAAAGGATGGCTCTTCACTGCCTAATAAACTTTGTTTCTCTGCATGCCTTGACCTCATGAGCTTCCTCTGTGAAAGACCTAGGGGTCTCTCAGATCTTTTCTAATACAGAATTCCAGAGCAGCAGGAAACATGCAGACAACACATTCCACTGCAATATAAAGCAGACATACAACAGTATCATTGTACACTATCTAGATGAAGCTATCATTGACTTAAAAATATATAAAGAGAAACAGAATATACATAAATTCTAGGCAGGTATGTTCTTACTGAAAGTAAGTGGAGGTAAACTGACAGTCTTGTTATTTGCACAAATAGTGACACGACTCCTAGGAATTGCTGAGAAAACAACACTCAGCTGTTTCCTCCATCAGAACATAAAACACTACGTGTGCCAGTGAATGATTTCACATTGTGGACACAGCCAGTGCCTGTATTGCAGGTAGACCCTTGGTTGACCATATCAGTTCCTGGAGCACAGGCCTTGGTATCAAAATCAAATCCCAGCATTATTTTCAGCACCTCTTTGACAGGCAATTCTTTGCTCTCAGAACTCACTGCCCACGCAGGCTGGAAAGCAATGGCCACAGGCCTTTGCTAAGTGCTAGAGGTACCCTGGGATCACACTCCCCACTGTGTGTGCTCTCTGCACAGGTTCTGTACTCTCTCCTTACCAATGAAAACTGCAAATGTACCATTTCCCTTCAACCCAATACATACAACCATAGCCACCACAAATGATTATTAACTGTGGAGGGCACACAGAGTTTCTACACTCAGTGGTGAACACAGAAATATTGTGCTGGCACTGCTGGTTTGGTGCTCCACAAGGAAACAATTTCTTCTCAGAGAGCTGCACTGGACTTCATCAACAACTGTTACTTAGTGGATTCTCCTCTAGTACTTCATGGTTGCACAACTAAAAGGTGTTTCACAGCTTTTTAACTCTGGAGGCAGGAAAAATGGAAAATGATAGGCTGAACATTTCTTGGGTGTTTGCACTTGGCAGACTGAACATCAATAACCCTAGATTAAAAGCTTCAGTGCTGCTTAACAGCCAAATTTATAGTTTCTCATCATGTTAACTGATACAACACAATACTTCAGTGTATCCGAGAGGTCTCCTGACTTTTGTCCTCTTTCTTTTCTGAAAAAGTAAGATCAGGACAGAGAATTCAAAAGAAAAAAAAATAAAAAGTAAGTTAACACCTAACCTCCCTGCCTTCCCCACAGAATAATCCCAGATTAGACTAGCAAAACAGTTTCATCAGGTGCAGGTTTCTTCCTTTATTCCCTGGCACAGAAGCACAAAGCAGAAGACACCCAAGAAAGACTCATTTCATATGCATGAGACAGATAAGCACTTCCACTGAGACTTATACATGAATAAGAATCTTGTTTACTCCCAAACACAGACAAGTCCGTAACTAATTTCTTTTAACTTTCATGAGACTACCTTGCACCAGGAAACAAGGTTGTGCAGTATAATGCACTAGGCTACTACAATATTAAACAGCAACAACTCACTTCTTGCATGGTCAGCTAAAATCAACCCTACATATGTCCTCTCTGCAAACTACCTAGAAGTCTAATGGTTTACTAAAAAGACCAGGTTATACTGAAAAGCCATCAGCTTCCAACAAGGACAGATCGCCTTATTCACCCTTGACTGTGACTTCAGTAAGATTTCCATTTCTCTCCTGCGCTCACTCAAAGCATTTCACCAAGATTCCTATTTGTCTGTATACACTATTTTCATACTCTGCTCAAACTTTTACCACCTGCAAACACAGAGTGCCCTCTAGCTATGGCCAAGCTCAAAGAGAATTTCCTAAAGTCAGGCACTCAGAGTCACCACAGGAGACAGCAAGAGCACTCTGTTAGCTGTACCCTTACCTGTTCTGGGGTCAAACAGCTGGTTGGCCTCCAAATCTGTGAAAGTGCTGAAGCAGATGGGGCATTTAAAAGAGGCGCGATTGGTGGAGTCTCTCTCGTCAGTCTCGATCCTGCGGCGCATGTGGTCCAGCTTGTACTTGACCACATTGACAAGCAAGCGGTAGTTGATGAAGTAATAGTTATGGCGTGTGGTTTTGCCGTCGGGGGCTGTCTCAACCCTCATCCTGCATTTGATGAACTTATCACCCTTAAGGGTGTTGAGGACAGCCCTCAGCTGCTTCCTGTCGAACTTCAGGAGCTCCAGCATGTCTTCCTCCTTCACGCAGGGGTTCCTGATGAGAATGTCCAGAGCCAAAGCATGCTCAGTGCCATAAAAGCCACGCACCACATATTTGGCAAGACGTTTGAGAGCTGCTGGGACCTCAGTGAGGACGTCTGGGTCAGTCATAGCAGGTCCAGATCGTGAGCTTCATGTATGCTGCAATGAAAAAAAGGCAGATGGATCTTAGCTACTCTTCTAACTTCCAAAGTTCTTATTTATCTTACCTAGAGGTAAGAAAAGGATGGGGTGTTTTCCATTTCACCTTCCTAAGCCTTGTACTGTCTCCTTAGGTGTCAATAACACTCATTCAAAGCAAAATGATGTAAAACATGAGTAACGATTTCTTAAGCAAAAGGTTCCTTCCCCTGAAGAAACTAATTTATGTTTTTTTCATCATTTTAATGCAATTTTTACCTGTGAACTAATACAATAAATTGCCAAACTCTGCAAATTTCAATTTTCAGTTCCATTAGATGTTTCACACACTCTACATACATCTCTCCAGTATTCAAGCCTATCAAATAAAGCAAAAAGTGACAGCAGAAGAAAGGATCTCGATGAGTATCCTATTTTTTTCACCATTATCATAAAATCTGTGATAGGCTTTTTCACAAACACCATTACATAACTTTTGTCCACTCCCCACACTAAGCCATCCCTCTGAGATCACCGACTCTGTACATAACCAAGCAGCTGCTGATGCACTTCCATCAGCTAAGACTTCTCAGAAATCTGTGATCATTTATCACAGTAGTCTGCTTGGATTTTTTTTCTTCTTATGAGAAACAGTGTCCTTTCAAAAAAGTGTAGCATTATCCACTGAAGATTTACTCCTCTTCCGCCCCTACCCTCTGCTGCCACTGAGGAGGGATGTTCCTCTCAAGGGTTATGGCCAGTACAACTGCAAAGCAATTAGGCTGTGGAATGTGAAGCTTCACAGTAAGTAAATTAAAATCATCCTGTCTTTTCTGCCTGTTGGATAAGAAAATCACCACCTTCATGTTTTTCTTTTAAAACACCTCCCTGCTTAGGGGCAAATGGCATTCACAGTGCTCAAACTGAAATTAACTGAACAACATTTGTTGACTGCTTATGTGCAGGCAGAGAATAGCTCACAGCAAACAATGCCTGGATGTCCAGCTACAGCTTCCCTTCAAGGAAATTCAATTAAAACACAACTATCACACCACGAATTAACCATTAAACAAGTACTTCTAGAGTCATCCAGCATTCTGTTGCATGCCAGAGACACAGTGATTTATCTCACACAAAGGAGAGCTTTATTGAGCTTTGCATTGAAGGTAAAAGTGTTAGCAATAAATGATGTCCCATCAAGAGTTAGCCATGCAGTATTTTGGAATCTCTAAGTCAGACCAAATCTAAATACTGTCACAGGATATTGTCTTTAAAGATCAACATCATTCTGTGGGTATTTTTTCAGTCTTTCAGTCACTTAAAGATAAATCTTGGTTTTGACTGTATCTGTCAGCAACATACTGACACTATAAAACAATGCCAATGCAGAAGCTGGAGGGAATCCTTGATTTATTCAAATTGATTAAATCTTATTCAGAGTTAAAGCAAAGTAAAGAATAAATGTAAAGATCAATTTTAAATAAAACCTGGCATCCCAGGAGAGTTAAAAATTCAAATTTTTAAAGTCAAAAGCTTGTTAAGTGCTGATCTGAATAGCAGACAATCTTCTCTCTTCAACAATCCACCTTCCCTGAAACTTCATTGCAGAAAAACTTAGTGATGCAACTTGCAGGGGCACAGTGACTTTCAGCCATCAGTTGAACTTAAAAAAAAAAAAAAAAAAAGGAGAAAAATGCTTTTAAATAAGCACATCTCACTCTGGACACCTGATCTGAGAGCTGATGGAAAGCACTTTCTCTGCATTGATAAGACAGCTGCAGATTTCCACAGACACTTCCAAAACAGGTTTAAACTACAACTTCCAGAATAATGCACTCAAGCAGCTTAAACAGAGACCTACAAGGGACCAATAAATAAAACCAGCTCTAAGAGTTTTCAGCAACAGTTGGAGATTTAATAATATTTCTTAGTGTCAATCACTAGAAAATATTCTTTTTCATCTAGCGGGACTAGGAGTTTTAACACAATTTCTTCTACTCTGCTGGAGATTTTGAGTGATGTTCAAATCTGTGTCCTCAGGTAACAGAGGGCATCTTGTCTGTAATACTGTTTTCTTCCAGGTGGGGACATATGGAAATACAAGCATTCTGAAAACACCAGAAACCATTCTTTCCTGTTATCCTCCACTTCAAAGAGTGGATTAACACACTATAAGTTCTAAACCCTGCAGAAGATAGTCTTTGGGTGAAACAAACAACTGACCAGTGGAATCTTTGAAAAAAAAACCAAAAAACAAGTGCATACCACTGCCAGATCTCACCAGGCCAAGCTCATGTCTGGTCCATGAAGAACCCAAGGTTTTGAAACCCTGAACTGCAAATTCTTACCATCTTTCACCAGGCAAAACAGACACTGATTCAGCTCACAAAATTCAAACCCAGGGGACTTTACCACTGCATCCTTTAGAAATTATTTCACCTTCCCCTGAAGCAGTAAGTCAAACCTGAATTAATTACATGTGCAAAGAAATATGGTAACACCTTTTAACAAGATTATAACAGATGTGCATCTGTTTCATAATAATGTCTGAACTGACCTTAATAATTTATGAACATCAAGGAACATTTCCAGGGAAAAAAAATACAATGGCCAAGATACTCAGCTATGCCAGTAAGCAGCTACGGCATCAATAATAAGGCACACCAGACAGCATCATATTCAGAAACAGCCAAAAGAAGAATTTCCAAATTTAAACATGGATTTATTAAAAGAGACAGTTGGTGGGGAATTGTTCTGGGTAAATACATTAATACAATCCAGTATTATGGGTACAGGAGGAAAGCAGACCTGTCTCTGTTAACACAGTAGGACAGCAAACCTAAATACACATCTGTTGGGTTTTTTAAATTGCTGTAATTGAAAGAATTAATATTGGTGTGTCTATAAAAGGCAACACTGGAAAAAAAGTCTTACAGTTACACAACACAATCAGATCTGCTGGGTGAAGAAAATCAGGGTACCTTCTGCAAGATTGCACCTAAGGTTGAGTAAAATGTGTAAGGCCTTCAGCATAACCAGAGATGCCAGAAAGGGTGTCAGAGGGAGAACACAAAAAACCCTTTGGTATGATGGGATCAAAGACCACACAGAAGCCAGAAACTGAACTGAGCAAACACCTCTACTTTCAGGACTTTTCTGATGCAACATCAAAGCAACTGAACTCTTCTCCACATACAACAATTTCAAGAGTTTTCAATTTCAATGAACTCCAACAGGAATTGCGCTAATGAAGTTAGATCGGATTTTCTTCCTGCTTTTCCTGGCTAAAACTGAGACAAAAAGTATTAGAAAGGTGATAACCTAGGAGCCACAATGTAGATGAAAATAGTACTAGCAAATATACCTAGAAAACCTACCTCAGCCAGTGAATTAATATGAACTTTTATCCAATACTGCAAATGTAGATTATCCTGTTTCAACATGGATTTTGAGACTTACATTAATTTCACACAGAAAATTCAATGGTCTCACTATTCATATATTTGACAGAGGATTTTTAAAAGCAGGATCTTAAAAAAGGAAGCAGACTGAACTTCAGACTCATATTGATATACAAAGCTTTTGTAACACCCCAGATCTCTTTTGGAGGAATACCTGGAGTTGCAGGTTTGGCTGTGAACCTAGGCTATCAGACACACCATTAACACTTGCACAGAGCTTCCTCTTTTTCCCCAAATTTATTTAGTTAGTGCTCTTTTCCACCAAATCTTTGAAACCAGCTTTTGCTGTTTTGCTTGGATAACGTTTCTGCAAGCTTCTGACACAAGATTTTTAAGAAAGGGGGAAAAAAGTTACTTGCTTACACCACTGACATAGTTTCTCCAGGTGAAATCAAGATCAGGTTATACTAAGAGAATCCCCTCATCTATGAGGGGTAAATGAGGCAGGTACAACAGGCTTCCTGGAGCCAGTGCATGCCATTTCCTGCTCCAGCTGTCACTTGCAAACAACAGATCTCAGTTTTGTATTGTCTCACTAAACAGATTTAAAATTCTGCCTTTCAGAAGATGAGGTTAAGCTAAGAGAAGCAACCCTGAATCTTGCTGAGTACAGGACGGGAAGGCATAAATTTCAGAACTACAGTGGGAAAATATGCCATCAAGATTTTCAATGTCTGTACAACATAACCTCAGACACCACTCATCCTTTCCAGAAAAGGGGTACAGAATCTTCCACTTTTAAGTCTTGATTTTACTTTCATTCTCTGTAGTAAGTCCAGACCTGCCTTTATCCCCATATCCATTGCAAAATAAAGTCTTCTGACATTTTATCAAGAGCTTAGTGTGTTTCATTCCCTTGAGAGTTCACGAACACTGCTGTTCAACCTTCCTCCTGCACTACATCTTGATGAGAAATAGTGTATTTTCATTGCAAGACCTGCCTTGAAGTATGATGGCAGAAAAGAACAATTCGCTTTCACTGAATTCCCATCTTCTTATCGGCTTTCCATAAACTGAAACTAGGAGGCCACAGGTACCAAAAGGTTTTCCTCACTCAGGATGAGAAATTGTGCTGCGGGTGCACAATATATAGAAAAGAATGTATGGCTAAGGATGGGGAGCTTTCCCCACATGGTGGCAAAATTGACCTATTTGTAATGTGAGGCCACTGAAAAATCTTAATTATGGACACCAGAACCTCTTACAATTTACACTCTGATCTGAACCTACCAGGAGAATACATGTTATTTTGGAGACTTGTTATACAATAACAATTGAATACATGTTATTTTTGTGTAAGTGTTGGCACTTACATAATGTAGTTGTAAGGTTTTGAGGTTTGTTTAAAAGAAAGAAAGTAAGTAAGATCATTTCTCTCACGTATCAAGCCTAGGAAGTCATGATTACACCAAAGCGCAGTGGGCTTAACTCCAGCATTCCTTTCTATGTTTCTGACAGAAAAAAAGCAGTAATTGCTTTTCACAGTATGGATTCACAAAGACCTAGAACACCACACTTTTCATCATGATAGATTATATGAGCAATATTACCTTTTGGAAATTCCAGAAAGACAAAAAATTACGGAATTATTTGGTTCAGTACAGTTCTAGTGCATCAGAGCGCAAGCGAGTATACACCGTGGGTATAAGCAGTAAAGAAACAAAGAAACTAAGTAACAAGACACCAGATTACTCTAATTAATATCGTTTCTTGTTTAGAAAAATCCCCTAAAGCATCCCCTGAGAAGGTGAGCTGTACGTCACAGGAAGTGAAAGGCAGGAATGCAACTCCCATCAAGCCTCATTCCTGCCAGGAAGGCATGGGTTCCTCTCCCAGGCACATGGCTCTGCCCTCACAACACCATCCTGTGCACCAAACAGATCGATTAGAGGTAGAAAAATACTTTTTTCCCACCTTTTTGATATGTTTTTCAACAGTTTAATAAGCTGGTAGTGATCTCTTGACGAGCAACAGAACCAGCACCAGTAGGAGAGGATGTCACTGCACTGGAAAAGACGAAAAAAAAAAAACTCCACTGTTTGTGGATAAAAAATATTATGCTACCTAGACTTTATGAAAATGCACCCTAGCTGTGTACAGCTGAACGCCCTTTTCAGAATGCTGATCATCTTTGTTCATTCTAAGCCGCTTGGAATGGCACAAGCCTGACAGCTGGACCCATTTAAGAACAGCTCGGTGGCACTGTGAGATAGGATGTTTGCCTACTTCTCAGGGAACCAGGACGCTCCTGAGGCCAGAAGAAACATAATACACCAATAAAAACCCAACCAACCAAAAAAAAAACACCAAAAAGAAACCACAAAAAAAAAAAAAAACAACAACAAAACCAAGAAAACCCCACAACCCCACAAACCTCACCTTGCTGACCTGGAAAACTGAATGGTTACACACCACAGGCTGGTTGGCTCAAACGATGCCCATAACCCTGCATCTCCCTTTAAATTACAAATTACACAGACCTGCCGAACTACAATAGCAGACTAAGCTTTAACGCCAGACAGCGGGGAAAATCCGTATGCCGTCTACACAGCCTCCCATTGCCAACCCACTTTTATATGTTGAGGTTTAAACATCGAACTGTGTAGGTTTCTGCAGGAGGAGAGGAGGTAGAAGAGGTCAGCAGTACCCCTTAAAAAAAAAAAAAAA
>VWZS01007285.1:143818-199778 GCA_013397075.1 Rhabdornis inornatus
AAAAAAAAGACAAAACAAAGAAGAAGCCTCAACAAGCACCGCACGGCAAACGGTGGGAATGAACCAAGACAAGAAAGGGGCCCAGATGGGCACAACGGGTGGGGAGCATGTGCTCTGCGGACCGCTCTGCAGCACCCAAGCGCCGGGCCGGGGCCTCCGCAGGCACCACCGCGCTCCCTGGGGCCGGCACTAACCTGGCGCCGCTTCCAGCTCTTCCCGGCTCCGGGCGGCGCTTCCAGCTGCTACGCTACCCGCATCACCGCCGCACGTACCTCTGCCGTCAACGACGGCGCCGCTGGCGCTTGCTCCGCACCGCCCTCTCCCTCCCCGAGCGCCGCCGGAGGGGCGAGCGACAGAGAAGCGAGCCAATCGTCTGCTCCTGCAGAAAGGCGCCCTCGCGGGAGCTAGACCAATCAGAAGTGAGAACTGCGCTGGCCCCTGGACCAGACAGCCCAATAGGCTGAGAGAAATAGCAAGAACGCGTGCCGCCATTGGCGGGCTCTCCCGTGGCCGGGCGTTGTTGCTACGCGGGGTGAAGATGGCGGCTCTGGATCGAGTCAAAGTGCTGGTGCTGGGCGACTCCGGTGAGTCCGTGTCCCCAGGCCGTGTGTCTTGAGACCGCTCCTTGGGGATCTGCTCCTCGCCTTTCTCCCCGTTACCCGCATAGAGGCCGGGACCGCGTTCACTCAGTGCTGCTCCCGGCCTCGCCACCTGTAACCCTGGCACCGCCTCCCAGGAGTTGTTCTCTCTCTGTGCACTTGCAGGTGTCGGAAAATCGTCGCTCGTTCACCTCTTGTGCCACAACCAGGTGCTGGGAAACCCGTCCTGGACAGTGGGCTGCTCCGTGGATGTGCGAGTAGGTCACGTGCACGGCCTCTTCGTGGCAAGGGAAGGGCCTTAACTTTTTATTTTAATTACTTAACGCCCCAGAAAGAGGTGTACTTTGACCGTGTGTTTTGCTGAGGGCTTAATCTTCTGATGCAAGTAGCGTCAAATGTGAGGCAAGCACTTGTGTAAGCAAATTTTGACTTTCCAAGGTTGTTACAATCAGACAAGACATTTGTGACTCGCAGCTCCACTCCCTGCTGCAGTGGCCACTGGTGTGTTACAAGTTACAGAGTGGCCATGTCCTTGAGAAACAGGCAAGGAAAAGCCAAGTTGTCAGCCAAACACAGTGGGGAAAAACAGTTTGCTCGTTAGATTGTGAGAACACAGGAAAGCTCTGGGTGATACTAATGTGTTAGGAAAAAAAAATTAAAATTTAGGGTCTGACATGCTTCGGTGCTCTTAGACCTGGGTGAGGAAATTAACAGGAGAAATTTATTGTTGGGACCTGGACACCAGAAATGCAGAATTTATCACAAAGACATGTTACAGAAAGCAGAGCTGACAAAGAAAGTAACAAAGACAATAAGACTCTCCCTGTCTGGGAAAGAGATAATAAAAGGCTGAAAGTGTGGGCTAGTTAGCATGAGAAGTGAGAAATCAATAACCAATAGAAGACTGAATAATAATGAAGAGAGCTGCATAACTTGTAAGTCAGTGAGCACTAATTCCTTTATTTGCCAAAATGTATAAATACTTGTAAGCTTTGGTGACTGATGTACACATTTGGCGAAGTGCTACTCTCTTGTACTTCAGTGCTGAATAAATTAGTGTTGATTTTCTAACCTAACTGGGTAAGAGAGTTTATTTCCTGGATTTTGTTGACAATTGTGACCATGGGGTTGCTTCTCCTCCCACCTACTTGGTGCAGGACCTGCTGTGGGAAGAATGAGGGTGTTCACCTGGCAGTTCTTTGGCCCAGCCTACAGCCCTCATGAGACATTGATAAATGCTTTTTTCCTTCATCACTCTTTGCTGCATTCTCCTTGAAATGCATTGCCCTAGGTTAGGAATGTATTTCCAAAATCTAAGGAGAGGAACATGGCAGTCCTGTTTGATTGTGGAGCAAAACTACTCAGCAGATCTGGGGGCAGCAGTTGTTGATTAATTCAGTTGAGATGTCAGAATTTGGGTAGGAAAAAGATGTGGTCAGTTGGAATCCAGGTCTGTCACCTATGTTAATATTCTTGCAGTGCTGCCATGTGGGTTTTAACAACTGTAAGAAGTCAGGACCTTAATTTTTCCATTTGCTTTAGCAAAACGCTGTGTCTGAGCACATCATGAGATGTTGGGTTAGTTAATACTGAGATGCAAAGGATGCTCCCTGTTTGCTCACCAGGCTCACACGAGATGGTGATCTCCATCTCTGTGGTGTCCAATGGCTGCTGCTTGACTTATTCCATCTCTCTTCCACTTGAAAGGTTTGAAATAGTGTCAGCATAAGAATTTCCAAATTTCTATCCAAGTTCAATAATCCTTCCATCTGAAAGTGTGTCATATGGATTAACTCCTGTGACATGGTGTTGTCATTATGTATGATGTAAATTTTTCATCAGATCCATGACTACAAAGAAGGAACTCCAGAAGAGAAGACCTATTACATTGAGCTGTGGGATGTTGGAGGTTCTGTCGGAAGTGCCACTAGTGTGAAAAGCACACGAGCAGTGTTCTATAATTTGCTGAATGGTAAGTTTGCTTGGTGTAAGTAGGGTTTTACTACTGTTTCTGTTAGGAGCTGTCCCTTGGTTCTGAGGCAGAGTTCCAGGCAGCCTGCCTGAGGGCTACGTTGTTCTCCTTTCTGATTTATACAAGAAAAAACCTGATACTGTTCGTAGGCAGAATCTTATGGATTGTGTTGAGAATGGCAGATATTTCAGGCAAACCTCTGCAGATGAGCTCTATCAGCCTTTCCCTTCAGTGTTGTGTGGCTGGCACAGCAGGGAGGCTTTGAAGGTGCAGTGGTTGCCTTCACCTTTCCTGGTCTGATATACTGCAGAAATATGAGTTATATTTTTAAAATATTTTTTTATTATTTATATTTTCTTGTCTGTTTGGTTGTAAAACCTACAGCAGAGAAGTTATTATTTCAATTTTTATGAACTTTGATAGTTACATCCTACCGTGGCAAATTTGAACTGTCTCCCATAAAATTGTCATATGGTGGTAACCATCTTGCCTCTGCTCATTTAGCTTACCAACTTATTTTTAAGAGTTGAATCTTGCAACTTGCTGCATATGTAGAAAGAAATATTTTGTGCCTTCTGTTGAGATATTGTCTTAAAGGCCTTAGTAGTTCATCTGTGTCTCTAACAAGAGCAAATAAGAGATTATAAACATAATAATGCAGTATTTCAATTGTTACTTTTTGTCATCCCAGGAAAGTTCACTAAAAATAGATGTGTATCAGACTATGTGCTTCTTAAAATCTGGCTCAAGTGTTCTGTTTGATTCTCCTTGCTTATGCCCACTCATTTGAAGGCCTTTCAATAACATGTTAAACCACACAATAAACATTTTTAGTCTGTGATTAACTAGTTATTTCTTCTTCCTTTCTCAGGGGAAAACTGTGTTAGGTACCTCTTGCTTATACTGTTAACTAGATTTCTGTATATAAGACTTGAGTTGAGTTGTGCCCTCAAAGCAAGCCTGTTTGGTATATGAAAAAAAATTTATTTCTTTTTGATACCAAATCTACAGTGTGCCACGGAGTGTGGGTCAGACTTGGAAATACCTTAGAACAGCCCATTAGGAAATGTAATCTTGGACTTGTGCATCTGAATTATAATTGCTGGCATGCAAATAGAGTTATTTATCTCCAGTGCCCAAAAGATACTGATTCGACAGCTTGCATATGAAGAGCATTGACTTTGGTAGTTAACCTTGGGTCATGTTTCTTTCATTAGATTAATTTCTCCATTAGAGCTTGTATCACAAATTGCCTCTGCTTGACCTGATTTAAGAAGAGAAGATGAATGCATTCCTTCTGCCTGACTGCTTCTGCTTTTCGGGCTTGCAGTGGTCTGAAAACCAGTCAGTGTTTGGTTGTGGCAGCAGCAGTGCAGGCTGCCGGGTTGTTGACAAGGCTAGGTACAGTTTGGTTTTGGATTATCCACAGATCTTCTTCTTTGCTGATTCTCCACCTCATGTGGGGACTGTGATAGCTGAAGACAGTGACTGGGCAGTAAGGCTTTTGCTTGCAGACCTTGTTGTGGGAGGAGCATTTCCTTGAGTAGTCACTGGTCCTGCTTTCTCTTTTTGGATGTTGACAGTCTTTTTCTGCTGGTGCAACTAACTGTGTGGGCTTTAGATGAAGCAGATAAGGGAACTGACCAATCAAAGACGTAACTGAGGGAGCATGTGTGGTGGTGGAGGGTTTTTCTTGCAGGTTGTGCAGCAGTGCCTCTGGATCTGTTGCTATAGGCCAAGTTATGTTGTACCAGGCATTTTCTTTCTACAGTGGGGGTGGACACACAGCAGAGTTGCCTTTTTATACTGTTACTGAGATAAATGCTTTGAAATAGGGCTATAGCTATGATACGGTGGGAGCTCTCGTGGGAGAGTCTGTGCACAGTCAGGTGGGGTAGTGGAAAATGTTTGTGGAAATGTGGTTTGTTCATAGTGTGTGCAGTGGGTGGCACCTCTGGGAGTTAAGGTGAAAGACTAAATTAGGAAGTTTTTCCACCTATAGGCTGTGAAGTGTTTTGAGAATGAATCCTGATGCAGATAAGGGGTATCATTCCATTTTGTCCTTGAACTGATGGTAGTTTGAAGTCTTGAGGAAGTGGGAACATTCCACATATTGCAGAAGGTGTGAATAAATAGAAGAAATTTGCTAGCCGAGTTGGTGATTGAGTTAGCAACTGTAGTTATCAGAAGTGGTTGTCTGTTAATAGCACACCTAGGAAGCACATCTGAGACTGTCTCAGAATTTACATTTTGAAGGCTCATGGTAATGAAAAATGCTAGAAACAATCTTAAGTACAATAAGTCTTATTAATTCATGCTTCTACCAGCCATTTAGTGGACTATGAAATTTTATCAGTGTCTGTTTCCCCTTTGGATACCTCCCCAGTCATATAGCAGTAATTCTTGAAAATGCAGGAAAGCAGTAGTTCTCTCTGAACTCTTTTGAAACAAAGAAAAAGCCTTTAGACTTTATAGATGGTGTGACAAAAAATAATTATGTTTACCAGAGAACAGCTAAATTTTCTGCTGCAGTAATAGAGAATTTCAGTATCATGTGAAGTAGACAGAATCGGTGAATGTCTGTGAGCCTTTTGGAGATTAAACCCTGAGGTGGCTGTTTGTTCTCTTAGCTGTTGGCCAATTCTTGATAAGCAGCTTTAAAAAGCCTGTTGCATCCTGATATTTTTCAGCCTTACTTATTCACTGTAACTGAACTGGTTATACGTCCCTTACTCCATTCTCAGATATCTGGGAACCTGCCAGTGTCATTTTGGTAAGATAAGGAAGAGAGTATGTATCTTTAAATGGCATCTTGCTGTCTTGTCTTTCGCTCTAGGGATAATTTTAGTGCATGACTTGACCAACAAGAAATCATCCCAGAATTTGTATCGCTGGTCTTTGGAAGCACTCAACAGAGATGTTGCTCCAACGGGAGTTCTTGTGACAAATGGGTGAGTGAAAAACATCCGTGCAGAGCTCAGACGTGGTAATTCCAAGCAGTTGTAGAAGTCTTAGTTCATCTCTAAAGCTACTTGGTCTCCACAGGAAAGTAGATATGGTTAGACTTGGAAGAAAGAAAGAAATGGTGAATATCAAAGAAAGTTGATTGTTGATTGTTCTTCTTCTTTTATACTGCCAATCAGGCGATTCTGACAGCGCATTCCCAAACTGGGTAGCAGAGACCTTGCTTTAAGGGAAAAGATGTTTACTGCATTCTTTATTTGTCTGAGGCCTCTGTGAGAGTAGGTCCAGTCCTTGTTACTTCAAGATTCCTCTGTCCGTCCTGAGAGATGCCATTGTACAGGAAGTGTCATGGGATGATGTGTCTGGGCAAAGAGGCATTCCCTCCTTGCATCAAGACTGAGGAAGATTTTTGGTTTGGGTAATGGGGGAATTATTTTAGGAGTGTGGCTGAAAGAGCTTAGAAAACTCTGCTTAAACAGCATGTTCATGATTAGCTCTCCAGCACCTTGTCAAGGATTTCCTCCTGTACCTCTGTTCTCCTGTCATCCATGTAGTGAAGGAGGTTTTAAAATCATTGCTAAACCTCACACATGAGCAGAAAGGCAGTAAAGACGAGTAGCTTTTTGTGGGAAGAATATCAATTGTTTATTTGTCTGTTCTGGTACACAAGTCTTTCTGTAGAAACATAGGAGATGGGAGAGAGGATTTGCCTTGTATAAATTGCAAAATTCTCCAGTGTCTCCACAGACAGGTTCTTCAGAATTGTTTTAATTTTCAAAAGTTCAACTACTGTCAGGGACATGATGTTCAGCCACTAGCAATTCCTTGCTCAAGTTGTTGCTGTTGGTTGTAAAATTACTTGCTAGAAAGCTTGGTTTAGGTAAGAATGACAGACAAGTGATTATCCCAGCTAAGGAGAATAATTGAAGTTTGAATTCTTGTGTAGTGACTTAGATGCAGAAGCCCTTCCTTAACTTAAAGATACTGCACATTTTAACTTCGATAAATGGACCATTAATAAATAAATTACTGGTTTTTGAGAGGAACGGGGGAGGTGATGTTGTATTTGTGCCTACTTACATGGCCATTGCCTCATTCAGGATTGTATTTGTTTTCCTCATCAGTGACTATGACCGTGAACAGTTTGGTGATAACCAGATCCCACTGCTGGTAATAGGAACTAAACTGGATCAGATCGCAGAAACTAAGAGGAATGAAGTTTTGACCAGAACAGCATTCTTGGCTGAGGATTTCAATGCTGAAGAGATAAATTTGGTTGGTATCCTTGTCATCACTGTTGTATTTCTTTTATATAGGAGTGACTCCAATTTTTAGTAAGTAAAGATGTTGTAACAAAAATTTGTCTTTTGGAGATTTTTCCAGTAGTGCCAGTCATTCACATTTCAGTTGGTTGTGCCTCTTGCTTGATGAAACAGATATCTTTGTTTCGCTATAGGGAGATGTAAGGGTTATTAGATAAGGTCACTTAAGCTTAGAGTTGTTGGCTGGGAGTTAAAAAATTTTCTTTTTCTTGTTCATAGCTCTGACACAGACTGTCTTTGAATGTCTTTGAAAGATGAAGATGGCTTTATATAGATCTATGGTATAAAAATACATGTGTTGTGTGAATGCTTGTATACACACTCCCAATCTCAGGTGTAGCCTATAGAAATCACTGCCTGACTGTATAGCTGGTGGTGGAAGAAAGATGTGGACCATATGGGGGTTGCTTGGAATTCTGCAGTTGATTCACAGAGCAGTTGGTCTCTGAACACAGAGCAGTTTTCTCTGAAGTGACTGTGGAGCAGAAATCAGCAGATTCATTGTTTTCCCTCACTGATGGTGTGTGTCAGGGGAAAGAGTATGTTCATTTCCTTGTGTTTGGCTTCTTTGCAGTGATTTCCTTGTGCTTGTTTTGTCATTGTCTTTTGGGTGTTCTAGGACTGTACCAATCCTCGTTACCTGGCTGCAGGTTCATCCAATGCTGTCAAACTAAGCAGGTTTTTTGATAAGGTAAGTCAATGAAATGATGTTTTATCCTGTGTATCAAATGCTGTCTGGGATTTGAGCATGAACAACAGTTTAAGCTACTTCTTTCACATTCCACTCTCTGAGCTGTTTAAAGCCAGGTGTGGGGAGACCAAAGATTGATCTGCTTTTGGAACCCTACAGGAGATAGCTGATCTGCTTGAAGATTTAGTTCCTGATCTGCATAGAGCAGTGAAAAAGAACTCATAAATGTGCAAAGACACTCTGCTTATGCTTTTGAAGTTGTCAGATGTCCTGGTTTAGGGCAAATTTGGGGGAAAACCTCCAGAAGGAGCCCCCAGAAAGAAAACCCCCACGACTCCTCCCCCCACCACCGGGTTCGGGAAGAATTTTCTCAGAGAGAAGTGGAAAAACCTGTTTATTTAACAAGGAAAACACTCCCCAGCACACACAAAAAAACCTGAACAACACCAGATGACAAAAAAGTTTCTTCACTGCTCTGAAAGAATGACAAATTCAGAAAGTCTCTCCTGTGAGTGGTCGCCCAGTTATCGGTCTCCAGTGCTGGGGATGACTGCTGCTGATCACAAAATGGAGACTCCTGGTGTTTCTTGGTGTTTCCCAGGTCCCCGTCCGGAACAGGTTCAGATGGTATAATTTTATTTAGGCAAAAGCAAAAAGTAGGAAGAAGCAAGCAAAGCAAGCAAGCAAAGCCAGCAAGCAAAGCCCAGCCTTTCCTAAACACAGACCATGGGGGAGGTGAGCCGGCCGACAATAAGACAAAACAAACCCTCACCCTCAGAGCCAGTCCCAAAAGCACAGAACACTACACAAAGCACAAACAGAACACACGACTGGGGATATGAGCACCACAATGTCACCCTAGGACATCAGGTCAGAGGGATTGCAGTATTCTGAGGTAGTAGTGTGGGGAGATACAAGATTGGTTAGCTCTGTTGATCCTAGTTAAAGCAACCTTTAGGAATTAAGAAATTAATTAGGAGTATTAGTCTCCCTTCCTGGAAAACAGATCATTAAGGTCCCTATGCAAATGAGAGAAGAAATGCTCTGTTTTAAGCATCCCCTGGGCAATGACAGCGTAGTGGGGCTACTGTGCAGTAGTAGGAACCACTATCCCTGTAGAGAGCAAATGAGAGTAACTGACTCTGAAGCAGGAGATATGCAAACCATCACCTCCGTTACCCAGTAGGGTAACTAAATTAAGTGTGTTGAAGTTGAGGATAATTAGACAGCTTAGACAGCTTGTCTAAGAATGGCTGTAGGTGGCCATGTAACTGCTGTATATGCTAGGGCATTGCACTAAAGCAGTAAGTCTGGAGCAGTGATGTGGGGTCAGACCTTGTCCCGCTTAGCCAGGAGTTTCAGTGCTCGTGCATGAAGTGTTGGTTGCAATCCAAGATTATGCATGTGCTGTGCAAGCTAAGATCATTCTCTGTTGTTCCCAGGTCATAGAGAAGAGATACTTCTTAAGAGATGGCAATCAGGTTTGTCACTTTTCTTCCTTTTTTGTTTCATTTCTCTCTGTGTAATGTGAACTGCTGACACAGTTTAAAGCACAAGCTTCATGAAACCTAAATGACAATCTCTGCTGGTAATTGAATTCTTATATCTGTGGAAGCATAGCTGTTAAGGCTATACAGAAGAATGGCTGACTTCTGTCACCTGAAGTATTTGTCTGTAAAGTGATTGGCAGTGAAATACTTAAGTATGCTAACATAGTAGAAGTTGGAAGAATGATGTAAAATGGGCAAATATGATTTCTTTCAGCTCTGCCAGCTTCAGGCTGCTTGGTTGCAGATTTAGGCCATAGATGCTATCTTGAAGGTCAACGAAAAGGCATTTTTTTGCACAGCTGGAACTAGATTTTATGTTTTAATACAGGTAGTTTCCAGAGTCTCAGTAGAGCCACAAGGAAAATTGCAGTATGATATCAGCTTGTAATTAATTCCTGAAGGACTGAATTAACTGTTTTCAGCCAGCTGGGGAAGTACTAGCAAAATGAATTCTGGTTTGGGCAGGCCACTTCAGCTTTTGTGCCCCCCACCTCCCCATTTGCAATCTACCATGCAGGGAGTAGTGAAGTTGCATTTACCATATGTAAAGGTGGTGCAAATTACCATGAAAAGCATCGATGAAGTACAGTCACACCTGCACATTGTTAGAGGTAGCTGTGAAAGAAGCTTGGGGAGAGCTGGGAGGGGGAGTTGAATTTACAGATTACAAAATGCTTCCTTTCTCTGAGCACTTTTGTAGTGCCTTTTAAAAATAAATTTGCTTTTGCCTCTTTCAGTTCTGCATAATGCTTTTTTTTCTTCCCCTTTCCCCCTCTCCTCCCCACAATCTAGTGCAAGGAAATTTCCCTTTCATGGAAATAATATCTTAATGCAGAAACATGCTTGTGTGCTGGTTGTCTTTGATGCATGATGTAAGATTTTAATTTTTATTATTTGATCCTATTCAGTGGCTAGCCAGGGATTAACTACGCATTCCTTTTGGCTGTGTGCCGAAGATTGCAGCCTGCTGATGACTATCTACTTCCCTGACAGGAGCTCAAAAGCTTAAAACAAATCTTAAATATCAAACAGCCATGTTTAAAGAAGCAAAATCCAAATTGGAAATGCAGCCTTCAATACAACCTCTTAATGTTATCATTTGAAGTTATCTACTTAATGTAACTCTTACCGATGTGTTTGTGGGTTTTCTACAGTAGGTCGCTACGATAATTTGTGTTTTGAGATATTTCTGTTATAAACTTCTTCAGGATGAAAAGAATAAGGTTCAAATTTTTCATAGCTACAACTTCAATCAGATATGTGATAAATAAATAATTGTTACTCTTAATTAGTGACTTTGATGTAAAAAATGCTAAAGCAGATAACTTTTTACATATGGTGTTCAGGTACTTTTTAGTTATAATGATTGCATTTTTCCTCTTTAAATTCCCAAAGCAGTTTTCATGAGGTGAACCTTTGTACAAAATCTGCCTGATTTTGTCCTTAGAGATGAATAAACCAGTACCTTAGTGAATACCTTACATATCTGTTTGAGTTTTGGGCCTGAAAACCCCAAGTAAATTTAATTTGTGGAGTTTTTAGTGGACTTCTTTTTGGGAAACCTCTTTAGCTTTCTTTTTACCAGTGAAGTGTGTAACCTAAGCAATCTGCTGTGAATTGTAGATTATGTTTTTGTCCCATAACATCCATACAAATCCATGTTCTTCTGGCATGATTTGTAGGGCTTGGTTGAGTCCCTCCATTTTCATACACTGTTATTTCCTATGAAAGTGTGGAATTGTTTTGGGAGAGTGTGTCTGCTGGGTCTGCTGTTTCTGCTTGTGTGTAGCAAGTAAGGTAAAAGTTACTCTGGCCTGTAATCTACTAGTTTTATGATGCCAGTAGGGCAGATACGCAGTATTACAAAGCAGCATGTCACTTTCTTTTGGGGATTCACAGATGCACTGGATTGAAAATCTGTCTGAACTACTGTTAAAGCCAGAGAAGCTTCTGATGGTTTCAAGTTGATTTTCTTTGTGAACATCCATAGTCACTGTGTAAGCAGTGTCTGCAGATGGGCTGCAAAAGCAGGGCTGCTAATCCTTTGTATTGTTACAGTTGTTTCTATCCTGATGGTTTTCTTTAAGCTTTCAGCCGTTGATAAAACTGTACTTTCAACTGCCAGTGAACTGCTGCTGCCCGGGTTTGAAGGCATGAAGCCTCAACAGCTCTTTGATATGACATGGTTTATATTGTTTTATAGTTTTAAATATGAATGGAGGAGAAATTCTTGTATGCACTTGAATCTGGGGGGAAATACAGGCTTTGAAATCTGTCATTAACTGGGTTAGGATTGAGGCTTTCAATTTCCCTTACCAAAAAGTCTTAAGGAGCCCCACAGAACAGATGAGCCATAATGAGGTTGTGCAGTGTTTAATTAGTGGTGCTCCTCTAGCAGTCAGCTGAAGCACTGTGGCCCTGATTCTGGAGATAGTGTGGAAGATGTTGCAGTTGGCTTGGTAACAGTGTGGGCTAGAGGGAGCTCTTGCTGATTCTGACATGACAACTTGTCTTCCCTGCCTCTAGATTCCTGGCTTCTCTGAAAGGAAGAGGTTTGGAGGAGGAGCGCTGAAGAGCCTTCATTATGACTGAGCACTGAAGAAGTGGAAGACACTTCTCTGAGTTCCTAATGACATTCCCATTCCAACTGGGTGCTCAAAGACAGTAATGCTTCTGTCAAGCAGACTAAAATGATATTACAGCTGGCTAGCCTGCTGAAGGTTCTGTTGTTGGAAAAGACTTGGGAAAGGTTTTCCAAAAACCTAATCTGGAGCCTAGAGTACTTCTTAGGATTGCAGACTGTCTAGATCTATGGGAACATCTGTGGAAAGTGTGCAATTATTTGAATGCCTCTCACACTGCTGTGGGAAACTTCATCATACACAGCATGTATATATGACATCCTTGTCTCCATTTGGAAAACTTATGGACAGTCTTTGCAATTATTTGCATTCATTTACTTCTAAAGGAAAGATGACAGTGAGTGGGCCTCTCATGTAAAGTGAGCAAAACAGAACAATGGGTAAGGAGTGGTCTGGAAAATAATATAATGCCTTCATTAAATGGAGTGTTGTTTCACCTAGAGCACATTGTTCATCCTTATTCAAAAGGGATAAAAGCAATAGGCAAGATATGAAAATGATTTGAAGCCTTAAAAAGAAAATCATAAGTAGAAAGCAACTGGTGTTAGTTCTGCTGCTTAAATTAAAATTGTTTACTTTGAAGAGGGCAAAGTAAATCAGGTTCTCCTGTTTATCTTTTCGTAATTGATTGTGGTCTTGTTTTTTATATTAAATTAAAAGGCAATTCATTGAAAACTGATGGAAAAAGTATGTTTTTACAGAGTGCTTATTTGGAACAAATGTGACATGGTCCTACTGAGCCTGAGGACTTAGTGGATTCAGAAAACATGAAATACAAGAACATCCTCTGAATTAGAATGGATAGAAATTTAGAAGGGATTTAATGCTGTGTGAAAAGTAGGAACTGAGCATGATTAGGAGGAGAGTTCTGTGATATAGATGTTTCCTTTACATAGTTAGCACTAAGGATAGAGGAGACTTGATCTGGTCTGATCTCCTGTACAGGGTCTTGTTTTCCTAAATAGCCCAAGCTTTGCATGGTTTCTCACCTTGCTAGAATTCCATGGAGTGGTAAAAGCCACTGATTTATGGCAGTTCCTTCTTTCCACTCCTTCCTCAAAGTCACCTCTAATGGTTAAGCCTCTGGCAAAGGCTAACTAAGAGCTGGAGTTAGATATAAATAGAGATTAATAATAAATGAGGATAGAAGAAAGTAAAATGCTGGTGTGAAGTTGACAGGGAGCAGAGTTCTGCAGTCTCTGGATTAACTCTGCCTGCAGCTCTTCTGGCAGCTGCTTGGAAATAAATGGAAACCGGCCTACTGCCACTAATCAGGCACAAAAATGGCAGCTGGGTTCACCAGTCAAACATTAAAAATACAGATGCTTTGCTTTTTTTAGGTCATTTCCAGAAAGGTCTGGGAGCAGTTGTAAACGTGGGTGCAGTAAGTTTTTAGATGCTTGTGTGAAATACATTGTTAGTTTACAATTAGTTTGCAACCAGAAAAAACAAAGTACCAATATATTCATAATTAGGTAAACACATGTCTGAGCTGTGCAGCTCGTGACAACACCAATGTCTCTGATCCTTTGACAATGAAAGCTGGAATTGTTTTCTCAAAGTCAGGTGTGGTCTTAAGGTAACAAGATCTGGGCTCCTTCAGGTTCCTAAGGAACTTCAGAGCAGAACAAGCAAGCTGTAGTGCTATTTCCGCCTTCATGCTGTGGCGTCTTTAGAGTGGCCAAACACCTGGCTGCAGCTCACCTGGCTGCATATTTTAAAGTAGGCCTCTAGCCCAGAATAAGTGTCTGGTTTGTTTCGATTTCAGCAGGTAACCACAATAAGGTATATTTTTTCCTTCTTAGGACAAGGTGATGTGTAATTGAGTTGTGCATGTTGATGATGTTCCATTTCTTTTTGCAGGAAGTTCCAGCTTCTTGTCAGACCAGGAGTATGTGAGGAGCTGGAGTTAGTTACATTGCTTTTCCACCTTACCTGCTTCAGCTGCCCAAAAAAGGTTCACTTTCAAACTTAAGGATGTGACACCACACAACTTTTCTGTGTCACACTTGTTTTATGTGTTTTACCTTTCTTTTCTCTGCACACACATATCTCTTCCATGCCCTGTGACCCTTCAGTCTGTCTTGCCTCTGTCTGCCTATAACTCATTCTCTGTTCCTCCAACTCCCTTTCTCACAGTTACTATCCCTCTTTCTCTCCCCATTTACCCCATCTGTCTGACCCTCTGTGTCACAAGAAGTCACAAAGACTCCTCTGTGCTTCCTGCTCTGCTCTCTGGTTTCCCTTTTTTTCCCATTTTCCTCTCTGTTCTCTCTGCCATGCATTGCCTCTCTTGCTGTACCACTGAAATTCGGTTTCTCTGTTTTTCTTTATCTCTGCTTCTGTCTGTCTCTGGTTACTATTACATGCACACACATTTCACATCAAAACATTGTTACCCAATCCCTTTAAATTCAAGCTACTCAATGTCTCTGTGTTATTTCCCAGGCAGAAATACGTGCCCAGGTGCTGTGTTCCAGAGGTGTCAGTGAAGGTGGCTCATGCAGGCACGTGTGGGATGTGTTCGACCTCCCATGCATACACAGGTGAAATGCAGAGCGAATAAACCATGAGCCTTCCCTGTTCCCGGGGGGCTTGGCAGAGCTTTCTGGTTGATCTATGACCGCTTTGATAACTGGAGGGATAGTCAGAATGAATATGAGTGTGACCTTAATATGGAAAATTTAGCGAGGATGCCACTGGCTTTTTAAGCATATGAAACCTATCCAGTAATGGGTTTTTGGGTGCAACCTTAATACAAATTTTCATTATTGATTATATTTGCAGAGGCAGCTGCAATATGCTCCATTTATCACAAATGAGAGATGAACTGCTGTGTCGTAGTCTGCAATCAGTATCAGTCAGCTATGGTGAAGTCAGGGTTTGGGTTCTCATTTCTCAGTGGATAACAAGGTGACAGTTTTCACTGATTGAAAACTGCTTCTGCTTTTCAGCAAAGAGAGCTTAATCCTTCTATTTCCCTTGTTAGTCAGCTCCTCTAGTTAGAAATAATGTTTCTGTCTCATTTTCCTTACAAGGATGCTGGTTACTTTGATTCCTTTGTAGATTTGAGCGAGTGTGTGGCTTAGTGCACTAGTTTGCTTCAATAAAAAGCCATTATCATTATTGATGAACCTGTCACTGGCTGGCAAGTTACCATGAAGTGTGCAGAGGTAAAGCTGTCCTTAGTGTCCTTTGCTGCAGCACTCTGTGTTAGGTCCTCAGACAGGGATTTTAGGAAAAAAACATCACATAGTTATCAGGTGGAAGAGGGGAAGAAATATAAAACCAGTTCCAATCTTTAATTTCGAGTATCAATGGCAAAGCTCTCCCACCTAGTGAGAGCTTGTACACATGTACATTACACATGTAGCCAAAAGTATTATTCTTAGTGTGTGGGAATACAGCTAGAGAGCAGAACTGCAGCACTGTTCAGCTTGTCACAACCAACAGGGATGTGTTAGCCATAGTAGGCCGCAAGCCTTAGCAAGAGTAAGCAGGATTTTAAAGAAGGAATGTAAGAGATAAGAAAATGCTTGGTACGAAGTGCTTGGTATGCAGTTTTGGAGAGAATCACACGAAATACTGTACGTACCTAGATAGCTTTAAGTGAAGCATTGATTAAGCAATGTTACGTAGTTACAATTAAGCAATATAGCCTAATTACACAAATATTATTGGTGCGTTATTTTTAGCAATAATTAAAATGGTATATAAACTCTGCTTTGTATATCAATAAATGGCTTCATGGCTTCTTGCAAGCAGATCATAAAAACCGTGTCTCTTCATTACCACCACTGTCAAATGGTGCCCCCTGTGAGGACTGCAACTGCCAAACGGCGGAGTCCCCATAGGACAAGACTCTGCTCAGAGAAGCAGGAGGGACAAGACTCTGCTCGCAGGAGAGGAGGGATGAGACTCCGCTTGGAGAAGCAGGAGGGAGATGCCACTCGGGAGAAGCGGGAGACGCTGGCCAGTGACAAGCAACAATCAACCCCTCTGGAAAGAGGTGAGCTACAGGGACTGGTTCCCCTGAATTCTAATTTGCTACAGGGAAACATGGGGCAGAAAATGTCCGGACAGGAAAGAGAAGTTTTTGAACTTATGCAAAAGCTGTTACAACAGCACAGCAAACCTTTGCCTTCAGATAATTTAAAGATTCTGTTAAAATGGTCATCACTTAAACTGTCAGGGGTTTCCCAGTCCACAATCTTTACGACAAATTTCTGAAACAAAGTGGGAGTAAAACTTTGGAATGCCATAACGAAGGGAGACAAAGTGGTTGCAGACATGCTTCCCTCTTGGAGGGTTGTCTTTAAAGTTCTAAAAGCCCAAGAAAAATCTCATGCTAAAGATAAAGGAGATATTCCATGCCCCCCCTCCACAGCAAATGCTCAAAGTTCTTTAAAACTGGACGAGATGGGAGATTTAACGGAAGAGACTTACTCTTTCAGTACAGCCCACGCCCACTCCTCCCTCTGGACAAGTCCCCAGCATACTTGTAAGGAAGGTGGTTTAGATGTTCAGAGCTCTCTGTGGCAGCTAAGAGACTGTGAAATCTAACTTTGCCAGCTCAGCTGCTTAGCCAACGCCTGCTGCAAATACCATTAAATACAAAAATGTGTTTTCTTTTTCCTGCTTTGGCAGGAAAGCATTGTATCGCCAGGGTACAGCTGTTGGCACAGGTTCTGTCCCTTGGCCTTATCAGTGCACAGAAATGCTGGTTCCATATCTACTGAGATTGCACAAGGAAGTTTATGCTCAGCATACTACCACAGACTTCTCTTAAAAAGATTTTGTACACAAGACAAGCTCGTAAATAAAAACACATGCTCTTTCTTGACTAGATCAAAATGAAGTCTGGACTGTATGAGCAAACCAGCTTAAAATTCAGTCATATTTTTGAATAGGAGGAGCATGAAGTGAAATAGTGGGTGCACATCTACATTCCCTTTGACCTGAAAGTTAGTGTTTACACAGTGGAAATGCACTGCTGGCTTTGGGTTAAAGGCTGTTTAAAGGACAAGGATGCTCAGTAGCTGTGAAGGTTACGACTGTGGTCAGAGCTTTTATCTTTCTGTCTGATACCATCTGCTCTTCCTGAGGGCTTGTTCTGTGGCTTACGTGGGTTTGTTTGTGGACTGTCATACCACTGCTGAATTAAAGGTCAGATCGCAAATTCAGTGGCTGTCCAAAATTGGCACCAGAGTGGGGAAGGACAGAACAAAGCAATGTAACTAAATTTTCTGCTGACTTCTAAGAGTGGAGGTTCTAGCTTGCTGGCAGAAGCATGACAGCAACATGAGCATGTGGCTTCCCCAGCTTCTATTCGTGTAGCATCTGCTTTTTGGCAACAAGGAGTGTGTGCTTTCTGCTCCAGACAACTTTTATGTACTTTCCTGAACAAATAAATGATAATAATTAACATGTCTGTCGTCTCCTGCTGAACAGTCACAGAAAAATGACAAGGACATATTTCATAAGAGCCACTCTACAGGAAAGTACATGTTATTAAAAAGAGCCTTTTTTAACACAATGCTGTTGGCAGTGATAGAAAAAAAAGTATAAGCATTATTGCTTTATTTTGCTATATTGTGATTAAAGGTTCAAAAAAGAGTTTAAATCTCCCGATATTAAGTAGTACACTATCAGATAAATAAAGACAGCTGCTCCAAAGAACTCCTGTCCCATTTAGCAGTGTGTAAAGGGTTAACAAGCAAAGAACAGATGCAAATTGGGGAAGCTGAGATCACAGAGACAGGAGTGAATGAGCATGTTTATTGATACATACATCACAGATGCATTTTAGCTGATTAAGATAGGAGGAGTTGGTTCTTTCAGAAACAGGGTGCATCACCGTGAAAAGCAACAGGTTGTTGCAACAGGAGGGGCGCAAATGCCTCAGAAAGGATCTCAATCACCTATGATGTCTTTTGCTCACAGGACAGAAGAGCTTGACTTTTGGACAATGCCTTGCTGCAGGAGGTAGTGCTGAGCTCTCATATAATAATAGTTCACACCATGCCCGCACTACCTGAATCAGCAGCAAACAAAATGCGTTTTAATGCATATGGTGTGAATTCAAATTTTTTTAGTCCCCTTTTTCTAATGGATCAAATACAAGCTGCTTCAACTTCTCATTGAAAGGAAATCTTTTCCATTCTCCTCCTCATCCTTCATTCATCACCAGGATGTTGAACAGTAGCTGTTAAATTTCGAGCAAGCCCATTGGTATTTTCATGCTGCCTCTCTGAAGTAGATGAATTCTTTGAGCACCTCTTCAGATGCCTCTGAAAACAGTTCAAAAGTAATAAGCTGCTGGTGTGCAGGTACCATCCAGTTGTACATGCATCATGTAGCAAATACAGTGGTATTGGTGTCTTTTGCTTTTTGACATACTTATTTTGGGTCTTGTTGTGTCTTTCATAGCTGGAATCTCCTTGAAGTAAAGGCCAGGTAAAGACGTGCACTGGATAATGTTATGAACCCAGAAGGTAGCTATGAATGCTTTTAATGCTCATTCTTCCAGGCTTAATTAGTTGTGTTTATGCCCCATGATTATGCAATAACATGCAATAATTCATCATGCTTCTGTGTTTCATATTTACGTGATAATGAATACAGTTACTAAAATATTAATGAAGTACATCTATACTTCATGTTACATAAGATTTATAGTCAAGATTTATACTGCAACTAACTAAAGGGGTTGTTTAGGCAAAATCACAGAATCGCTGAGCCTGGAAGTGACCTTTGGAGATACCTCGTCCAATCCCCTGCTCAAACAGGGTCAGCTGGAGCAGGTCACCCAGTACCATATCCAGATGGGTTTTGAATGTCTTCACTGGTGGAGAATGCACAACCTCTCTGTGCAATCTATTCCAGTGTTTGAACAACACTTAATATTCACATCTGTGGACAAGAAGGGAAGTCCACAGAGCTACAGGCTCATCAGCCTCACCTCCATCCCTGAGAAGGGATGCTTCAAGGCAACTAATCCTGGAAAACATGTTTGCACACATGAAGAATATGAAGATGACTTGGAGTGATCAGCATGAATTTAGGATTTCCCTCTTGAATGGTATGGGCTAGGACAGAAACACAACGTGTTGAGATCTTTTTTCCATATTTCATATAATTTGGAAATCAATAAATTAAGTGGCTTTTCAACAGAATCTTGCAAAATTTGGAATGGAATGGAATGGAATGGAATGGAATGGAATGGAATGGAATGGAATGGAATGGAATGGAATGGAATGGAATGGAATGGTTAGACAGCCTAATCAGCTTTAAAACATTACGTGGCCACCAAGTAAGTAAAGTCACAACAACTTGTCCGTTTTTAGGAAACAAGAACAACCAGGAAATAGGCCTACAAATAATTAAAAAGCAACACCTTTATTTTTACTTGTCTCTTGAGAAGAAAACAAGAAAATGGAGCCTGTAAAGAGATGTGAGCAAGGTGAAATGTAGGTTCTCAAAGAGAAATGTAAGCTAAAATGTGATGTTCTCTCTCCTGCTGTTTGTCTCAGTAAAAGAGGATTTTGGAAACCCCTGAAACTCTGCAACTGCAGTTTGCTAAACTGTAGTCAAATGTGTAATTCTTCATTGTCAGAAAATAAGTGAGGTGAACTTTTTGCTCTTAAATCTTGTCTGGTAGGAAAGGAGTCTCAAGTGTAGTGACAAATGCGAGGTACTTCATTTCTTTGGCAATGATTAATCGCTGCTCAGGGTGAGCTAACATATTCACAATCTCTGCCTTGTCTTGGAGAATTCCTCTCTGCTGAAGCAATTTTTTGTGGCAAAGCTGGGAGAGGCCAGGGTATGGAGAGAGCCTTTATGGTGTGCAGAAACAGAGACCTGAAGAAGACATAACTTGGAGATTACTCAGTCTGTATTCTTCTAGAGCCAAGGAAATGTCTCTCTCCCTCTCCGGGACTACTATTTCTTCATACAGCCCACCTGCTCCCTCAGGGCAGCCAGCTTATTTTTCCAGCTCCTAAAAGTGGCAGCTCTTAGTGGCTCAAATGTGTTACTGAGAATGGTGTGAGGAGCTACCAGTTTGCAGAAAAGCAAAAGTGATTGGGCTGCCCCTCTTGCAGCCCAAGCTCTCATTGACTGCTATGGCGGTCACAGGGGCTGGTAACTGCTTTAGGGAGGAAAGGCTTCCAGGATGCTCTAGGAGAGGAAGAGACATTAATTCAGGGTCACATTAAAATTTCAGTGTGTGCCTCCTAGAAATTTTCTCCTGGCAGGGCATATAAGCAAGCAGGTGATGGAAATGGAAAAAATGCTGCTTTTTCTTTTCTTTTTTTTTTTCAGAGGGAGGTTGAGAATTCAAAGTAAAAACATCAAATAAAATCAATTGTGTTTTTCCTCTGTAACTTCTGGAGTGCAGAGCTACTTTCATTAATATTCTGTAGCTAAATGCTGCCACTTCTTCCCCAGCAACAGCTTTCTTGAAGAATATTAATATTTCAGGATTTGTAGGTTCCCCTTACTAACTGTAATCACAGGAATACAAAATCCTGCCCTGCTTTTGGCCCCAAAATGCTGTGTAATGTTGCCACACAGTGTTTCACAAATACCACTGCTTTCACCATGATGAAGATGTGATCTGTTCTATCCCCAATGTAACACAGCTCAGAAGAATTAATGAACAAATATTTGTTACACATTTAGGAAGTTGTGTATGAAAATTGCTAGAGGTACAATTTATGAAAGAAGCATATAAAACAGTTGCAAAATGTCTTTTCTTGGTTCTAAATACCTTGTTCTTTCCCCCTCCCCAAGTGTGGGAACTATAACCCCTTTTTCAACATCTAAGGGGAAACAGCAGCAATGTTCTCTCACCCCCTGTTTATTCGGATTGATCCGGAGGCTGGTTCTGCAAAGAAGGGCGTTTGGTTAAATACAGACTGGGCTGAGCAAACAGCCCAGGTTGAAGATTCCCTTGGACTTTATCACTCCCAGCACTGTCAGCCTGCTTCCAGCCCAGTTCAGTTGATCAGTGAGCAGGCTTTGCTTGGCGGGCTGCTTTGGCCAGATACCTGCTTGGGGTTTGTGTCTGCTCCAAGAGAAGGATAACCAGGAGGAGGATGGCAGGCCTGCAGGTAAGAGATTGGGTGCCTGCAACCCACCAGTGCTGGCTGTAGACACCCTTTCTGTGCTCATGCTAATTTTTTGGGATCTATTTGATTTTATTGTGCCCCTCTTTTGTGTGTCAAGGTGTATTTTTAAAGCTTTCTTGGGATGAAGTATTTTGCTGTGTTTCATTTATAAATAAGCCTTTCTCTTATCATTCTTGGTCAGGAAATCATTCTTGGTCAGGACCTCTTTATGGTGGGAGTTGTCCTTTCCCCACCCTTGGCATGCACCCCTCCTCCTGTCCTGGCAGGGGGTGTTTCCCCCTCAGCCTATGAAATCTAGCTGGCAACATCTGCCCAGATGTTGCAACCCTGAGCATCATCTTCCCTACCAGTCCTGGGGAGCTGCTCCATTCAGGGCTGTTTCTCAGTACCCCTTGAAGGGCACCCTGGAACAGCAAGGCTGTGGCCATGCCCTCCTCTCCAAGCCCCAGCAGGGCAGCTGGCAGGAGCTTGCCCTGCACCATTTGCCAGAGCAGGGGGGAGCTTTGGGAGAAGGGTGTGATAGGGTGGGTTTGTGGCTCTAGCATAGGAACATGAGACTTGCAACCTTGAATCTCATCAGCACCTCACCACTGTCATGGGGGGCCAGCTGCCCCAGGGCCATTGGGGTGCCTGAGCTGCTGCAGGAGGCAGCAGTGGCGATGCTTCACCCCAGGACATGGTGAGTCTCAAGAGCTTGTGCAGGATCATCATATTTCTGCCTGGACTTTTAGGATGTCATTGTTACTAAGCCTGTTCCTAGTCTTGGAGATACATGTGTGTGCTCCTTCACCACCTTCTGTATTGCTCATTATTTTACACAGTGCTCTTACAGGTCTCATTCATCTCTGAGGAGTGCTTGTCTCCTCAAACAGTAAGATTTCGCTTTGCTTCTTTCCTGCCTGTCCATGACACATCCCACCTCTCACTATCCTCTTTCAGCAGCCGGGCAGCCTTGCCCATGTACCGTTCCAGATGAGGGTCATGGCTGTGACTGCATCTTCCATGTCCGTCTTTGACTCGCTCCTAGCAGTCCCTAACGCCTTGTAGGCCGTTGTGGCTGTGGCTGCAGGCTGAGTGTGGGTCTGCCCAGAGCTGCTCATGGGAACAGGCTGCTCTGCCAGCAGCTCCTCTCCGAGACATTACATGTGTCCCTACTCTGTCATCACCTCACCTGCTCAACCTTCTCTTAGCATCTCTCCTCCAAAACTGTTGGTTTACCACTCCTCTCCACTCCCCTGGCAGCCATCCCTCTCTTCTGTTGTCCACAGAGTGTCATGTTCCAGCCTAGAGCTGAGCAGCTCCTTTCAGGAAAGGTCTGGCCCTGGACCATCTCCAGCACTTTTGGAGCAGAGGGATGTCGAAATGTCAGGGGAAGTGGCAGCTCCTTCTGGGGATATTAGCCTTGCAGCACCAGGGCACAGCTCTGGTTTTTGTGCTTTGGCTTCAGCCTGCAAGGAGGCTATGAGCCCCACATAGAGGGTGAGAGACCTGCTCTGCTTGTTGCCCCAAATGCTCATGCCAGTGTTTCTGCATTTGTGCTAAACACTGCAGTGCTGACTGATCTGAGCTGATAAAAAGTGCATGCTTCTTGTCAAGAGAGGAATGTTGTTTCCCTATATCCTGCAGCAGGAGCTGATAGAGAAATATATTATGCAGTGTTTGAAGAAGGGTCTTAATTATTTTGCAGATTATGTGTTCAGACTTCTAATACATTTTTCCCATGCCTGCTGTCTAATCTGGAGAACAAAAGGTTATGGTTTATAGGTCAGAGCATGACAGCCATTGTAAGCAGTCTGCTTTACATCCCAGTTATTCCAATCAGTGGGCTTTGCTTAATTGTTTATTCTGTGCTGGGCTTTTATCTCTCTCATTTATCAAAAAACTACAAAACAAAAACCAAAATGGAGGCAGATGAATTCCTAAGGTTCTGTTGGCATAAAAATCTACAGGATCTTGAACAAAATAACAACAGTAGTTAAAAGCAGGACTGAAAACAAGCAGCCACAGAGACTATTTTGTGTAACAGAGAAACCAGCTGCTCAGCTACAATAGTGCCCGTCAACCTACCCAACCTTCAGATATCTGTAACTTACCTAGGAACTGTAGAGGCCATGTAGAGACCTTGGGGGAGATCCTCTTGGACTCAAATCATGGTGCCACTTTGCTGAGAAGGGTTGGGTTCCATTTTCACAGATTTTTCAGCCCAGGAAGGATGCTCTGCTGATGGGCAGGCAGAAAGAGGTCATTTACCTTGGCTTGGGCACACCTTGTGCAACACAAAGTCAGAAGGAGGTGGGAGGTGGTAGGTAGGCTCAGAGGATTGGGAGGGAGAAAGGCTATGGTGTGCCTGGCCCTTTCATCACTGCTCCTACCCAACCTGTATCAGCAGGGTCCCTGCATGGTGCCCCAGAGCTCTGGAGCATGATGATTCCAAGGCATGCAGGGAGGACATGTGGCACAGCTTTTTGGGAGCTCATATGATGTTTGACACCAACCCTCTATGGGCATGTAGAAGAGAGAAGCCTCTCTGAGGTATGCCCCAGGGAAAGAAAATGAAACAGAGAATAAGAAAAACCACATCCAATCTCCAGGCAAAAGTCTTGGAGCCACACTCAGGGTGATAAATCACCAGTAAGGCATTTCCCCTCCAGCAGCTGCGGTCCTTCCAATGTCTTTTTTTCAGCCCTCGATGCAGTTACTGGAGAATTCTATTTTTTTTTTTTCTTGGCAAGAAAGAATTTATTTGACCAAACAATGATGCAGCAGCTTCTGCCACCACTCTCGAGGCAGCAGGGCAGTGCCACCCTCTGCAGCCCCTGGTGCAGCTGGGGAAGGCAGCAGCTCTGCATCCAGCCCAGTGGGAACGTGCCTCCTGCATTGCTGCCCTCGGGCAAGGTGTGGTGCAGCACCAGCGCGGGCACAGAGCAGCTGCTGCCACAAGATGCTTGCTGCTGAGTTGGTTTTCTTTCTTTCCTCTGGCCCAGCCAGCAGAGGCAAAGGGGCTTTTGGAGATGTGGATGGGCAGTTCATATGTGCAGGTCGTCAGCTTTTTAGTCTGAAGGACAAGGGATGGATTTGTCATAGCAAAATCTCTGTGCCTCCTTTTCCCGTCACCCCAGCAGTGTGGCACGGGGCTGCTGGGGAGCACATGTTGCTTGCCAGGTACACAAACCCTCCGGAGAACCACTGACTGTCCCCTCCCAGCTCTCCATCAGCATTCAGCAGAGCCTGTCGAATCTTGCTGGCTACGCTTCCAGAAAATGAACTTGTTCCCTCCTCGTCGTCTTCCCCCATTCCTCCCCTTTTCACTAGGGCTACCCCGAAGGCAAACACTCGGACCACCTCCATGTTACCGGTAGAGGAGGATGCAGTGTGGAAGTCTCAGTTAATTCTGGAACTGCTGCAGTCCCACGAGATATTGCTGCATTTCGGTTTTAAAGAAGGGGTGGNGCATATCAATATTATGCTTCTTGCAGAACCCAGCAGAAAGCAGCTCCTAGCGATGCATATTCATTTGTAAGACAAGAGAAATATCCTTCCTGAACCGATGGAAACCAGGTTGTTTTCAGGTTCAGGTTGAGCAGGGCTTCCAGCCAGCCTCGGCCCCCTGGGAATAGTCTTCTCTTACAGGTTGCTGAAAGGAGCCTGAGGAAAATGCATGATTTCTCAGGAGGTTTCAGACTCGCTCACTGAGTGTCTGCTACATTTGGAAAATTGTAAGGGGGCTGCAAATTGCCCAAGGTTGAGCACCCCTGGGGGAATAATCCAGACACTGTAATACTATATATAAAATAAACCAGGTATAAGGACTTTGTCAGTCCACTTTAATCTCAGACCTGTGCCTCCTGGAGCATCATACCATGCTGAGGATGGTCCCTGCACCTGCCAGGGCTGCTCACTGGTAGTCACAGCCAGGATGTGTGACAGGCAAGCCTCAGGGCCCCTAGGTTTTTCCATCCTGGCACCGCTGTCTCAAGGCTGATGAGCAGCCCTACTACTCTTGCAGTTGTTAGAGGGCTGCATTAATATTTAACTCCCTCCCCAGGCCACGGGGCTGAACCCCTGGTCGCTGCCAAAAGACAGCTCTGCGTTCACACAGAGGTCATCAGTTTTGTGGCTTCCTGGAGCATCTCTAGGGACTGTATTTACATTTCTGACAGTGCAAAGCTAAGGTCTGGTATTTCTGCTTCCCTTATGTGTCTCAGGCTTGCTGGGGGATTTTCCAAGTTCTGCAAAGCTGGGATGTGCATCCACTCTATTCTGTGGCTTTTACCCATGCTCAGCTGCAGGCAGGGCAGGTGTGGGAGGATGTGTAGGTCTGTTCCATCTGTGAGTCTCTTGGAAATTCACTGCTCTAGAGACCCAGAAAATCACCCAGTAATGGATTAATTCTCCCTTACTACCATGGTGGACAGTTCATGCCCAACAGGACAACACTTATTTAGGGCAGATCAGTGACACAGTTTAACTTGGCTATGTTTCCCTTCCTCCTTCATCCTATCTACATCCTGACATTTTATTTGAGCATGGGGATTTATCACAAGGCATGTCAACCAAATGATTCCCAGTTTCATTCCCTGAGAATCTGAGGGCTCACAGAACAAATTTGTAAGGCAGTCTGCAGATTTTGAAACACCCATGATTGAAGGAAAGCCAGATTGAACATGAATGGTGCTAGCACACATCCATAACCTTGGTGCATAGCTCTTCTATCCATCACCCTGTTGTCCTTGAATCTGTCAGTATATGTGATATTTGGGTTATTTCTCCAGTGGCTTGATGGAGCAGAATGTAGTCAAAATAGACATGCAGACTTAGGAGAGCAATTCCTCTCTGTGCTTCCCAGCCCACCACATGGTTAGCTAATGAAGCAAATCTAGGAGCTGAGAAAATGATCTGTGGCAACATGCAAGCAGATCACTTGAGAAAGTCTTAATGCATACAAAGAGCCTGGAAAAATGTATGGGAAAGCAATGGGTAGGTTGTTTGAAGCGGTTTTGATTGTGTTTTCAAAACAATGATGAGCTGTGTGGTTTATTTTACAGTACATGTCGGGATTTGGAAATGAACATATTTCTGAGGATCCACGCTGTCCAGGAGCTTTACCGGAGGGACAGGTACTGAGTTTTTTTTAAGTGCTTTATCAAAATGCACTCAAGTGAATATCTAATCCCTTGGCTTCTTTTCATCTTGACATGTTTCCTTTCTCTCTGCCATCATGAAAATCTCCAGGACCCTTCTTTATACAAGACTGGAATAATAAGATGCTGGAAGAAGTCAGAACTAAAGATTTCCATTCATACTTCCTATTTTTAAGTTATTTGTAAGCTTCAAAATTTCACCTTGTGTGTTAAGACTTGCCTAAATTACCTCTGCTCAGCAATAGGGTTTTTTCCTAAAGGAGTCTGCAATACAAGTGACTCAGCCACACTGAGAAGGAAGCCACCATCTCTGGATTAAACCAGAGCAGAAGTTTCAAGATTGGCAGAGAGATATGCTCATGGAGGAGAGGCAGATTACACAGCTTCTGTAGGAATGGGATTCAATGAAGCTGACATATGAGTCTTTGGCAGGGGAAAAGCTTCTTTGTAGGGAGGCGACATGAATGCCTGTAGTAATAAACTGACAGATTCATTCTTAAAAGTAACTTCTGAGCATGTTGAATGAAAATAAATTTTGTGGGGTCGTTCTGTTTTAAGGAAAGGAATCGCAACCCATGTGGTGCTACCCTCCCGGTACCCAGAAGCGAGAATGAAACACTGAAGAATTAAACCTCTCTCACCTCCTATCGTGCTGCCGGAGTGTGTGCTCCTTTACACCAGCACACACTCTGAGGCTGCATGTGGCTTCCCTTGGATCTCCTGTAATCCTTTGGATTTGGATGGCAGCACATCTCCTCTGAAGACATGCTTAGAGGATTGGGGTTGTTCAGCCTCAGAAGAGAAGAGAAGGCTCCAGGAAGAATTTATAGCATCTTCCAGTACCTGAATGAGACTACAAGGGATCTGCAGGGAGACTTTTCACAATGGCATGTAGTTGATAGGACAAGGGAGAATGATTAAGCCAAAAGAAGGCAGGTTTAGATTAGATATTAAGAAGAAATTATTTACTGTGAGAATGGCGCAGCACTGGCACAGATTGCCCAGAGAAGCTGTGGATAGCCCATCCCTGGAAACGTTCTAGGTCAGGTTGGATGGGACTTTAAACAACCCGGTCATGTGGGAAGTGACCCTGTCCATGGCAGGGATGTTGGAACTAGATGGTCTTTAAGATACCTTCCAATCCAAACCATTCTAGGATTCTATGACTTGGTGCTTAGCCAGTTACATCCCTTGGTGCTCCTCTTCCTCATCTATGCAAAGAGGCCAGTAGAATTAAGGTCAAATGGAGAATTTTTCAACTTTTGCTTTTCCTAAGTTTTCTGGATTTCCCCAGTTCTGATATTTTACATGTTGTGTGCCAGTGAGGACACTAACACACAACACGGGGACACATAAAATGTAAATGTTCCCTAGGCGTGCATAGCAGCCCGCGGTGTGCTCACAAGACAAACTGCTGTGCTGATTCAGGCTGGTAGTTTGGCTGGTACAGTGTCTTGTTTACTGAGGCTGGCTAGAAAAAATGTAAGAGAGAGGCACCTTAAAACTGGAAGATCAATAATGATGGCTGCTGGTCTAAAAAGGCAGTGAGATGTGGTGTATGTGCTCTTTGAGAATTTCCTCAGCAGCACCACTTTCCAGAGCAGACTCCTCCAGCTCCTGGCCTGAGGTGCTCTCATCTGGACTGAGTGTGGACTCTGTGTCAAAAGAGTTAATAGAAAAGCCTAAAAACAAGTTAGACAAAAAAGATCTTCAGTCCCAGGAGTGGATGCTTTTTCCAATGCAGTATTTATAAGACTGACATCTGCAGTAGTGCTGGCTAAGATAAAAATTCCAAGGGTTATTGATCCCTCTGCTTCACTGCACACCCATCCTGACAGGATGGAGCTGGAGGGCTGGAAGCTACACACACTCAGAGAGCTTTAGCTCTCCCCTCTGCCCACCTCTCAAGGCAGGGTTTGATTCTGTATGGACGGCTGGTCTGCTCACCAGCAGGATACAGGATACTATAGCAGACCTTGCAGGAAGTAGATGGGATAGCATATGGTATATGACTGTCCCATTGGGGTGTTTTCTGTAGTTCTTGGATGTCTTTGCTTCTTGCTGATCTCAAACAAATAGATGATGGCCTACTTAGATCAAAATGGTTCATTTCTGTTCTTTGAAAAGGAGGATCTGTCCTGCAGTTATGAACTCATAAGGGTTGCTAAAACCTGTGCTAGTCATAACCACGGCTCTGCAAAGGGGTAAGTGTCCCCTTTGTACTCCAAAGGAGGGCTCTCACTGTGCAGAAACCCTGCAGGAAAGCAAAGGCTCCTTCACAGGTCACTGATGCTTTTGGGCAGCAAGCAACACTGTCAGGAGGAAGCAGTACGAAGCCAAAACACCTTCTTTGGGCACCAGTTCCATAGGCAGAGGGCAGGAGGAGAAGGGGGAATTCAGCGCATTCAGCTTCTGTAGGTTGTTATTAGCCTTCTGGAAAGCCAGCCAGACATGGTGCTCTGGGGTAACTCCTCTGAACACTTGGTCTGAGAAAAGTTTGTGATCAATACCGGTCTGCTTTTCAGTCTGTATTCACTGGGCATTATTTCCTTTTCCCTGATACTCCTGATTCTGACCCTGTGTAGCACTTCCCCTTGCAGCTTACTCTATGGCTGCCCCAGTGGCTGTGCTGACTCCTTAGGGCACTTTTGTGGCATGTGGGAATGGTGTTTGGGGTCTGGCTGGTGCCTCAGAGGAGCAAGAACACACAAATACTGGAGCTGAAGCACAGCCTCGGGAGAGCACCGCACCCTACAGCACCAGGGTGCTGGGTGCTCAGGTCAGTGGTCTGCTGGAGGCTTCAGAGCCAAGTTCCATGCCACTGACTCTCACTCTTATTTTTCCTTTTCCTCCCATCCAGAATAACCCTCAAGTCTGCCCATATGGCCTGTACGCGGAACAGCTCTCAGGCTCTGCTTTCACCTGTCCCCGGCCCACCAACAAGCGAAGGTACCATGACCCCTGGCAGTGGGTGGGGGATGTGGCACTTCGGGTGAGCACTAGTGAACGGTGGAGAGGCTGCCTCAGTGCCACCAGTGCTTTCTGCAAGCCTAGTAGGGTATAAAACCTCTGCTGTGCACTGGGAGAGGGACAAGGACAGAAGACCACAGGAGAGGAAAATAAAAGGCTTTGGTGGGGCAAGTGGGTTAAGAAAATGTTGAGAAAGGAGTTATTGGGGCGGGAAATTAAGTGGTTTTCTGAGCAAGATGAGGAAGCGGGGGGATGTTCACAGGGACCACATCATCCTGAATGGGTTATGTGTGTTGTGTGAAACAACCTTGGGGTTTCAGCCCTGATGCTTCTATGGAAAGATCACTCCTGCCACTGGCACTGGTAAGCACGCGATGATGGACAGTGTAAAAGTCAACCTCTGAGAAAGCCTCTTTCCCCCTAAGATATGTGTCTGCACACTGGTTGGGTCAGTGAGCTGCTAGCTCAGTCTGTTCCCATTTTGGGGCTGCCCAGTGTCTCAGAAAAGTGCCAGGCACCCAGCATGATCTTTAACACCTCAGCGATGCTGTGAACAGCTTGTTCTAGCCAGCAGCAAACTTCCCAGACCTCTGTCACAGTTGTCATGTTCCAGCCATAACCAGATTGCAGATGATGGGTTTCTCTTCTTGCTTCTCCCACTGTGGCTCTTCTGTTCCTTTTGCTGCTTGTTTAAATTAAATGCATCATCTGAGATGCCTCTGCTCTCCAGGCTGGTGCCAGCTCCCAGTGTGCATGGGAAAGGGATGAATCATTGTTTGCTGCATGAAGTTGTTCTTGATGGAATTTTTCCAGGTCTCAAGGGAGAGCTCCCTCTTCCCCTCTCCCACTTGCCCAAACTGCAGCCACAAGTGTTAACATATCAAGAGCATTGGCTGCCCTGCCTAGCTCAGGCTTTTCTGATCCCCTCTGCTCCCTCACCTGACTGAAAGCTCAGCTTCGGGTTTGGCTGCACCATGCAGGGTGTGTGGATTCCGGAGTGGCAGTGCTGGCAGGGCCCACAGCCACAGCAGGCAGCAAGGAAGGAGAGCGACGGTCCCAGGCAGTGACGGAGGCATAGGGGACCTCCTACAGCAGCAGGAAGCATCACATAAACTCTGGGCTTTGCTGCATAGGCATGGCCAATGAAGCATAGGATGCTACTTTTTGTAATCCGTCCAAATTCAGATACAGGCTGTCTCCAGAGAGCTCCTCTGTTCTTTCCATCATACATTGCTTGTCCCTGTCTTTTTCTGTGCTGCTTTATAGCTATGTTTAAACAAGCTTCTTTTTCCAGCTGTGAGATCGCTGTATTTCAGCAACAGAAAAAGCTGAGTCATTTTTTTTATATATGCATATATGTGAATGTAGACATAAATAATTACATGTAAATACACATACAGGTATTTACCTATATAAAGCAGCACATGTTTGTATTTAGAACCTATAATAAAAGCCATCCCTCTGGAAACCTCCGGCTGTGAGCTGTTGTTTGCTATGTAATTTTAATACTAATATTATTAATTTGTATTTAATAAACCTTTTGTTCCAGTTGCCACACATGTAAATGTTATTCTAGGAGCTCGATCAGCCAGCAGCTATCCAGAGGGTTTAACCTCTTCCCCAGGCTAATCCAAGTGTTTTCCTTCTTTGTAGCTGGCTGTATCGAATCCTACCTTCAGTCTGCCACAAGCCCTTCAAACCTCTCGAGGCAGGCCACTTGACACACGACTGGGATGAAATTGAGCCTGACCCCAACCAGGTAACCATGCTGGAAGGAGCCCTGGTCCTGCCAGGAGGATAGTCAAATGTCAAACTAATCAGAAGTGCCAAGGCACTGAGTTGCAAGAGGTCTGAGGGAAGCCATGGGCTCCTGGGGGTCTGACCAATTCGGAAGCAGGTCTTGTCTGACACCTGTTCATCGTTCCTCACCATGGCGACCCGAGGAAGGACAGCCCACAATGCTTGTTGCTTCCCATCTTGACAGATCCTTGTGCTGCTTCTCAGCACGGCTACAGTGCCACAGGGTTAGATCTGCACTACCTGTCATCTCCCCTGGGGGCTCCTGTTGGCCACCTTTTAATCTGCTCTCTCTTTTCCTTCAGTGTCCCTCATCAAATTCTCATGCCCCAGTTCAGCTGGCAGAGCAGCTGCACGTCTCTGCCATCCATCCTCTCCTTCCCTGTGCTTTTGGAGAGGCTACTGGCTGCCAGCCCATTTCTCTGCAGCCCTCACGGGAAATCTTGCTTCATTCTGGAGAGTCACACAGAGAGATGGCATTTGTCTTTCTCTGTTACGGCCTTGCCATTGTCTTTAATCATGATTTCTTCACTGCCAGCCCCAGAACACTTGGTTTTGCTAATCTGTTGCCATTCTTCTCTCAACATCATCTCATGGTCGTTGGTTTTCACTTCTCTCAGGTTTTGCCCTTTGATGCATCATGATTAGCTAATTTCCAACCTCCTGGCAGCCTCACCATTTGTCTAAATAATTTCTGAGATTTGCTGGAATATGTTTTCCAGACATTGACCAAGGAGCAGTGACAGGCTTATATTTTCATGCCTTTGGTGCTCTTTCCCAGAGGAAGCTCCACTGACTTCTGTTATCACCTCATCCATCCTTGATGCCCTTTTGCACCCTACATCTACCTTTATTTATGATTATAATAATTCCAAGATGCCCAGCTCTCAAGCATTTGAAACCATTTTTGTGCAGTACCTTTTTAGTCTAAGGAAACAGCAGCAAAGCTCCTGCCCACTCCCTCTCTTGCCACTTTCAGTGGCAACCACCAAACCCAGAAGAGTTATTTCCTGACAGTAAGTGGGAGTCACCTTCCTGCTTTCCTTCTTTTATCCTCTCTGAAGCAGAGCCAGAGACAAGGTTCAGTTTGTTGGACAATACCTACTCTTCACTGTGATGCTTTGTGTTTCACCCAGATACTTAAGGATCTTCAGTAGTCCTCATCCATCTAAAAAGATGGCCATATGGAGCCACCTTGAGCAATTTTTCCCATTGAAGTCAATGGGGAAAATGACACTTTAATATTACCCAAGGACAATGGCAGAATTATAAAAGACACAGATGACAAAACTGAAAAGGAGTCAAACATGATGAAAAAATATGGGGTGGCATCTGAGCAAGAAATGCTGAAACAGAAGAAAACTCTCCAGAACAGAACAGAGATGACAAATGAAAGTTATGACTGAGAGGCAGGGAGAAAACAAACACCAATAACAAATGTCACAGTAAAAATCCAAAACAACTAAACAAAAACCCAAACAAACAAACAAACAAACAAACAGAAAGCCCCCAGACAAACATAAATTGTGAAACTTCTCATGAGAGGATGCAGGTGGATTCAAATCCAACAAATATTTTGGACTCCTCTGGTCCTTTGGACCTTCTGCCTGAGGACCTAAATAAGCTTTGCAAGAAGTAACTAGTGCTGCTCATGGCTCCTGGTCATGCAGGCAGAGCTATTTCTGCTTTGGATGTGGGGAAAATGAGGCGGAGCAAACAAGAATGTCATGTTTGGGTCACAGAAGGACTAAATCATTCAGCATGGAGCACAGGACCATAACAATTTGACTGTGGAAAGCTGGCTTATCCGAATTTCTTTGCTCTCAAAAGTGTTGTTATTAATAGTAAGTGTTGTGCTTAAAATTTTTAAAAGCCCCCCAAATAAATATTTTTTTTTTTATTAAACCAAACCAAACCAAACCAAACCAAACCAAAACAACAAAACAAAACAAAACAAAACAAAAAATAAAAACAAAAAGAAAAAACACCAAAAAAACCACTTCTAAGCCAGACGATCAAGGCAATGAGGAAAGAGGGGAAAGAGAGAGCTATGTCAGCAAGGAGAAGCAGGGAAGGATGGGTCTACTTTCTTTTGAATTACCATTTCAGTGTTCTGATCACTGGCACCTCTTTCTTGTTTTTTGGTTTGCTGCAATCTAGCTGCGATGGAAACCTTTTGAGATTCCAAAAGCCCTCCAGAACAAGATGGACTTTGTGAGCGTAAGTTGAAGAACCAGGGCATCTGGGCATCCTCTATCTCTGTTTCCCCTCAGGAGGTGGCAGGGCACACAAGATGCTCAGAATTGGGGTAATATTGGCAGTTTTGAAACCACCGGGCCTGCAGAACACGTATGGGAGGGGAGAGGATTGCAGATTTCAAGCAGCTGGCAGTGGGCTTGATTTTCTTCACTGACTTTCAAGGAACTCTTAAAGAAAAAAACAGCCCAAACCCTCAGTTTTCCCCAGACCCTTGGCTGGAAAACACTAGCTTACATGGATTTTAAGAAACACTGATTCTATTAAAGAGAATCCAACTCATTTGACAAAAGGACACATAGAAAAAGGCTGGTAGCAGAGTGGGAAGCGAGAGAGGAGACGAGAACCAGCAAGAAGGTGGGGTGAGGGGAGAAAAGAGGGCTATCCCTGCTCCTCTGCCTTCTGCTCACTCCTGGTGCTTTGGGTTTGCCTGTAGGGACTGCACACCTTGTGTGGCGCCGGTGAGCCCAGAGGACGCAATGGCATTGCCATCCATATTTTTGTCTGCAATGCCTCCATGATCAACAGGTCAGTGCCTGCTGTGCTGGTGGCTCAGGCTGCTCCAGGCTGTCCGCCTGCCATCAACTTGAGTCCAGCTCCCAGCATCCCTGTATGTCCTGTGTTCCTGTGTGCACAGGCAAACGTGTTCTCCATGTCCACAGCAGGTTGTGCTCTGTGGTCAAATACCAGAGGAGTGGGTGAGGAGCCACCAAGAGAAGTAGGGAACTGGACATGGGGGTGCAGCAAGAGGAGATATGTTGAATTTAGATCCTCTAGCTGCTCCTCAGAATTCAACACACATGCAGCAGGCATTGCTGCTTCCTGCAGTGGCTGAGGAGGAAAATCAGCCCCACTCCCCAGCTTACAATAGCTGATGTGCCCATGAGTAAAAAGGCAGGGACCTGGCAGAGGTCAGAGAGCATCATATTTCCACACTGGGCCATTTACTTAAGAGTTGGGCTTGATGATCCTTGTGGGTCCCTTACAACTCAGAATATTCTGTGAATTTGTGAATTTCAGAATTTGTGAAATTCTGCCATGTCAGTCTCCCAGCTCAAAACTCCCCAGTGGTGGCTGTGGTGTGCACAAATGCATGGGGCTTATAGCACCTTAACCTCACTGTTTCCCCTTTTCTTTAGATGCCTTTATAATTCAGATGGTGACTTCCTGATTGGTGAGTTGATGCTTTTGGCTTTTTTTTTCCTTCAGGTGGTTCTCCCTGGGGTACCACCTGCCTGCCTCTTTCTTCTTCCAAAGCCTGGGGCTCTACAGCCAAGATTTGGAGGAGAGGGTTGGCTTCACCCCACACCATGCAGATTTGGTGGTCTGGCACCAGCTTGGCTCTTGGGCAAGTTGGCTGTTGGGCAAGCACTGCTCTTGTGCCAGACTTCAACTCTTTGAGCAGTGACCCAGCTTCCTTGCCATGGTGCTCAGGGATCATTTCCCAGTGCCCCCCAGACTGGTATTAGACATGCCACAGGCAGAGGTTTTCTGGAAACCATAAACCTCAGGATTTCTGAACAACTTATAGTTAGATGCCTTTGCTGCTTTAGCCCAAGATTATTTGGCACTGCAGCTTAGCTCCTGTGCTGTGCCAGCCTCAGGCAACCAGACTGCCACGGTGCATGTGGAGGTTGACAAGTAAAGTCCACACATGGTGAAAAATATTCTGAGTGGTATCAGAAGTCAGATATTTGCTTGTGTCTTTCTTGAGTAACGAACAGGAATGCCTTCAGGAAACCAACAGGAACATTTGTCCCACTAAATAGCTATTAAATTGTTCTCACTCACCTCCCTCACTACTGTGAAGTAAAAGTACCAGGGCAGGTTTTGTAAATCTGATAGTTTTTCAAGTCAAAATATGAGCTCTCCTGTGCCAGGACAGTCATGGAAAACAATGCAGATGTTAGCAGAGTGTTGCTTCTACCCTCAGGAAGTAGTTATTCCCAAACATATCACACTGCCACAGTCATGACAAAGATGGATACACACACTGTTTCATATGAAGATTGTGAGACAGAGGTATGGACCCAAATGTATCAAATCCCATTTATTTGGACTGTGGTGCAAACCATACACCAAGGGGCCACGAAGTTTTGGCTCATACAAATACCTTCTGTGATGTGGGGACAATGGGGCTGGTCAGGAATCTTCACTCCACTGCAGGGGTCTCAGCTGCAAGAGTCTGCATGGGAGCCCAGACTCCCTGTGTAGCTGTGTTAGAAAGGGCCCATTGCTCTTCCTTGGAGCCTAGGTGCTCTGACAGGGACAGAGAAGGTGACAATCACCACACTACTTCAGCTCCTCTGCCTGCATTTCATTTCCACAGTGCCCCAGCAAGGAAAACTGCTCATCACGACTGAGTTCGGGAAGATGCTAGTGGAGCCCAATGAAATCTGTGTCATCCAGGTAAGGACTGAATGCATCTTGTCTGTGGCTCGGAGACAGACATTGGAGCAAGCAAACTCCTGCACTCAGCTGCTCATGGTTTGTCAGCAAAGTCCTAGGAAGATCCTAGTATCTTTCTTTATTTTCTAGCAAGGAATGCGTTTCAGTGTGGAGGTGTTTGGAGAAACCAGAGGCTACATCCTGGAGGTGTATGGGGCACACTTCGAGCTGCCTGACCTGGGACCCATTGGTAATGATCTCCTGTTAGACCTACAGTGGATTCCATAGGGACAAGCATGAATTGCAAGCCCAAATCCATCACATCCTCCCGTGCACATGCTCCTTCACAAAGATGCTTTCCATTCCAGCACTGTTATTCCCCAGAAGAGCAAGCATCTGCCCAAAAAATGTGACAGACCAGTTGTGCAGAGATTCCCCTGGTACTGAAGGGACCATTTATCTCCCACCCTCTTTTCTACTATTTTCTTTTCAGTTCTGGTTGGCATGAACCTCTTCCTACCAAAAGAAACCCAGAAGGCCATCACCACTGATGCCTCATACTTACAAACATGGCATAAATTGGAGTGACAAGAGAGAATTTTCCTGGCAAAAGGAAGGGCAGATTCCAGAGGCAACTGAAAATTAGATATTCTTGAACGCCCATTTTAGATTTAATCAAGTGGATTTCCCGCCCACTCCTGTTAACAGAGGAACCTTGGAGCTCAAGAGTGCTTTAGTGTCAGAAACTGCTGCCTCTGGAGAATTAGAAACCAATAAAATGAGCAGCACAGGTCTTGGATCAGCAACATATTCGCATCTCTGTATGGTGTTGCTGGGGAGGATCTGCTTTCACTGAGTGCAGGTCTAACTCTCATAAATCACAGTGCCTCCTGCTCTGTGCAGAGTCACAGATCGTGAAGGCACAGGCTCTTGCTGCCATGACGGATATTGCGAAGAGACACAGCATCTGAAGGCCTTCTGCCCACACTGCGATTTCCCAGTCAGCTTTCTGGCAGCGCTCAGCTCAGATTATGTCACCTTATTATCCCTTTGGTACTTGCCTGCAAATTTATCTTGCTGAGCAAAATACCTCCTGGTTACTGCTACTAAGACTGTCTCAGTGAAGGGAATTGAAACTCCTCTTGTAACAGCTAAAATAACTATAAAACCAGTGCAAACAGTTCTCCACTTTCAGACTGGTGTTTTAGGGTTGGTCATTTTGTTTTAGGTTGGATTGGGGTTTCTTTCCCCATTAGATTTTTTTAGCTCTCAGCATGATCTAAAGGACTGGACATGCTTCAAGCAAATTAACTGGTATTATCAATCAGTAACAAGCTTGGTGTGGCACATCTGCATTCAGGGGCATCTGTATCTCATGGCCATGGTGAAAGTGAAGCTGGTCCTTCTTGCAGTGGAGAACCAATCCAATCTGCAGCTGTCCAATGGAATCCCTCTTAAACATCTCTTCCGTATAACATGCTGCACATCATTTTCCACATGGAGCCTACAGCGATTTTTCAACAGCTTGCCTTTTAGCCAGCTGCAGCTTTCTGCCACCCGCCACTTATCATACCCTGTGCCTGCTCCACCTGATTATTGATATGGTTGCCCAGTCTGTTTTTAATAAGTTTTCCCATCAGCTACTTTTTCAGACAGAGTTAGACTTTATTTGGGATTTTGGTTTCGTGGTTTTTTGTCTCCGGAATGCAGGAATCTATTACAAGGCTTATTTTCTTTGAAAATAAAAGAGTGCACTTGCCTGTAAGCCTTTTTAGGAGGTGGTAATTATAAAAGCTTCTCTTCTCACCATCTACCGCCTCCCCCTCAGAGACCAAGATCCTTTGTATTTCAGTCTTATTTTATTTTAACTTCACTTTTCACTTGAAAAAAAAAGTGACAGCTGGAGAAAAGCAGCGACTGTTAAACCTTATCAGAGGGTAGTAATGTCTGCATTTTTATCCAAGAAATTCAAAAGCACTTTGTAACAATAATACTAATGAGGAGAAGAATGCTCCAGCACCCATATGGTGCTTTGCACTTTGAAAATGCACTCTTCACATTAAGCAACCCCTCAGTATGCCCCAAGTCTGTAAGTATTTTATTGCTCTCTTTGTTAGCATTCAGAAATGTATTTGGCCCCCTTGTGACATGCTTCATAACTTCTGCATGGCTAAGCATCCTGTCAGCAGCATGTCCAGGAACAGAGAGCACTTCATCCTCCATTTTTCACTTAATTCCTGGTTGTTACATGCCTTTAATTGAGGATGACGTACTAATCTCATTCAGAAGGCAACTAGTGGAGACCTGTCTTAGTCACAAAGGGAGCATGGACTTGAATGCTAGGATGAATTACAATTACCTACTCATAGAAGCACAAGAAGTACATGACTATTCCAGGTCTCATGGTGGGCCAAGAAGCAATTGGGTCATTCATAACACAGAAGGGCACCCACAAGGCCAGGAAATTGCACCAGCCTCTCACTTCACTAGCTGATTGCCCAAAGAGCTTTGTCACCTCTCCTTCTTTCCCAGGAGCCAACGGCCTGGCCAACCCCCGTGACTTCTTGGTGCCCACGGCATGGTATGAGGACCGCCAAGTGCCAGGGGGCTACACAGTGATCAGCAAGTACCAGGGCAAGCTGTTTGCAGCCCAGCAGGTGAGGATCCCTGGAAGAACAGGTAACACTGAAGTGCAGTGACTGCCAGTGTATGGCCTGGGATATGCAGCTCAGTAGCATGGATGTCATCTCATAAAGTCCTGCTCAGTTATGTGGAGCAGAACTGAGCCCTTGTCTTCTTGGATCATTCATTTTCCCAGGTGAGGATCCTCAGTCTGGGAAAAAAAGTGTTTGTGAAAACCTGGTTGTCCAAAAACTCAACAGTGGTCTTTGCCTCCATATGTTTATAGTGACAATGTAGAAATTAAGAGCTGGTGCTACTGTGAAAATCCAGTTTCCTTACCAGAGAGCTGGTGTTGCAGCTGGCCTTGTCCAAACACTGCCTGAGCACTCAAAAGCTCTTAGAGACCAAACCCCAGAGGGAAGGCTGAGGCTCACCAAGCAGAAATGCTGAGAGGAAAACCTCATCCTCACAACACTGGGCTGTGTTTAAAGAGTTGCCAGTGTGCCCCTAACTAGTACTAAACCCACTTTTCATTTGTAAAAGAGCAGCATCCTGCACATGTGCAGCATGTTTGAAGGTATGTGGTAACCCTCTGTCTCTTTGCTTTGCTAGGATTACTCCCCCTACAATGTTGTAGCTTGGCATGGAAACTACACGCCATACAAATACCACCTGGAAAAATTCATGGTCATTAATGCTGTTGCTTTTGACCATGCGGTAAGTTCTGGAACAGGGCAAGGCAAAGCAAAATGTTGTGGCTACCATACTATCCAAACCCACCCTGAGCTCCAGGGGCTCTGCGCCTCTTTAAAAATATGTTGTGCTCTAAGACACAGTGTGAAATCTTTTGTGCTGCTTTCCCTGGGTCCAAACCAAGATTTCATAGGAGAAGATGTCCTCCTTTGTGGTACAAAGACATAACTGAAGGTTGATCAGCTTCTTAAACAGCTTTGTGCAGCTTAGCATAGAATTTCTGTACCATGGAGGAGGAATGAATACTGATGCCAACATACACCGTGCAACTCAGCAAAAACACTGTTGCTTCAAATTCTTGCCTTGATTTGTTTCTCGCTATTGGACAGACTCCTTCCTCTGGTTCCTCTGAGTCCAGCACTGAATTTCATTTTGAAGAGCTGTCAACTTTCATTGTAATAATTTCTAGATGTTATGGAAAATAACTAAAGTCAAAACTAACGTGAGCAAACTCCTCTAAAAAGGAAACCAGTCCAGTGGGAGAGGTGCCCACAGCAATGCAAGTGCGTGTGCAAGGAGACCGGAGCATTTCTAGTGAGAAAACCAACAGAAAGTATTGTTTAAAACCAGAAAAATTTGCCAGGAGAAGGATGGGTTTAGGATCAAAGCACAGAAAATCATTTTACTAGACTAGAGATTCCAATAAGCCAAAATTTCTCTGCAATTTCTTCTCCAATTGTAGGACCATGAGGCTAAATACCTCTAGCAGGATGTTCCTGTCCTCTGTAACTGGCTAAGGAAAAGGTGTGGTTTTGTGGTAGGAGTGTTGGAGACTGCTCCTGGAATTGCAGTACCTCATCTTGCGGTGTTGTCCACCCTCCTCATATGTGCTGCCAGCTACAAGTGCCAGGATGGGGAAGGATCATCAAAGCCGTTCAAAGGAAGAACCATCCAGACCCATTTCTTGTCCCCATTGTACCGCATGGAATTGTAATGCTGAGTGCTGTCCCCCAGGGTCCCAAATCTCATTCACACTATCAGGTGCAGGTGACAAAAGTGTTTAAGCAAGGGAGAGGCTGTATCAGTCAGGTTTACCACCTGGGTGACCTGAACAAACAGCTCCGAGCCCTGCTCTGAATCATGCTTTTTTGCTTTGCTTTTTTCCAGGATCCTTCCATCTTCACTGTCCTGACAGCTAAGACGACCCGCACTGGAGTTGCACTTGCTGACTTTGTCATATTTCCCCCACGATGGGGGGTGGCTAACAACACCTTCCGTCCACCTTACTACCACCGTATGTCTGCACTTTCTTAGTTGTGCTTGAATCCAGGACTGCAGAGAAGAAACAATTCTCCATTTATTTGAGAGCATGCGCAAGGAAGCAGCAGTCTGGCTTGTTGTCCTTGGCTCAGTTAGTCAGCTTCATGGAGTCAGTCAGTTCTTACTGGAAAATGGATATATCCAAAGATGTCCCTATTTAAAGCATCTCTCATGAAAACTCTGAGGTGATGGGCTCATTGCTTCTGCATAGATGGATGTAGCTGTACTCCAGGGGCTCCCACAGAGCCTGGGTGCATATTGTACTTGGCATTGTACAAATGAGTCAGATATTGTCCTGTCACCCAGCCATGAATTACTTAATATCTCATTAGAGTACATAGATAAAGAACAGGAGAAAGGGAAATATCATATTACAAGCGGTGAGAAGCACAGAGGGGTGTAGAGCTGGCACTTGTATGGTGAGATCAGAGATACAGCAAAGAAGGGAATTGGCTCTCCCCAGCCCTTCTTCACCACCTGCACAGTGATGGAGGTACTGCTTGCATTTAAGAAACCAGTGATGAGGAACTGGCTTCTCAGGCAGGGAGTTGCTTAATACTTTTGGGATTTGGTTGCCATCTGCACAGCTGGTTTCCTTTTGGCAGTTTTTTGGCTTCATCTTGACAGAGCATGGCAACGTATTGCATTGAATAGATGCTGGGAATCCAGTTCCTGACATGGGATTGCCCTTCCAGGGAGAGGATGAGACACCCTGCTCCATGAGATTGAAGGGGAAAGCTCGGCCATCCTGCACCCCTTACGTCAACAGCTAAGAGGCTCCATCTCAGAAGCAAGCTGTGGTCACTTTGAAGTGCTGAGAGGCTTTCTGCACACTTACTAACCACAGTTTAACAGCCAGTTCCTTCTGCTACTTAGATTATTTCCAAGCACCTTGGAGGCCAGCAGAATTAGTGGCACTTGCAAGCATAGCAGGCAGCTCTGCAGTCATCCAAGTAAATCCCATAGGCAAAGTCCTGCCCTGTCATTCTGCTTTCATTTGCAATAATGAGGGTGACACGAAAACACATTTCCTGACTGGCTGGGATAGTGCCAAGACACTTTCTCTAGACCCTAAGAGGTGAGACACCCTGCTGGTTAACTACGATGAAGTTGCTGCTCAACTGCGATGAAGTTGTTGCTCATCAGCAGAGCTGTGCTAATTTTACACAGATGTATTGTGAGCCATAACAAATACGAAGTTGTTCCACCTTGCTTTGTCTGTGCTAAAAGACAGAAAGAACACTCCCTCTCTTGTCCACATTGTGATGATCTAAGAGTACCCATGAGGACAGCTGTGGCTGCCATAGCTAATCACTTGACCACAGCACCTCAGCCATAAGCTTGAGCACTAAATTCATGATGAGCAGGTTGGTTGCCTGCTCTACCCCAGCCATGGAGGGGAAGAGCTTGAGTGAGTAATGCAGACATTGTGATAGTCACTATCAAGACACTGCACACATTAATTCCTTCTGAAATTAGTGCTGTGATGAGAATCTTGTTGCATTAAGAGAGGTAAAGCAGGACTGAGCAACTCTGGGGTAGAAGTATTGTATTGATTTCAACAAGTTCACTTCTGCTGAACTCCCTTCTCTCCAAGTATTTCACAAGAGGCTTATTTTGCTTGCCAGAAATCCTTTGTTGCCTCCTCTCCTCAGGTGCAGTGGAAAGCCTGCGTTCAGAGAATTCTGATGCACTCAAGAGTTACGGTTTTCACATTTCATTAGCTTTGCCCCAAGTATAGCAATGGTGTTTCAAAAATACTCCTCTTAGACACCGTAACAATTTCACATACAAAGGGGGATGCGCAGCTTGTAAATACTGACTTCTGGCTACATTTACATCCTTAGAGGCTGTGAATTACTCCTAAGTACTTTTTAACTTAGACTGAAAATCTCTGATACACTTTTTATACCATGGGCATATATTCATTCTGTCTGAGAGAGTGCTTATGTGATTCGCATGATGGTAGGTCCTTAATATCTACTGGCCACTAAGAGATTTTAACTTCTTAACATCCTGCTTGTAGACAACACTATTTAACTAATAGGGAAGGGAGGCACAGGTAAGTTGTTTGGGTTCACACATGAAATTTGCAAGCAAAAAAAGAGACTGGACTTTGCTCATCTCCTGAGTTCCAGGCTGGTTTCCTACTTACCTTCCCAGTCTTCCTAAGAGATGTTAAAACTCCTGTTGCCGACAAATTTGCTATCCAGCTCTCAGGGTCTGTACCGCAGTTTAAATGTGCCAAGTGCAGTATATGAGTGGGTTCCATGAAAAACTTGTAACTATCCAGTCTTATGTGAGTCACAACTTGGAATGAAAATTAATGAATGTTTGCACACATATATAGGTCAACCCTGCTTTGAGCTAAATTAGTTTTGCTGTTAAACATTTCAGACCCTAGACTGTACTTAACAAAGACTGAACTAGCGGTTAAAAAGGGTTGTATATAAAATAGCTACAGAAGCATGTCCTGGTTTTGCAAAAACTAACTTCTGAGCAGAAAGTTGCCATATTGTTTAGTCACATCAAGTATAGGAAAGCTCAAAGCTTGGATGACAACTGCTGAAGTACTTTCCTTACAGGGAGCATAACTCAGTAGGTACTGAATGATTAGATAGCATTTTCCTTGCCTGAGTTAATGGTACGTTACTCTAGTGGTTTCAGAGTATCTACTGAAAGTATTCTTCATCAGAGAAGAACAGAATTTGGCTCCTTGTCTTTGGGCATACAGTGTCTGTAGAGAAATAGACAGATAATGCATGAATTAAAAGCATAAGGTAATGAAATGCCTGACTGCACTAGAGGTAGTAGACGAGTATCGAAGTAATTTCCTGCTTATAACCTGGGACAGCAGAGCAAGCTCTCTCATAAGGTATATTGTGTCTGTAACACAGGGATGATTATACAGAACTTCCTTTCCAATGCTTCACAATCCCTAATCCAAGTTTTTAAAAACATCAGGTTACACCACACAGTCCATATGCAGGTGCATTACTAACACAGCTCACGATGGTAGGAAAAGCACAGGTCTACCAACATTATTTAGGGATTGATGGAACCACCTTCATTAAGATGATTTCTAATGAATGTCCTTCATTAGGGAGCTCTGTTTCTGAATACAGGTGATAAAACCCTGTACAACATTGCCTATAGGATCCCTGATGTCCCCTAGCATGATACCCTGTCTAGAAACTTCCACTCCACCCTCTGCTTGGCCCAACTTAGCTCATGGTTTTCAAGGAGCTCACAGCCTGTCTGTGATCCCTCCCAGCCACCCTTCTTTGCAATCTCTTCTCTTTGCCTCCTGCAGGGAACTGTATGAGCGAGTTCATGGGGCTCATCAAAGGTCACTATGAAGCAAAGGAGGAAGGTTTCCAGCCGGGAGGTGGCAGCTTGCACAGCATGATGACCCCTCATGGGCCAGATGCTGACTGCTTTGAGAAGGCAAGCAAAGCCAAGCTGGAGCCAGAGCGGGTTGCAGACGGAACCATGGTAAGGAGCCAAGGGAGCTCATAAGAATTGGAGTACAGCATGGCATAGTGCCTACTTTTAAACTAAAGCCTAGTACTGTCACCTCTTGCTGGCAAGTTGGAAAAGCACTTGGACCCAACTGCTGCAGCATTCAGCTCCCTCACCAATGAGCACTGCTCAACTCCCAGGAGCTCCCCTGGAGACATCCAATGTCAGGCAGCTTTGATCATCTGCCCACATAAACTGCTGCCTGAGCAAGAAGCTGGGAATTTCATTTCTGTCTTAGCCTATGGGCAAAGAAGCAAACACCCTGGCTATCCTCCTTTCTCTGCCCCCTAAAATCTAGTGATGATCATCAACAGACCTTGAACTACAGCTTTTGGAACAACTTGGCTTTACTGGGCATGCAGGGAGTCAAAAGTCACTCCTGAGACCTGACTAATTCCAGCATGCATTGCCAGGTCTGAAGAGCATTCTCCCCGAGTTGGTCAGGCTGAAGACAGAACCTGGAAATACTGAACCATGTATACAAATCCTGTTAGTGGTAGAGCAGACACCTTACCTGGATTTAAATTCTTCTTTTACCCTAACCTACCTTTGCTCTTCCCAACAGGCCTTCATGTTTGAATCATCCCTCAGCCTTGCCATCACCAAATGGGGCCTCCAGACCTCAAATCGCCTAGATAAAAACTACTACAAGTGCTGGGAACCCCTAAAAAGCCATTTCAACCCTAAATGCAAGTAAAAGGAAGTGCTTGCTGCATGCAACATGAGTGAAGGCAGGGAAATCCAGCATACCTACATGTGATGGCACAGTCAACTCAGGCAGTGCAGAATGCACCAGCGCAGAATGCACCAGCACAGAAAGGCACTTCCACCAGCCACCGAGCCGTGAAAACCATCATCCCTAAGCAATGTGGGAAATGCAGTAAAACCTATCATTATTCTTAACTTTCAATTAAATTAAATTAAATCCTGGTGACATGTTGAAGCTGAAGTACTTGCGTGGTTCTCAAGCTGGTATGAAAGCTACACCTTGTGTGGACACGAGGTGATAGCTAGCTCCCATTCACAGGGCCTCCTGAAAACACAGCCCAGGGAGAAGCTAGGGACTGACCAAGCATTGTATGCTGTCTGTATGCAAAGAGCTTTATAAACAGCGCTGAAGGCTCTACAGGGCCTAAGCCCACTATCGGAGCAAGCCACTTCAACCTGCTCATCCATGGAGGGCTGCCAAGAAAAGACTTGGTTGTCAGAAAGTAGACCACAAATGAAAAAAGGTTGGAGAATCCAAAGCACTTCACCACTAAGTGAGGGAGTTTCTATTGTACGCTCTGGCCATCCTGCAATATTGACTTGTTTGTCAGCACTTGAGAAATTCCCTAGTTCTGTGCTAATCTGCAGCATAGCAAACGTGAAAAGGCTTCTCTGGCCAGTCCAAGCATTTGTTCCTGGAAAGGTACCTGGAAAAAAGCTCAACTGCAGACACCATGGGGGACCTCAACATTGATTGGAGTATGCAAACCTCATCCCCAGCTGGTGAATTCCACAGGGTGGAGGCAGCAAGCAAAGCCCCAAGTAGAATGGGAACCAGGAGCACAGCCCAGGCACCCCACACTTCAGGCCTTTACTTTAGCACATACTCACATGACAGTTTCTAAACTCGGTGCCACCAGATCTATGTTTCTTACTTCCCCAGAGAAGGAATTTTCCTTGGAGACGTTTACTCTAAAATAGCCAGTTCAGAAAAGGACGTTTGGGAGAATCAATTTGCCAGAGAAGCTGATTTAATCAGACTGATCCAGGGATAAATGAGATGTAAATGTTTCACAGGCAGAGGAGAAGAGCTTGTTTTCTGTTTGGGACCTAAACTATCACCCAGTGACCTACAGTCTTGAATTTCTCTCATACAGATGCATCACCAAAGTATATAATGGGTGGTAACACATCAGTCAAGGGTAAAATTCCATAAGGCACATTCACTTTCCTACCTCCACCCTAGATACCTGAAAGAAAACTTCTCTTTCCTTCCTCACTGCACCCAGCACCACTGCCTCAAACACCAACCCTACCTCCAGCAGCACAGCATGCTCATTCCCAGTAAAAAACCAGCTTGGAGAGTTCTGGAAACAACAACAGGGAAAAATAGGACAGCCTTTCCCCAAGTACCATGCTCAAATCTGCAGGGATGTAGCATGAGAAACTCAGTGCTGGAAAGGGCTGGAAACAAAGGGCTGTAGCAGGTGCCATGAGCACCAATCCAAGGTTGGCCTAAAAGACCAGAGGTACTGTGCTCATCCACAACCCATCCTGAAGCATTTGCTCAGCTGGCCTGAAAAAAATACAGCTGCAAGGGAGAATTTACATGTGTGGCAACTCAAGTTCCAATTAGCTGATGAAATGGGTCCTGGGAGATCAAATTAGTTTGTGGCAGCAAGAATAGCTAATTTAGCATGCTCACACAAGCAATTATTTCTTTCCCTAAATACCACTCTCTCCATGCACTGATCTACAACCCTATCTTGTAATATCATTTGTGACAGTCTTTTAGGAGCTGATCTGCAGAGAATAATATGGGTTTGCTTTAGTTAAACCAGCAGAATAAGCTGCAGAAACTGGTTCAAAAGGGGTTCTGGGAGCACGTATGGGATTGCAAAACCAGGACACTAACTAGTCCAGTTTCTGTACACAGCATTCATGCCAAGCTCCATACAGCCTGAATGTTTCATAGCCCACACAGGAAGAGCTGCAATAGAAAAAAAATATTTAAATATTTTTTAAAAATCGAAAACAAAAAAACACCATAAAAAAAATCCAGTGAGAGTGATTTCATTGAGAGGGTGACTGAGCATGGGCACAGGTTACCCAGGAAAGTTGTGGAGTCTTCATCTCTAGAGATGCTCAAAGCCACCTGTGCATACAAGATCCTGGACAAACCACTTTAGACAGCCCTACCTGAGCAGAGGGAGCAAAGCAAAGGACTCAGACAACCTCCAGAGGTCCCTTCCAACCTCAGCCACTTTGTGATTATGTGCAAAAGTTCATCAATTCACTCTGCTGGAGAGTGACTGCAAATGGCCCATATTTACATCTTTATCATGCAGGAAAAGAAAGGATGCAGTAGACCTGTTTTTGCTGACTACACATTGGCTGCTTTCTCAGCAGGCAGAGTACAGTTTTCAACTTTAGCATCAGACTGAGCTTCTGGCATGAAACTCAATGCCTGGGAAGAAACCACTCCCATAAGTCTCTGAAGAATGAGAGCTGTTTGGATCATGAAGGCGCCTGCAGCCCACGAAAAAATTCCAGTATGCATCAAAAATCTTTCCTTTGCACTCACACCTCAGTACACTGGCAGTACTGAGCCCTCTATACCAGTTGATGTGGGCAGGAAAAACTTGTGTTCTTATAAGAATAAACAGAAAAGGCACCTTAACAGGCATAAGATTCAGATATGCTTGGTGGTGGATTTTTTTTTTATTTGGAGCACAGCCCCCTTACAGGGAAGAATTCTCCTGTACTGCAAGATAGTCAGTGTCAAAGTAAAAATCCTTATCTTACATTTCTTGTCTCTCATTCATAGGAACCACAGAATAAGTGGAAATTCTAGTTACATATAGCATAACAACATTCAGCTGACTATTTCCAAATCTGGTACTATTAAAAAAATAGAAGTTTATTGCAATAAAAACATGGTTTAGGCTTGTAGTTCATTAGAGAAAAGAAAAATTAACTTATTGAGAGCAGTCAGGCAGACTCCTAAGTTCTTAAAAATGTATCATAGAACTTGCCTATATCCAGTTAGGGCAAACCACACTGCCAAAGTGACAACCACAGCCAAAGTGACACCAAGAAGAAATATCTGTAAGGCAAGAAGTAGTTCCTCTAGGAAACTGCTTTGGGACTGCTCAGCATTTTAGCCTGCTAGTAATTTTAAACTTCAGTCTTCTCGGACAGCAGCAACTTCCATGGTTTAAAAGGATCCTCTCCTCTGTATGTACACCAGAAGAGTATACTGGCTGAGTCCCAGACACCCTCTCTGTATCCATCTGGTCTAGATATAAAGATCTACATTTTTGCACTTCCCTTGATTTTTAAAGATGCAAGACAGCCAACAAGCAATTACGATTTATTCTTGTGACAGAGAAATGTCATCACATAATGAATCTTATTTTATTTATATATCCCACAAACATCACTGCAATTCCAGGAACTTAGAAGAATACACTGAATGGTCGCTCGTATTTACCTTCCTGGATACGCTTCTCTTTACAATCCTGTGGAAGAAAGAACATTTATCATTATCGTACTAGAGAAGGACTTTCCATCAGCCTGGGATAACAGAACAGAAGTTCTATTATTTCAGCGTAGACTACATGAAGGTAGCACCATATAGGATTTTAAGGGTCTTTTCCACCCTAAATGATTCTATGAGCACAAGCAGCTTAAAAGTAAAAGATAACAAGGCACTTAGCTTCACCTACTAAATACCTGCTCAGATTGACCTCACATCCAGGTAGTCTCACAGGCCAGCAAAGACCAACTCCTGTAAGGCATTTTTCACCAAACTAGTTGTGTCTCAATTTGTAACTTTGTTTCTACCCCCTCCTTCTGGTTGAATAATCCAGCTTAGAGATCTAATTATGGAGAAACTTCTTAGTAAATTGCCTAAAAGTGCCTGTGCTCACTTTCTACCAATTTGTACCTCACTCTGCAGTCGTGTACCTTTCTGACTGGTACCATTACAGTACACACTACACTGAGTACACTGAGGATAACAGCCAGATTCCTTCTGCTGGATAAAACTGTAAGATTTACTTAAAACCTGGTAATTTATCTCCTGCTTGCCCAAACACAGCACACAGAGAAAAGACTGTGACTATTGTGCCTTATTGACTACCAGGAAAACAAGAAAAATCCCCAAACACCACTAAAGGAACTGTAATAAAGGAAAGTGAATTATCCTGGACACTAATTAAAGGCTTCAGCACGGCAAAATAATGCAGAGGTACTGAAGTCTCAAGAACATTTACATCGACATGCTCAGCATGTTTCCTAAAACCTGAATTTTCAATACACCCTAGCAAACAACATTCCCTACAAATATTATATTAATTTACGTTAGTGCTTCATGGTTTATGACTTGATCTGAAATGCTGTGCAAAAGATGGAAATAAAAATGTTTTACAAAAGCCACAAATTCTTTACTAAAAGCAGCCACTGTCCGCCTGTTAGCATTTTTAATGTACATATATAGCTGAGTTTTTTCATAATGATCTACCATTGCTCAGATTCTGACACTCATAGTTTAGGAGTAAGAATGGACACAAGATAAACCTTCCAAAATGTTAAAACATCCACCTGAGATTAGACACTGCAATTAGCAAAATTACTCTTCCCATTTGCTTCACTAAATTAGAGAAATGGCCAAGCAATTGCACAGAGAGATTGCTAGGTCTGTCATCCATAAGCTTCCTGTGTATTTTAAGTTCAAAAAACATAGTTAATGCATGTCAACTGCTGGGTAACTTAGGATTAATTTTCACTCAGTGCTACAGAGAACTTTGTGACTGCCAAATAGCCTGATCAGGCAAACTGTGACTGCCATACCCCCAAGAGTACAATAAAGGGCTCTCAGAAAAACAAGACTCTGCAACCAGTAACAAGCTTTGAGACAGCAGGCTCGCTATCAGCCTTGCTTCCCCCACTACTTTAATGGTATCAATCATTCTTAGGCGCGTGAGGATCCCACAGAGACTCCAAGCAGATCTACATTGTACAAGCTGGTGTCTGTGATGTTCGCTTATGTTCAGCGTTGTGGGCAGACTTACCTTGTCAGCTTTTAAGACAAAGATCCAGAAGAGGAGGGGACCTAATGCATAAGCAGCTCCTAGAAAAGAAGTCTTGGGTGTCGGGCGGAAAGTAGGGTAGACGTTCTGCGACTTCGCATAGGCCCAGCGGATCAAGGCGGGATCTTCCTGGGGTGTAAAAAAAACGGCGGTGAGGTCCGCGGGGCTCTGCCGTGGCCCCTCCACCCGGTGACTGAGGCCAAGGCACACCGGGAAGGGCACCAAGGTGACGGGGAGGGCGGGCAGCACCCCGGCGGCAAGGCCTCGGCCTCAAGCACGGCCGCAGGCGCGGGCCCCGCTCCGGGACGCCGCCGGCTGAGGTGGACGAGCCCCGCGCTTCCCCCGCCACCCCCTCGCCCCTTTCCGCCCCCACTCACGATGACGGCGGGCGGGCTGGGGTTGTTCAGCTGCAGCAGGTACTGCCGCTTGAGCCGGGAGCGGATCGCTAGGCGCTCGGCCTCGGCGCGGCGCTTCTCCGACGATGTGTCGTAGGTGTCGGGGTCGAGCTCTGCGGGCAGCGAGACGAAGCGGTTCGGCCGGTACAGCCTGGCCACCGACAGAGGCGGCGCTGACGCCATCTTGGAGAGCTGGCCGTGCCGACGGCCGGGGGCGGTGCCGGCTCCGCCCCCGCTGTGGGGTTGGCGAGAGCAGCGACCTCCCCTCACGAAACCGGGGTGGTTTGGGCTAAAGGGACGGTAAAGTTTATCCTGGTCCAACCCTTCTGTCGTGAGCGGGGACTATTTCCACTAGACCAGGTTTGTCAGAGCCCCATCCAGCTTGGCCTCTGCATACCTTCAAGGTATGGGGCATTCGCACCTTCTCTGGGGAACCTGTGCCACACCACACTCAGGGTAAAGGATTTTTTCCGTAATACCTAATGTAAACCTACTCTTTCCATTTGAACCCATTCCCCTTCCTCCTGTCACTACATTCTCTTATAAATAACCTTTCTCCATCTTTACTGTGAGTTCCCTTCAGGTACTGGAAGGCCACAATTAATTCACCTCAAAGCCTTCTTTTTCCTGGGCTGAACAAAGCCAATTCTCTCCTCCTTTCCTCTTGGGAGAGGTGCTCCATCCGGGTAGTCATCTTGTTGATCTCCTCTGGACTCGCTCCATCAGCTGGATGTCCTTCCTATGCTGGGAGCCCCAAAGCGGGATGCAGTGTTCCAGGTGGGGTCTCGCAGAGCAGAGGGGCAGAATCCCCTCCCTTGCCCTAATTTGGATAAAGCCCAGGACACATCTGGCTTTCTGGGCTGTGACTGCCTATGGCCAGCCTCTCACCCACCAGCACCCCTAAGTCCTTCTGGGCAGCGCTACTCTTGATCTGTTCATCCCTCAGCCTGTGTTGATATTGGGGTTGCCCTGACCCAGGTGCAGCACCTTGCACTTGGCCTTGTTAAACCTCATGAGATTCCCAGGTGCCCACTTCTCCAGCCTGTCTTGGCCTTACCCAGCCTCACCTGCTGTGGCTCAGGGCATGTCAGGGGAAGATTTTGGTCTCACAAGAACAACAGTCCCAGCAGGTCAATTTTTCCTGTCCCATGCAATTAAAATGGCCTTCAGGATGAGTTACAGGTCAGGAGTGTTGACCTCTTTGAGTCTGCTGGGACAAGAGGTTGCCATTGCTCTGGGGGTGTTTACTGCCTTTTTGAACAGTATTTCTATGTTTTAGGAAGCGTAGTTAATGTATGACAAACTGCTGAAAATAAGTCTGTTAAAATTACAGGATCACAGAATATTCTGTGTTGGAAGTGACTGTAGCCGTGGAATGGGGTGTTAACCCCTTAGGTGCAGCAGAAATAAGATGCANAGCCCTGCACAGAAACATCATAAGACTCACACCCTGTGCCTGAAAGCATTGTCCAAACACTTGAACCCTGTCAGGCTTGGTGCTGTGACTGCTTCCCTGGGGAGCCTGTTAGTGTCCAACCATGCTCTGGGTGAAGAACCTTTTCCTAATATCTGACCTAAACCTCCCCATGCTCAACTTTAGGCCATTCCCTCGGGTCCTGTCACTGTTCGCCAGGGAGAAGAGATCAGTGCCTGTCCCTCCACCTCCCTTCACAAGGAAGGACTGCAATTAATTTACACTGTCAGTGCTACAGAGAGCTTTGTTATAGCTATGTTTGAACGTTAATTCATTTTTGAACTGAATAAAAAAATCCCTACATCTGAACAGTATTCCACGTTACACAAGACACGTGTTGCAGGCAGACTGGTATTTGCACAATTCCACAGTTATTGACTTTCAATTTCAAATTGTTCCTTTGATTCTTTAACCAGGCTGAGCTGACTGGACAAGCTGCCAGGTAACATCCAGGATTCTCAAGAGGTGACTCACTACCCTGACAAACATTATTGACAGGTTCAGGAATCACTCTCTGCTTGGTGAACACTGGGCAAAGAAAACAGGGGTTTGACCTTGCACTTCTTTTGGCCAGCATGTACCCACGTGGCCAAGAAGGCCAGTGGCATCCTGGGTAATAGTAACAGTGTGGCCAGCAGGACCAGGGCAGACATCGTCCTTCTGTACTTGGCACTGGTGAGGCCACATCTTGATAACTGTGAACAGTTCTGAGGCCCTCTCTAGAAGAAAGACATTGAGGTGCTGGAGCATGTCCAGAGAAGGGCAGTGGGGCTGGTGAAGGGTCTGGAGCCCAAGTCCTGTGAGGAGCAGCTGGGGTTGTTTATCCTGGAGAAAAGGAGGCTCAGGGGAGATCTTATTGCTCTCAATAACTATCTGAAAGGAGGTTGTAGCAGATATGGAATTGGTCTCTGGTCCCGTATAACAAGTGTTTGGACAAGAGAAAATGGCCTCAAGTTGTGCCATGGGAGGTTTAGATTAGATATTAAGAAATTTTTTTTCATCAAAAGGATTATTCAGCACTGGAACAGGCTGCTTCAGGAAGTGGTGCGGTCACCTTCTTTGTAGATATTCAAAAGACTTGGCATGTGGGGACACTGTTTAGTGATGGACTTGGCAGTGCTGGGTTAATTATTGGACCTGATGATCTTAGAGTTATTTTGCAATCTTAATGATTCTTAGGCTTTGGCTTTAAGAAGTTTTTATCTTGTCAGTATTAAGAACTTTGGTCTCCAGTGATGTAAAGAAATACATGCAAGTTGTCTTTCTGGAAACAAAGTAGACAGTAAACAAGCTTACTGTTGTGTTTTCTTCTTCCAGTATACAGAACAGTGATAATTATGCTGATTGGGACCCAGTAAGTTAATGCCTGTGCATATATAATTATGGCCTGATTTACATTGTGGTAACTGCAGACTTAGGTAATGTTGGATGAGGGATTACAGTTTCCTCCTAAACATACACAAAATAATACTTATGACTTTATTTAAGGTGCTGTGCTTTGGCACTGAAATAATAGAGCAAAACCTCTTCCTCACATCCTACAATTTCACTCTTTTCCCTAAGCACTTGGAAAATAAATGACCTCCTTTTGGCCTGAACAGCTAATTAGTAGCTGTGACTTGCTTTCAGCAGGACGAAATACAAGTTGGATGTTTCTGCAGTTTATGTATGTTGAGCACCCCCACCATAACACACAGCATTAGGTACATTTCCCTCTCTCAAGTACAAGCCTGTAGCCCTCTCAGAAATCTCTCCATCTTTTCCACCCTTATTTTCTTTACAAACATGTGTCTGCAAATCCAAATGAACACCAAGCTACTTCATTCACAGTCAGCTCCCAGGGAAGTACTTATATGTCCTGTTGCTTTGTCTCCCAGAGCTTTCAGCTTGGGTCAGCAGATCCTATAGCATGGAAAAATATACGTCCTTTACTTTGCATTTTGTAACCACTGGATTCAGTGAGCTGTGTCTCCACTGAGACACAGTGATTTTTGTTTCTTCATAACCAGCATGTAGAGAGCTGCTTTGGCAGCACAGTACCTATACCAGCAGCACTGCCATGTGGCACTCCTGTGGTACTTCCATCTCTGAGTGTTCCCAAAGACTTGGCAGCCTGTGTCTCCCAGGCCCTGAATGGTTTGCTGCTTTTAAAGCTGCTCCTTCCTGCTCTCTCTTATTTCTTAATAAAATGACACGTGCAGCCTTGAAACAGACTGATTCCTGGTAGAAGCAGGAGTGCAGATTGGATTAGCAAACTGGGAAGGGTTAGCTGCTCTGTGGGAAATTGTGGGTCTTTGCTGCATCACAGTGGAACAGAAGACTCCTGTTCCTGAAGATCTCCCAAAGGACTTCAAAACAGTCAGATGCCTTGGGCCCAATCTGCTGACTCCTGAGGCCTGTCTATAGTGGTGTGTCACAGTTCCTCTGGGCAGGAGCACGGATGGTCTTATGGTGAAATCACTTGGCAAAGGTAGTGGGTTCAGCTCCCAGCCATGTTGCAGAATCTTTGTGATCTTATCAGTGGAGGTTCCAGCTGTGCCTTCTCCCTCTCCCCAGAGCTCGTAGCTCTGAGTGTGCATGCTTGGCATGCAAACAGTGCTGGAATTAATTCTACTGGGAGAAAAACAGAAGGCACAAAGCAACATTTCCATTAACAATGTAATGTACTGTATTAGAAAACTAAGCAGCCAGCTGCTATGCTGAAAACACCTTTGCATTTCATCTTTAACCACTGACTCATCCTCCTTCCTGAAGGGTCAAAATCCTCCCAGGGAGTCTTTTCTGAGAGATGGCGCTTGTTTCATGGGGTAAGAAAATAACTAAATCCCTTCCAGAGAAACATATTCTCTGACCCTGAAGTCTGTGCATTGCAATTTGTTGTTTTCACTCCTCCAGGGGTGAATTTGTGCACTTCCTTTGTTTTGTAACAGACGTGTTTCTAAGTTTTAAGCATCCTTCAGCAAAAGCCTGAGTCACTAATAGTCAGTGTCTAAACCTTGCATAAAACTGCAGGACAAAGACAGAAATGCTGCAGACAAAGCACTTCACTGAAATCAGTGATTGTTTTTTTTTCTCCTGCTGACAAGAACTGCTGCAAACAGGGAGAAATACTGCGGTGACAAACTGTACTCCTGTGCAGACCTCCTGGGTCATCTGCTTCTCCTGGACCACCCTATGGCAGCCTCTGAACACAGTCTTGCTGCTACTGCAAACCACCTCTGAACCAAAAGATTTTGCAAGAATGAACAAGACCCTTCTTGTCCCTCTTTTTTCAGACAGATCTTGAAGCTCGTTTGACTCTCTTCCTGACTGCTAGTGTTGACCTAAGGCAAGCAGCAGGAATATAAAATAGGCTTCAGTAAGGGTGGTGCCAGCCTCAGTAGGGCAGCACAAGCTTGAACTAGAATATGCTGGTCATAAAACCACATCCTCATGGGCTCACACACTAAGGCTTAACAGGTAAGACCCCAAGTGGTTTTTCTTCTTTTTAATCAGGACTAATGTTTATTGAATGTTCAAGGTTAGCAGTATTAAGTGAAATTGACAATTCTCCTATGAAAATGCTTTTGAAGTTTACATCATCTGTTTTCTTTGCCATCAGCAGTAACCAAAATGGAAAGAACAGTCAAGAAAATTAATCTTTATCCAGAACCCCATGGAGGGTTGGCCTTGACTGCCAGACATCCACCCAGCTTCTTTCTCACTCCTCTCCTTGAAAGGGCTGGGGGAGAAAATGACATAGAAAATCTCATGGTTTGGTAAAAGTGCAGTTGAGAAAAGCAAAAGTACATGGAAGCAAAGTAAAAAGAGAAATTCACTACAACCTGTCAGCAGGCAAATGTCCCACTATTTTTTGGGAAGCAAGGCCTCAATAGGCATAGCAGTAGCTTAGGAAGACAGATGATATCACCACAAATGTCTTCCCATCATTCTTCTTTCCTTCAACTTTTATTTCTAAGGAGGACATCATATTGCAAGGGATATCCCTTTGGTTATTTGGGTCAGCTGTCCCAATTATTCCACCTCCCAGTGTCTTGCTGATCTCCAGCCTGCAGACCTTCAAAGCTGTTGGTGGGGTGTTGGAGAGAAAGCCCCTTACACCATGCTAGCAGTGCTCAGCAATACCCAAATCCATGTGCTACCAGTGCTGTTTTAACCACAGATGAAAGGCACAGACTCTATAGGCTGCTGTGAAGAAAGTTAAGTCCATCCTAACAATACCCCGTACAAAGGCAGTTTGAAATCCGTCTGACAACGCTGAATTTCAGGCCATTCTCATACAAGGTAGCCTGAAATCAGACACACTTCTATGACACTCTTTGATTGAAGCTGTGTGCTGGTTTGAAAAGACAGGTGTGCTAGGGAAGAGCAGGGCCTTCCCTCGAAATGCAGCTAATAAACTCTTCCCTTTGAATTAGTATAATTTTGAAATTAAGGGGCTCTCAGGCAAAGATATGGGGATAGGAATAACAGTGCTTTACTAGTATATCTAACAAGACAAACAAAACAACAACAACTATGAAATTAACAGCAGACAGAACAGTAACCCAGTTCAGTCCTTCTCGGCCGCAGGCACCCTTCCTTTTGCTGAAGTTACCGGTAGTGGGCAGGGGCGGGTCCCGCACAGCTGCAGGGGCGCTGGGGGTGATGGCAGCCGTGTCCCAGATGGGAAAGGGATGGAGGAGAGACTTTTGCTCTGTGTCGGTCCCG
>VWZS01007285.1:200055-228733 GCA_013397075.1 Rhabdornis inornatus
CCCCCCCGAGAGAAACTCCGAAAAAACGAAACGGAGTTTTCCCCCCGCCCCGTCACTAGCCATCAGTGCTACTTAGCATGTCAATGGGGAAAAATTCCACAGACGGAGAGGAAAGGAAAAAGAAACCAACCCCCAACAAGCTGCAAATAACTTCCACCTAGAGTTTAAAGTAACCCGGGATACCTTCAGTTTAGAACTGTATGATTTTGCTGGTGGCTTTTAAGTCATGCCCTGAAATACATGGACTGGATTTTTTTGGCTATATACACAAAGTCACTCTTTTCAGTGTGACCAGACTAAGTGATTCTGTGCTGCAAGTGAATGAGAGAAAAATTAACCTAAATCACAGACCTGTCCACCTATCTCTAAGGTGACCATGCATGCTGTTTTCAGAAGAGACAGGTTAAATATGCTGTTAACTCCAAAAATACTGGTGCCTCTCAAACTTGTGCTGAGTGCTTGCAGTTGCCCTGTTTGAATCAGTTGTCAGGCTGGGTCAACATATTGCTGGGCTCTGTTGTGAATTCTCACTGACCTTTTGCAAAGAAAGCAAGCTGGAAAATGGGAGAAGCTGACAAAATCACTTGTATCACAAGGAGGTTCCTGAACAGAGGCCCCTTACTTCTAATTCCCACAGGTAATGACCAAGAAGGGTCATTTGGCACCTGTTCCCATTCTATACAAGTGAATAAATACTGCTAAATGTGCTGCTGACCTTTTTTAAAAGAGGCACAAATATCAAGCATCCATGTGCATGGATATATCCATGGTAAAAGCCAAATGGATGCAGAAAGGGAGCAGTGTAAGAAGCATTAGGATCCAGCATAGTTTATTTGATCTCAGAACAAGTGTATCTAACTGCAGCATATAGCTATATTAATAAATTGTCCAGATACATGTAATTCATTCTGTGTTAAGAACTGAAGTCCCCAGTATCTTTATCTTATAGTTGTTTAAAGGAAGCCTAGCATGCAAAGGAAGGAGTTAAGATGGTTAGGGGAATTATGACTTGTTAGTACAGACAGCAGGCCACTCACAAATGTGTATCAAATATTGAGCTCAGCAGGAGTTCGTCACAAAACTCGGACATTTAATGAGTCATGAAGTGCCAGGAATAATGAGACATGGCATTAAACAAACCATTCCTGCCTCTCCTTGGCTTGTCCAGAGACAATGGCAAGAAGCCCTCTGCTGTTTCAGCTTTTCCTGTCAAAATAAACTTTTGACTCACACTGAATTATAGCCATGGTTGAGCTGCCTCAGCCAGGGAGCTGGTGCTGCCTGGGCGGCCCTGGCGAGAGAAGGATAAGCTGGCAGCCAGCATCTCTTCTCCACTCCTTTGCAGGTCATTGATTGTAGTATTTAGTAGTGTTATATTCTTAGCTCTCCCTCTGCTTCCAGCTCCTTGCACAAGAAACTATTAATAGTTGCATATCAATGAAGAGCGGGAGAGGAAGATGTCTTAGAGTAGGGTGGGAATTTGAAACATACCCTGTATGTCTAAAGCTAAGTCCTGTTGTTGGTTAAGTGTTAGAAGTGTTTAGCCAGTTGAGGGCTAACACTGTTTCTAGATTTCCCTTCACAATGGCTGTCAGGAACTGGAGTACTCCAGCAAGCTGCCATTGCTCCAACCACCCTCCACCTGGCCCAGGTGCAGCATAAAGCTGAGATCCTTGCCTTAGAGCTGGCCTGAACTGTGTGAAATGTATGTTGTATCTAGGCTTGGCTTGAGTCCCTAGTTGACCTCAGGCCTTCCCTATTACTTTGGCTTTTCCTGGACAACACTGGGCTGCAGCTGGTTATTGTTATTGCCACTGGACCTGCCCTCATCATCTTGTCTGGCTCCCAGTTCAGCCCAGTCTTGCCATTCCTGGACTTCACTGTCACCCATGGAGCAGTGCTCAACCTCCTGCTGTGGGGATTGTATGTGGTGCCAAGGGTGAACTCAGATGTCTGCCAGTAAAATTCACAAAGCAGTTGCTAAAAGGAGCCAGTGAGAAGAAACTCAAGTCTTGCAGGAAATGGCTCACACGGCATAAGGGGAGGCATCTTTTTTGGCCTGCTGCTTCTGACACAGATCATCACCAGAAGCTGATGATTCTTTTTGTCCCCATTCTTCTGAAGGTGTTTTGCTCTGGCCACAAAATAAATGATAGATCTGCCTCATTCAGTTTGGGTATCAGAAAATTTGGGTAGCAGTGCCTGCTGTGTACTTTGCCTGCTTCTCTCTGATTTGATAGGGAGAGTTTCAGATGGTGACTCCTCTTATCCCAAAACATGTCTGAGAGACTGTGAACCATCCCTCAGAGATTCAATTTTTCTCCATGTGTTGTGGAAAGAGTTTAGTGTAGCTCAGATGAGTATCCAGCTCCTTGAGTATCCACTGTGTGACAGAGTGCCATGGCTTGTGTAGCTTGGAGAAAAATGTTACACAGCCTTTATTGCACATGGAGGATGCTCCTCTACGTTCTTCCTAGACCCATGGGTGAAATGCTAGGTGAAGCCCTATGAAAAATGGCTGTGGCCCACAAAGCTTTCAGATTCCCTGCAATGTCTTACTTGAAGTTACCTGATGGGTTGAGCTTGACTTTCTTTCACAAACAGAATCAGAGTGTAAAGAAAAGCCTGCTGTGTGAAGATCCAACCAGGAGGGGCCAGGGAAACTTTAATCCCCAACAGACATGGCCACTCCTGCTTGTCAAGACAGAAATACAGTGCCCCAACAGTTGGTTTGGTGTTAGGGCCTTTGACTGTCAAGGTGGAGTCCACTTAAGAACATTATCTTGGAGGAAGCCTCACTTTGTGGTATCATCAGGTCCAAAACTTATCCACAGCCTGAAATTAATTTTTAACTCAAAAAAGAAGTAGGACTTTATAGACAATGACTCTTTTAGAAGTCACAAATTTCTCCTTTGTACAGGAAGACACTCCAACCCTGTGTGGGGAAAAAAGCCTCCTGCCTGAACTCTGTCATAAATGAGCCTTGACGGAGAAGCAGCTCTGTTGTACTGCTATGTAGAAAAAGGTATTTAGTTTTTCTTTATATATTTTGTTAGAAGTCTGGAGATTAAATTTTAAATCAGGTCTTTGGGAACATGTCGCGGCGGGCCCTGGGGCGGTGGTGGAGCGCCACAACCTTCTAGAGAAGTGTCCTCCGAGAAGCGTCCTGGGGAGGACGTCTTCTGGGCACAGGCACGTCCTCTTTGCTCACTTGATGAGTCGGCGGGAGACAAACAGCACTCAATATGAGTGATCAGCAAGTCTCGTTTATTGGCAATCTTTGATTCATTATATACTATCACAAATTAAGCTCATACATAGTGCAAAAGCAAGCTCATTATTGGACAGCATCTCAAGTGTTAACCCCTCCCTGTTCCGCATTCCTTTGGTCGTCCAGCTGCAAAGTTTCTTCTTTCTCTAACCGCAACACTCTGTTGTTGTAAAACCCCCCCTTTTTGATAAGGACATGATGACCTTGCCAGTAATCACACCAGCTGCACTCTGTTTTTGCTGGGCTGCGCGGATTCAGCTATCTGCTGCATGGGAACATGGCCTTTATCGGCTAGCCATTCCTCCACACTCGCTCCCGGGCGGAGAGTGATTTCCAGCTCTTTTGTGAGCTCTCCGCTTCAACCGACGCAGAAGGGAAGAGAAGGGAGCCGCGTGTGGCAGTCTAAGGCAAAGCTTTATTCTTCCTCCCTTGAAAGTGTCCGTGGACAAACCAGCCCTAGAGGACTGAAGGAGTAGCGTTGATATAGGAGAGCCAGGGGGCGGGGTAGAGCAGCAAACGAATCATCTGAGGGCTCAGGGGCAGTACAAAGGGGGAAGGACCAATGGGTACAGGCAATCTTCATGAAACAGGGAGGCATGCCGAGAGTAACTTTTTTGTAACTATTACGAGAGGGAGTGTCTAAGGGCATTACCTCCAGGGGAGAGAAGCAGACTCTTCTGCTGAGAGGCTTTCGGCATCCGCAACTCTTTCTTTATTTATTAAAAAAATATCTCTGACAGCCGACAGCCCTTTTAAAGCAACGTATAAAACAGGAGAACGTAAGTAACACAACAAAAATAATAACAAAAACCATAGAACGCTTTTAACTAAAGAAAGCCCCCATCCCTTGAGTCCCAACTGTCCAAGAAAATTGTTAGGAACACACTATGAAGCAGACCAAAAGTATGAATAAAATTTGTTAGTAGGAACATGTTGAATTTTAGGTATGACTGTTTGGCAATCTCTGTATTGCAGTGGGGAAGGGCTTAATTGTGGCAATGCAGAGTGTTTTTTTACTTTGCTGAAGTAAAAGGCAGAATACAAATGAGGCTGTTGCTACAGAATGCCAGCTAGTGGGAAAGATACAACATGTCCAGACTGGGTATTTCAGTGTTTAAAAAAAAAAATTATGGCAATAGTAGAACTTTAAATTTCTGACCCATATAGATAAAAAGGCAGAACAGTGATGTCCCTGGACTCTTGTTATCATTATATAAATGAGGAAGAACGTTAAACAAGAAATATGCCTTAGCATTGCAGAACCCTGTATCCATCAGGTTTCACCTGCCTTTTTGGGGAGACAGCATAAGGCAGCTGCCAAGGTTAAAAATTGCTTCCTAAATTAATGTTTTCATACTTCTGTAGATAACCTCTTATCAGAGAGGATTGCTCTTTGTGTAAACCACTTTTACTTACAGTGCCATAACTTCCTAATTCAACCAGTATAATTGTGATTTCAGTCCTTAAAGGGAAGATTTCTACTTGTTGTGTTACCCTTTAGGCAGGGTGCAGGGCTCTTTAGACACAGTGCTTTTTCTGCTTTCCTACTGTCCCCCCACCCCGCTTTCCTACTCCATCCTCTTACATGCATCTGCTTCCTTCCTACTCACCTGCATGTGTTTTAGCCCTACCCAGTCCTGTTCTCCCACACTCAGCATTGCTGAGGGACTTTTTATTCCCCCAACCTACTTCGACTTCCTCTGCCTCCTTCGCTTGCTGCTCAGTCTTTTCCTTGCTCTCCACTGGACATACCTCGCTCACTTTCATCCAAGCATCTTTAAAAGTAGATCCAGTTGTGATGGCAGCCATTTGCAAAATGCTTGACAGATGGCAACTGACGACTTTTTGGAACTCTGCTCCCTGATTCTTATCTTTGAATCAAGAAATGTATACACAGCACATTGGGAGCAGAGGCATCCAAAGTTCTTCCGCCTTTGTTTTTTAATTATTTCAGAATCTTCCTGGGCCTGAAGCTAAGGGAAGTGCAAGCAGCCATCATACTGCTTGCTGGTTCTCCTCATCACTGGGGGGGCTGAACAAACTCAGTTTCTACAACCAGCCTTTTAGTTTTACAGACCAGTATCGTGGTGAAGGGTATGGAGAAGGGCCCATCCATCTCTGTACTAATGCTTTTCATGGTGAATCCTTCCTTTCTTCGTGTGCAACTTACTGTCAGGAGAGAGTTTGTCATGACTCAGGTGTCCCCACATTCTGTTGCTGTGTTGGTCTTGCTGCAAGCTCCAGGGAGGCAGCCCTCTTCTATTCCAAACATAGTCCACCAGTTCCTGCAGTGACCTGAGCTGCCCATAGCACAAAGGCACAAACAGAATGACTCCAAGGGAAATTGCAAAGCCTGGTGCTGTTATGTCTGCATCAGTCTTCCACAGCTGGCTGAGATGCCTCTTCTGCTGGACCAATTAATAGGAAGGTTTCATTTCTCCATAATTTCCCTGAGAACTGAACATATCTTAGCAACTGAAAGAAAAAGGGTAGTGACCCATCTCTCGACCTGCTTAATTCTTTCCAGGATAGCCCTTCTCATGAAGAATTGAGAAAGTGTGGGATATACTCATGAGACAAACTGATATGCTAAAATTAGTCTCAAAGCCAAATGAAAGTTTGAAATATAATAAAACACTTGCAGCACAACAGTCATCAAAGTTAAAGTGCTTTTTCTTTGCAGTTATATAACTTCTCCTCAGCAGAGGGCAAGACCCCATTTCCCATCCCTTTGCTTTGCCTTGTGGGGCTGTGTTGACTCCTTGACCCTTCCCTGTTTTATTTCACTGTAGAAAGAGCTTGAACAAAGCAGGAAAGCTGAGCCCCTAATCTTGAAAATCTCCTGCATATTTTTTAAGATCAGTAAAATTATGAAGCTTTGGTTTCCTTGTTCTTAGGCATAGTTTTTGCAGAGGCATCACAGGGGTGAGATCTGCCTCTGACAGCAATGCTGCCTTTTTTTCAGGCAATGATAGAAAAGGTCTTGCTGACCTGCAGAGCAGTCTCAGAGCAGAGTTACCTCTGGCTGTATTGTCCCACCTCTGACATTTGTCAGGCAGTTGACAATTTCAGTTGACAGCTTATGGATTTTTATCCTATTTTCTTGCACAACCTCTTCTCTGAGTGGACCTATATTGCATCTGGCACCAGCTTTGTCTCGATTTTTGACTCTGTTTGGGACAAATTCTTCTGACTTGCCTATCATGTAGCATACTGCTCACACAGACTTTTTAGATGTGCTGTGCAAGGTGCACAGGAGCACAACTGCAAGATGTGACACCGTAGTGAGAGATCTCTTTCCTGGGACCTCTTGGAGGGAGATGCTGTCACTCACTGTATTATCTTGACCTTGTTCAGAAGCAAAGGTGCAAAAGTATTTCTTAGTCCCAGAGTCTAGACAGTCACAGATCAGGAGTGAATTTAAACAGTTTCCTATAGAGGGTACTGCTGTGCTCATGGCCCTAGGGTGACCTTGGGGCACAACATGCAGAGCTATGTCCCTAGGAGTTAGGACAATGTTGTTTAGCATTGGCTTGTCCTTGCGAAATACCTTATTCTTGGAAGAATGGAAAAGTCAGGATTGGATGTCCCTTGGACAGAATATTAGTTGATCAGAGCATAGATATTTCAAGCTGATTTCTTCTGGTAAAGATTACTTTCTTGCTTGAGAATTGCTTGCTGTTTGTGCTCTGTGGCAGTGAAAGGCCAATATGTGATGAGGAAAAGGTGATCTTTAGTTTAGGACAGGAGAAGTGAATCAACAACCCCACAGCTGGAACTGTATTTGCAATATTGCTCAGTACCCTTCTGGTCCTATGGCTTGACCCTGTCTCAGGATTTCACATCTTTGGATCCAGTCCAGGACTTCTGAAGAAGTCATCAATCTTTCCCAGCAATAAGAGGTAGTGCTGAAAGCACAGTGGGTTAATGATGATGGTGATAAAAATACCAATAAAAACAGTCTGACAAAATTTCCCTCAACAACCATTTTCACATATTTGCTATTTTGATGCAATATTTCTGGGTTTTTTGACAGAAACAGAAGCACTTTTTCATCCTTCCATTAAAAAAATATTTGTTTATTTTTCACCTTCTTTTCTCCTCTTTATACCAGTTGCTAAGGGAAACAGAGGAATAAATAAGAGACAAAAAGTGAGAGGGGTAAAGGAAAATAAAACAATTCAGGTTTTGTTATTTTGAATAAATTTTTTCAACCAAACCCAGATATATCATCATGATAAAAATACAATAAAACTCCTTTCAGCAAAAGCTGCTGATTTTCTGTGCTTTCTCAGATCAATTTCTACTGCATTGTGTCCCCCTGAGTGCAGCAAAGGCTAGCATGAAGCATCCAGAAAATGCTGGCTCTGAACAACATGGCTGGTTCGGTTTTAGAACTGCAGAAATGCAATGGTAAAAAGCAAATCTTATCTGTTTTCTTAACAATTATCCATAGCTGCTGCTTCACTTTACAAAGTAACTTTACCTTGCTCCTTTCTGCGCCAGTGAACAAAGCCTCCTGAGACTCTGCCTGTTATTGTTATTGTTATTGATTCAAAACTTCAGCAGCCATTCTTGAGCTGAAATCAGTGAAGCTCTGCAGAAAGCAGGAGGTGAGTAGCAGTGATGCAGCGAAACTGTTTCCTAGAAAAAAATATTTTCTATAAGGGTTCACACTGTTCTGCAGAGACCAAAAGAGTCAAAACAAGTTCTGTACACTTTTAGGCAGTATCAAACATATTTTAGCAAAACTGATGCTCTTTATTGAGTTCTAGACTACTTTGCCACTAGGTAGCAAACAATTATGCTTAGCTGAATGGGGAAGGAGGTTTGAGCAATACTAGTCAAACTAGTAAAATAGCAAAGGGTTCAAAAAAGAAGGGATCTCTGATCTGATGCAAAACTTGATATATGTTTTCAAGATACACGTTGGCTCAGCAGTAAAGTAGATAGGATCAGAAGTAATTCTGACTAGTATGCTGGGGTCCAGCTCAAAGAAAAATTTCTAAAGGGAAGAAATAAAGTTAATAAAAGAATACACTGAGCAAAATGGAGGTGTGATAAGTAATGCTTCTTCTGCACCTTCATTCTTAATCCTGAGCTGCATTCTGTGGGTAAAAATAGCTACTGGCAAAAATACTAGTTGATTTAAAGAAGCTACAGTGCCGTTACTTCTAGAGGAACTTCTTGTTATTTCTGGGTACAGCGTTAGAGTAAGCATTTGGTTCAGAAAATAATATTGGGGTTGCAATAGAACTCTTCCAGTTGTTAACTTTCCCAAAGAAAACAACAAAGGGGGAAAATTAAAACACACAAGCCTTATTTACATAAAGCCCAGTGTAGCAACACTGAATACTTAAGATCTCAAGCCCAGATGAGAGAGAGCTTCAGGGATCTGTCCAGAGGGATCCCTGTTAGAGGGCTCTCAGATGTCTTATTGGGAGTGAAATTAAGGATTCTTACCCAGACAGGACAAGCTGGTGTGTTGGCCCTGCACAAAGGCACAAAGGTAGAAGGACAAAAGCAATCCTCCCCTGCTTGGTCTGGTAGCCACCACGGGTTAAAAAGGAAAGAGAAAGGGAAGGAAATACACTGCCAGGCCCAAGTCGTGGTGGATTATTAAAAGTCAAAACACCTTGCCATCTGATGATGGGATCAAAACTCATTCTTACGGCTGCTTCAAAAGGTCCATGCACAACATGTCATGCTACGAAAGGATGAGTAAGAGCTCTGGGCTGAAGCAAAAACTCATGGGAAAAATCATGGGAAGCTCAATTAACGTTCCCCACTGGTCACTGCAAAAGGACCGCAAAGCAGATTCTCACAGGCTAAAATTCTGGGTAAAAAGGGAGTCCGGCATCTGAGTTTTCTAGGTCCTTAGTTCACAAGGTCAGGAGACAGCCCAGCTTTTTCTGAGTACCTAATTCAGAAGTTAGGAATGGGACAGACTGCTCACATTACCTATTATTTGGAAATATGTACAGAAGCATTTATAGCACATTTTCACCCAAGATCAATGCAGTGGTGCTGCAGTGCTGCCAGATCAGAGTCCCTCAGTACCACTCAGTTCTCTGTGCCATTGCAGAGAAGACTAAGAGCCATTTAGCAACTGAAGGACATAGGTTTAAGAAGGGACAGAGCAAACTTTTTTAGTTGCTTTATGCTCGGCAGGAGATATTGAAAGAAACCATAGATCACAGGGGTTTTACCATGATGATGATGATGCATTCTCATTGTTCCTGCTTCTTGTGGCAGGACTGTCACTACCAGGCTGGAGATCAAGCCTGGAGGAAGAGTAGTAGCTGTATTGCATCATGAGTACCTGCCCACCATTTCCTTGGAGACTTTGCATTGGGCTTTTGCAGCCCACAGTTTTAGTACCCAAATTTTTTGCGTCCCGTGGGAGGAACTCCACCAGTCTCCTGGGAAGGAACACCTCATCCATGTTGTGCTCCTCTTCACTGGTGATAATTGACTTTCCCTTTCTGAATTTCCTGGGCTGACTTCCCTGGCAGCTCCACAGCCTTGGAAGCATCTGGTGCATGTAGAGAGAAAACTTGTCAGGGAGAGAGGGTGAAAGCAGATGTAAAAGACCTGCTGGTGCCTGCTGGTGAGCCTTATGGAATGCTGATTTATATGTATTTCTGCTTATATAAAGCTGGCCGTTTCAATTGCCTGGTATTTTTAGTAGCCTAATCATTTGCATAAAAATACAATCTTGGTTGCTTGGGAAAATTATATGTCCTATATCACTGCTTTCAAACTCCTAACCTTTTCCAGCACAACAGGCTCTGATAGTTGGTGTTTACATAGCAATATCTTAGGCTGTCATTTATTTTTGCTTTTACCACTGAATTGCTAGACTCCAATTCAGAGTCTCTTCCAATATCCATTTGTATCTTCAAAAAAGAAAAAGAAGTTTTACTATATTTCTTCCTTAATAATATGTGGCTGCTGTGGTAAGATCATGTTTGTCTATTTTGTATGGACTTCAGTTCATATGGATGGAAAATTACAGTTATTTATCGCTCCATACATATTTGCATCTGAACAATTGTATGCATCTTGTTCTAGCATTAACTAAGGAGAAACAAAATCTTTGTTCATCAAACTAAACCAAAAAGTTTCACTAATTCAGTTTTTGTTTCTTCTGAATTTTAATGTCCAAAAGCAGAGTTTGGTTATTCTAATCATCAAGTCAGGAAAGGTACCACTGTTGGAGACCAGGCATAGATGTCTTATGAGGAGGCACAAGCAATTTCCCAGCACTTCACAACCTAAAATAAATTTGCATAAATTCCTGAATGAACACTCATCGGTGAGAAATACCTCTAGGAAATTAGTCCTGAGTCCCCATACACCATCAAAAAGGCCATGCTCTTTTGGAAGTACTTTTCTTAGAGAAAAGGTTAACTGCTTTGCTGCAAGCTAAATATTTTTGCTTCCCAATGGCTGTTGAAAAGCCTCACTGTATATTTACTTGGTCTAAACCTCAGCCTAGTGCAAATTACCATGCATTCAGTGTTTCTTCTTTGTTCTATTGTCAGTGTTCCTGGACTCGCCTTACTCTGACTTCCCAAAGGCATCACTAATATCCTGGATTTTAGTAATATTCTATTTATGGTGAAAAAAAATGAATAAGATGAAAAAGGCTCAAATGGGTGGCTGCTCTGGTTAGATTTCTATTGTCACATCAAAGGAGAGGATATGCTGGTTGTCACACTGTGTTGGCAGTGACAATTGGAGAAGAAATAAAACAGAATGTGCTATTTACTGAGTGGTCATTGCAGAAAAAGGTCACTGTCCTATTACTCTCTGCCCTGTATCTTGTAGTTCTGAAATAGATGTGAAGGAGAAGTGAGCATCTGGTTCTCTACCCACCTTGCTTACCAGAGGTCGAGAGCTGCAGGAAGCCTCACCCTCCTGTACCTAGGTTTTGCCTGATTCCTCAGCGGCTCTGGCTGTTGCACAAATCTGTAGCACAGTGCAAACGAGGTAGAGCTGAAATAGGAAACAGGGCGTGTTGGCAGAGCTGCTTCTAAACGGGCTCAACGTAGGAACGAGACGTGAGAGATGCTTTCTCAAGCCATGCAAAGTGACAGCCGGCTGCCTTCCCTTCTGCCTCGGCTGAAGTTCTCCGGGTATTTTCTTCTTCGACCGGGATTCAGGACCAGCCAGGAGTGTGAAATGCAGGTATAAGGAAGGTGGGAGAAAAGGACACCAAACTTCTACAAACAATCAAACAATCAAGCAAACAATCCCCTTGTCCTTGCAGGCTGATGCGTCTCCTGGCAGAGAGGGGAGCCGTGCCTTCTGGTGGCAGAATAGGAGAGGGAGAAGTTTAAAACCTTTTCAAATATTCAGCCCAAGGATATCAAAACAGTCTGTACGCTCTGACCCCTGCCAAAATATTCGGCCTCTGATTAGGCTTGTACTGCCCTCGAAATTCAAGCAGCTCCCGTGTGAGATGGGGTCCCTTGCTGCAGCCAGAGGCTCACCTGTGCTGGGGATGCCATTGTCTGGGTGGGATGGCAGATTTTGGAGGAGTCCTCCAGCTCCTCAACGAGAGCATGTTGCCTGCCAAGCACAGCTATTGCAGCTCAAAGTATGCAGCCAGAGCTGTCAGCATTTGAGTGCTTCAATACCCGATCTGTCTCTCAGAGCTTTATAACGAGTCCATCACATGGCAGAGTTAGGAAGCTCCTAATAGTTAATACGAAAAGATTAAGTTGATTCGGATTCAGATATGGGAGAAAAGCATGGAGAAGAGTATTCCTGCTTGCAGAGAGAGCACAGTCCAAATAGATTTTGACAAAAACACCTGTGATTAGGATGAGTGAGCTGTTTATCAAACTGTGAATATTTTGTCCTTGAGTAACGAGTTTCTTTCTTTTTTTAACCTAGAGGAGTGTGGCAAAAGCACTTTATGTGAGCTACCTGTATGATGCTTGAGCAACTGACCATCCCTTTCCATCATATTACAGATGCAGCACAGCATAGGTGCATCTATCCCTGCTGAAGTGATCTTGCAACCGAAATTAGGGCATCCTCAGTTTGCAGACTTCTTGAATCCTGAATAAAGTGATGTTGCTGCTCCTAGGCACACACAGACCACAAAAATCCCGCTAACTTCTCATTCCTAATGAGCTTTGCCACTAGAAGAGGTCAGCAACACCCTCTCTCATGCAAAACTTCGTCTGCTGGACTCTCCTCTCCTGCATCTTCATGTGCACACGGTTTGGTGCCAGCCATGCCAGGGTCATGCCAGGAATCAGTGTGTGGAGTTAGGAAGAGATAGAGAGAGGAAAGTAATTCCTGAGCATCAGATCCCCAGACCTGTTTCCATATCAGTACAGTGGCAAGTTACCATTAGCTGTAGTTCAATACCTTAAAACCTGCCAATTTTAAGAGGACTTTGCAAGTAAAAACTTCACACAGTTTCCCCCTTTCTGCCTCACCTTCAGCCTTTCAGCAAAATGGAGCATTACAGCAGGAATGCTTTCATCACAAGGCATTTCTCTGTCTTGGTCTCTGTTTTCTGCCAAAACAAACCCAGAGCTCGGTACTTGGGATAACTCTTTTTACTGATGCTGGAGGAACATGCAACATGTCCATAGATAGCTGAAAAAGCTTGCATATGACTGTGGTTGCAAAGATATCTCACCAAATGGACCTGTTTGTGCTTGGATATTGTATCGAGGTGCTTATGAGGATTTTCTGTTGTGGAGAGCTCAGGAGAACTTAGATACACGTATAGCAATCTTTGAAACAATTGAAACAGCTTGTGTGAGGAGACTCTATGGTTACTCACACCAAAAATAAATTTCCAAAGAAGGCTGGTGCAATAGTCTGTTTGCTAAGAAATTGATTGTTTCACTCTATGCATAGCAGGATACTCAGTTCACTCAACCCAGTGGACCTGGAAACATTGGTTTCAAATTACAAAATAATAGATTGAGATTTATTTTATAGGTGTGCCAGGAGCAGTAACAAAGTGCACAATCATGGGCATTTTGTTTCTTCACAAATATATAAAGAGCCTAAAACTGTTGGCTTGTTGTCTTAATGGAGTTTTTTATGCTTTAGTTTTGCTTTCAGGTGGGATTGCAAAGCATGAAGTTTCATCATGTTCATAAAGGATTTGCCAAAGCTCCAGCAGTGAAATAGGAATGAAATAGGAATTTCAGATACAAACTGAAAGACCTGAAGTATTCCTTAACTCAAGGAATATAAGAAAAATTATATTCCCCTAATTGTTTGCTTGCCATTCGAACAAAACTTTTTTAACAGCAAGCAAACAAAAATAATTTTAACAAATTAATAGCAGTATAAATGACTTTGCAATTGAAATCTGTGCTCACTGGTGTATTATCTGTATAATAGTACTGCTAATTTTTCTGTTGCTCACAGAAATTTCAAGAAATAAAAAAATTAGGAAATTCAGAATCAGGTAAGCACTAGCAGGACAAAAGAATTGCTGTTTGGAAGAGGGCTTTCAGCTTTTCTCTATGCACAAGAAGCAAAATAAATTCTTGCCATTTGGAAGCAACTTTTATGGATTCTGAATTACTAGAAAAGAGTATTCTCAGTTTCTAGTCTATTCTTCAGTTTTGCATAAATGTTTCTTGTTTGGAAACTGCATTTTTTGACATGCACTCAGTATGTTAATCCCTTAAATTAGTTATCTATTTCATGATATATTTAAAGCCAGCCTTTTCCACCCAAATAGAATCTGGCCTATGTAGATTCAATTTGCAAAGGGATTTTTTATAACTGCATATTAAAATACTGTCTCAGTTCATTGGTTCCTGTATGATCATAGCAACAATAGCAGTGGCAAAAGATATGGAAAGTCTGTTTCCCTGCAGCTGATGGGGAAACATGGTTTTGTAGATGATGCTTCATTTCTATGCTAGTGGAGGACTACAAGCAGCAGCCTGATGCTGGGAGGTTTTTCTGTCTGGGAGGTGACATGGCTGAGGGTTTTAATATCTTAAAATTCATTTACTTGTAGCTCCCACTTCAGACACACTAAAACTCATTTTGGTGCCAGACTAGTCACTCGTGGACAGTCTATTGTATATCAGAAGGTGACTTAGTAAACAATATCCACCCTTCATGAAAGATTCCTGTATTTCCTATAGTGTCTGATAGACTATAGGCTCCTATAAACTCCTATATTTTAGTGTCTTCATTAGACGAGAACAAAATGCAAAATTGCTCATCTCAGGCAGCTTTGAATCCTTGTTATTTAGTGAATGTTGCAATGTTATGTCATGTTCTCATTCTCAAAAAACATCCTCAGGTGTTGGAAGAAACTTCACACAACAGTCTAGCTGTTTTCATGTGCTTCAGATGTGAAAAGGCAAATATTGCACTGGAAACATCAGCTTCAGTCCTTTGCACTGTATATATTCCCTTCACGGTTCTTTAGGAACCCTGCTCTAGTGGAAAGTGCCCTTTCCATAGCAGTGGAATTGGAACTGGACGGTCTTTAAGGTCACTTGCATCCTGAACCATTCAATGATACTGTGATTGTAAGGGTGAAGTAGCTCTTCTTCAAGGACTGTCTTCTGCATTGTAACAGGATGGTGAGGAGACGTGTGCAGTGCCAAGAGAGCCCCACCTGCTAGTGCCTCCATCTCCCAGACTGCTTGGCTAGAGGAAAGAGAAAAGTTGTTACTACTGCACTGGTGTGAGTCTCAGTAGTACCAGTGTGCTCTCACCTTTCACCTGCCTCTGTACTGGAGGAGTGGGCTTAGCAGAGCTGAGGGATGAAATGCATCGGAAGAGGTTGGTGAAGGAATCTACAAAAAGTCCACCTCTCCTGTGCCTCTGCATAAGCACCTCTTCACATCCCTCAGAGGAGAAGTATGAGTACTGCCTGAGTATGGCAGAAGCACTTCTTTTGTTTCCCAAGCCTGCAGTGACTGTGAGAGGAAAGATAAAATTTGAAGGAAAAAGACATATTTTTGGAGTTGTTCCTTATTTCAAATGTTCCATCCCACTTCCAGTCTTAAACAATGCCATTGTTCACAAAGCTAGGACATTTCCCTTGCCCAGGAGGGAGCTTAGACACTTAAATTTGCAGCTAGCACTTGGCATATGGTTTTGCTGCTGCACGCAGAAGAACGAATAAAATGAGCTTCGGGCTTCCAGGAGATCTCACGGCACCTCAGCCAGGGATACTTGTTATGCCTTCCCTGTGTAGTTGACACACATACAGCCCTACATTATAAGTTTTAAATTGCGTTACTTTTCTTTTAAACATGTTTTCTGTTTATTGTTATGGCTTGCTTCCAGAGACATGGTTTGCTCTTGGCTGAATGGTCTGGGCTACCTGTCAGTCAGAGCCCCTGTAGAAATGCACCAGGTTTGGCCAGCTGAGGCTTTGTCTATACTGACAGAGCTCAACTTCTGTATGGCTTAATGGATATGTTCCCTGGCCACCTTTTTGGTCTGTGCCAGTCAGGTCTAGCCTGCAAAAGGACTGGATACCATTTAAATGAGAACTTGGAGAGGAGCAGTTCCCAATTATTTCCTTATGAACTGATTAACCCTGAGTCTGGTATCAGTTTCTGTTCACATCAGAGCCCCCTGGACAGGTCTGGGATCAAGCCCAGGATTAACTTCTAAGGCTCTGAAAAACTTATTGCATGAATATAGGTAGCATCTTTCCTGGTGTTTGGCAGCATCTCTAGGTCTATGGACATACTCTTTCTCCTGCCGCTCTCTTTTTTGGACTTGCTCTTGTTTGAGCAGAGTTAATGTTTGCTATGGCCCCATCTGCTCTTCACAGAGCTTTCAGTAGTGAATCCAGCTATGGCAGCCTGATACTGCTTCACAAAATTAGCCCTCAAAAGTTCCTGGGATAGCTGCTGAAGGGAGATTCACATCTCAAAGAATGGTACAAAGCTTCAAATAAATGAGGTGGAATTGCTACCCATCCACAACAAAAGGACACATTGGCCATAGGCTTCCTTGACACAGAGTGGATGCTCTCAGCTCCCAGCAGAAACCCGTAGCAGGGTTTCTGTCCTCTGAGCAGCATCCAGCCCAATGGGATCCTGGTTCTCAATTGCATTTCTGAGATACTGGTGACACATAACCAGAGCTTTCTTTATCTGTCTTCTATTAAATGAGATGTTTGAAAGACTCAGAGCTGGTTTCTTGCTGGCTTCTTCTCTCACATCCTGCCCATGGGGTAGTCCACTGATCTTCACCTGTGCCACTCAGTTTTTTGAGTTTCAAAGTTGTAGTTACAACCACGTCATCTCCCTTGCCTCCAGCTGTTCCAGGCTGTCAGGATCAGATGTGGAGCATAGCACAGCATAGAAGCATGGCACTCTGCGCATTCATACCTTCAGATTCTTGCTCAAGCAAGATAAGCATTATGTTGAAACCTGGGTGCCCCAAGAGAGCTATTATCTGCATGTTATTTCAGCTAGCACTTGAAGAACTATTCTATTTTCATTCTACAAGGGTACCTATACTAATCTGCTCCTGGGATGACCTTCAGGGATTTCAATACACAATCTGAATTCCTTTCCTTCTGGACACCATTAGAGATAAAATTTATCTCTTTTCTTAGTCATGTTTTACTCTGTTTTTATTTTATATTTGGAAGTTGGTTACATTCCTTTTTGTTGAAATCTTCCTTACAAGGAAAATACTTTATTCTGCTTAATGGCCATACTTCCAAAACACCTCCTAAAGTCTTATAGTGTCTTCAAGGGTGATGTCCATTGCAGATGGTACTTTCAAGGAGAGATAAATGCTCCTCTTTATTCAACTCAACACAGAATAGATGCACCAAATTCCTCACAAACTCCCATTTCTTCTGTGGAGGGGTGGGCAGATTAAAGAGAACACCTCTCTAAGGATGAACAGATGCTTCCCAGCAGACCAGGATGGTGTAGCAGGGCTGCACAGTGCCTGTGTGGTACCCAGCCCATATTGCAGAAGCTATTCCTGGACCTTCTGTTCTGAAAGATGAGGAAGGAATCCCTGCCTGTCTCCTGGTACAGACCTGATGTCAACCACTGCCATGCTCTTATACTCAGCCCAAGGTCAGAGATACTTTCTGCCATTCCAGCCAGTCTCTGTGGTACAGTATTTGTGCAGCAATAGTTCATTACCCTGTACCCCAGGGCTGCTACAGCTCCAGTGTCTTTTGGCAGGGGTTCTGGGATGGATGAAGTGTGCTGCTGGTCATCCTGCCCCCACCTACCACATTCTCTGTAAGCATCTTTTGTAAGGATTCTTCCAGTTCTTCCAAGCTAGGGACAAGGGCATAATTTAAGCAAGCAGACCAGTTTTCATCTACTGACAGGAGATTTCTATCCTGCTTTACCTGCATGGAGGATTGCAGATCATGTCATCTCAGAAGAAAGCCCTTGCTCTTGAACTGGCCTGTATGTACTGCAAACTGGCCAACCTTCACTGCCCACGTACTTTTCAGATATTTGGCTTCTATCATCTATCAAAGGGGTGTGTTGAAGCAGATGAGATTGACCCAAATTTACACCAATAAGACAGGAAACATCTTGCTTAGGGTTTTCAGAAGACGAACTTGACTTTGTGGTTTCAGATCAACCTGCCAGAGAATGACAGTGGAGAGAAGGCAAATTTTATATTGGGATGTCACTTCACCGATCAATTGATCTCCAGTTTAAGAGCAAAGCAATAGAAAGGAGTTTGGAAGGAAGAGAAAGGGTAAGTCATGTCTTTGGCCTATGTACAGACTTCTATTAATATGATATGCAAGGTAAGTTCTAATTCTCCTCCTGCATTTCCAGTGTCCTTTGAACAAAACCTTGAGATAAAAATGCTTTGGTTCTGTTATCATGAAAATTGCTGCCACTTTTGCTCTGCCTCAGCACTGGTGCTGCTGAGCACTCCAGGTTTTTTGGCCTCACATCTGTCCAGTCCCACTGCATATTCTGGCTGTCTGGGTCCTCAATTCCCTGTTGAAAGCCAGAGGGAAACCTGCACAGGTACCCACAGTGGTACAGAGGTGTAGTCAATGGCAGATGTACCTCCTGCTATCTTAGCCCTGCTATGGAAAAAGCCACTCAGTGGAAGAACATGAGTCTACAAGGTGGTGGCAGAAGCATGGTAGCCCTCATTTGCTAGACTGGGACTCTGAGAGCTGGAAACTTTTCTCACTGCAGCCTTTGAATGCTGCCTTCATCTAGCTTTCCAGACTTACTCCTTCCTAGGGCACAATTTAGTCAGCAAGAGTGCTTTGGCCCCACACAGGTTATGCTGTTTCCCCAAAGAGAGCACAGCTTTCTGGCCAAAGGGATTTTGTGGCCAGCATAATCACATTTACATGAAGGCTTTTGTCAGCTTTGCTATGTTGGTTGGGACTAGAGAATGTTCTGAGGGTAAATGAGGGGATAGAGCTTTGCCAGAAAAAGTTCTAGTGCCTTACTCTTAACAGCTGCCCTTCTGGTTCTGTATTTCTGATTATTTTTAGCTTGCCTTTGCAATAGATAAACCCATACCTTTCTCATGAATAATGTGAAGTTTGCCAAGTTCAGAGTGCACATTTTAATTAAGTCAGTATTTGCTTGAAAGAAAATGGTATTGCTGCACTTTCATTTGACAATTTAGGTAATACTCGCTGAGTGTTCACTTCTGACCTGCAAGCCCTCATATTTAAAACAAGAATGGAGGTGGGGGGGGTGGGGCAGGGGCAGAAGAAAGGCATTTTTTGGCAATGAAACCACTGCCCTCAGGCTATTAATGCATCTTAATCCTGAACAGAAGATGAAATCACTTTGGGCAGGTGCCAAGCAATACAATTACTTTCCTCTGATTTTAAGGAGTTCTTGAACAGCCTGTCCTGCATGGAGTAAGAACCATATTCTTAATTTTGCTCTGACTTTATACCCATTTTATATCCCCACCAATGCAGTGTCCCATCAGAGTTCCTCCAGATTAACAAAAGAAAAACAGTCCTCATTGCTGCTGTTATTTATTACTTTTATTATGGCTCAGGGTCTGTGTTACTGACACTGGACCTCATGCCTGCAGAGCCAGTGGGCACATTTTTCTTCTGATTGTGCTTTTGAGCATAATTACCTCTATATGGCTTTTTCTGGTCCCCTGATAGTGTTACTTAGAAAGAAAAATATCTAAACCTCTTCCTGCAAGGCAAAAGACCTGTGATAATCATCAGGCTGCTCAAAGAAGCCAAATACCATCTCCTTGTCACTGATTGTCCCAGGGCATGATTCCAGGTCCTGTTTAGCTATCCTGATGCTGCAGTGCTGACAAGAGGGGCTGTCCCATGTTTTTTCTGCTCCCCTGGGTGCTTCTGGTTACCTCTTATCAAATTGGACCTGGCATGAGATTCTGTGATCTGAATCAGATGAGCTGAGTTATTTAGCTGGAAATTACCCCAGGAAAATATCTGTGGGATGAGTGTGCTGATCTGAGTGACTGCCCAGCCATGCATTGATGGGGAGGTACAGGAGCAGGATAGTTTCAGTTGCTGGCAACCCACATTTAAATGTCCTCTGAAAAGTAGCTGGTAGATGTTGGTTCCTTCCTTGATGTGGGCAGAAATGCAAGCATTGAATAAGAGAAGAGCAGGACATGAGGGACGGAGCAGATGGGAGCAGAGCAGGGGCATGAGGGGCTTCTGGAAAGACAGCAAAGGAGGTTGGCTGGAGCTGGATGTTTTGTGGTAACTGGTGAGAAACTCAGGGCAAATGAACAGAGACAAAGCTCAGCAAAGGAAAACGTTTCTGCACAAACACTAATTATAAAGGAAAAAACCCAAACCTAGGCAGGAAGAGCCCAGCAGTGCATGGAGAACTTAAGCATTAAGGAAAATTCTGCTTTGACAGAGAGGAATGGGGTACTGAAGAAGAGGGTTTTAACAGGGTAAAACCAGAAAGGCGCACAAGGAAAATTAGCAATGAAGACCCATTTAGCAACTGAACAGAGGGAACTCAGAGAGCACAGGTATCATCTAGAAGAAGTTGGGGTGGTGTTACCTCATAAGATGAAGAGACAAGGACGACAGAGTGCCACAGGCTGTGCTAAGAGGGGAGGGAGGTAGCAGAGGGCCTGAGCCACACCCAGCAGTTAAAGTGGAGCAAGCAGAAGAGGCACATCAGCTGGACATTGGTGTGATGCATTGCACTGTGCAAAGCAGCAAGCAGACCTGGCTCTCCACAGTCCAAGTGAGAGCTTGTCATTTGAGCAGATGGGAAGGTACCTGGCCACACCCACAGGTGTGACTGCAGAGCACCTCCAAGGACAGCAATTCAGCAGCAGTGATATTGCACTCTTGCCGTAAGGCCACTTGATAATTCTGATGGGTCCCTTCCAACTTAGCATATTCCATGACTGTATGAAATTCCATTATATGTAAGGCCTAGGAGACACACTAGTGACACTGGATCTTTTCATGGCTCTACAGGCCAGTTACCACCCTAGGACAGAGTAAAGGAGAAGCACAGCTTGAGCTGTCCTGTGAACACCATTGTGAGGCTAGCAGGATGTAGATACGTGCATTTGGAACAGCAGGGAAATGCCTGTGTATGTGTGTTTCAGACACACATACATCAAGGTGTCAAGTATCTCCAGTGCTATGATATAAAAATGCCAGAAAAACTGGTCCTGGGATAAAAAACCTTAAGTCCCTGAAATTTTATTAAAAAATTCATAATCTGCCTAAGAGAAGAGAAAACCAAATGCTTTCCTGGAATTTGAAGACATGGAATAGAGAGTTTTTCAGGGCCCTGAGTGCACTCTCCCTCTCCTAGGATTTTGGTTGGCAGTTTCAGATCAGCCAGCTGGTCAGAGCTGGTGAGGAAATAAGAGCTGGGAGAAGCTTTTGTGGACAATTCCCTGTCAATGTCTGCTGAGATATTTTCATGGGAGACCCTGCCCTCCTTATCCTGGGAACTGCTTGAAGTCACAGTTTTCTCATGCTTAGCTCCTGCCTGAGCTGCACTCTGGCCTGTTCCTGCCAGGTTGGTATCCTGCTGATAGGAGCCCTGACCCTGCCACAGGCTCTCAATTTCCCGCCTGAACCTCAGGCTTGCCTCTTCACTTGAGCGTTGCTGCTTGCTGCTGTGGTTTCACTGTGCCTGCCAGGCTGGGATGGAGCACTTGTCCAGCAGTGAAGTTGTGCTGCAGCAGAGAACGATGGATTTCTCCACTGCTGAAGGAGAATTGAATCAGCAGGAATCATTGAGGATGACATCCCAGGCTTCCTTGAGATTCAAACACAATCCCTCGCTCCAAGAGAGCAGCTACTGCCTAAAATTATGAACACATACCATGGCATCCACCAGCAGCAAAACTCAGAAAGGGCTGGGGAGCAGATCCTGTGCTGCAGCAGAAGACAATTGAGCCAATGAAGAAAGCACTGGAATGATTTTTCACAATAATCACAGGGAAAGAGAAAAATATCTCTGTAATAATTATAATCTGTAGCTGCAAAGGCTATTGAGACAGAAAGAAAGGAAAAAAAACATTGCACTTTACACACCCAAGATGAGATCACCTATCTGCTTTCTACACAAAATATGCTATATATATTAAATGTTCCATCTTGGCACACGCAGTTCAGGCTGGACCAAGAAAGCAGAATATTAATGACTTTAAGAAGACAGCATTTCAATTTTTATCCTCTTAAAATGCTGCCTATGCTGGAAATATTTCCCAAAAGATTCCTGAAATAACACAAAGCTGATGAAGGGCAGGAGTCACATTTGATGACATTTTTATGAATTACAGACCCAGAGAAAACCATGACAAAAACTCCCAAAACTAGCAGTATTACATAGAAGAAGCAGAGAGTGCAGCCTAAAATTGAATCACAGCAAAATGCAAATCCATGCAAGGGAACTGAATTATTTTGTCTATGCTGCAGAAAGAGGAGACATCAGATTTGAATCAAAGTAGAGAAAGCAGCTAATGAACAGCAACTTCCCTCTCAAAGTCAGCAACTGCACAAGGAATATTGAAATACCTATCAAGACTTATACCATGAGCAGCAGAAATGCATGGCTCATTAACTGGAGAAGGATATAAATGAGGAAGACTAAGAAGGGATAGTGGCAAGAAAACCTTGAACAAGACCTCCTAAGCAGTTGCTTTGGAATTGGGCTAAATCAGCAAAAAGCAAGGAAAATACCACATCAGACAGTTGAAATAGTAGGAAGGACCTTTGGTGGCTTATGGATGAACTGAAGCCTGTGCTGCAAAATGAAATTCCTGGAAAAGTCCTTGTTTGCCATTGTCTGGATGTCAGAGTTTCCTCTGGCGCAATGCTGGACCACAGGCTAACATTGCAAGAAATTTGCATTAGGAGATGTTCTTCACTAGCCTCATGCTCCTGCACAATCGAGTAATTCACATGTAACTCCAAAACTAGAAAGATTCAAACTGAAAGGGAAAGTAATCAAGGAGAGACAAGTTCTTCTGATATATCCTCCTTGAAATTTCATACAGAAAATGAAAAAAATAAGAGTTTGAGGAAGGAATCCATACTGATAATCCAACACTTAACAGTGCCTACATTTAAGTTATCAGAAATGGCAAGAAAAGTGGAGTGTGGGATGTGCTGTGTTTTAAAAGGAAGCAAAGAGAGCAGAATGACCTGCACAAGAATAACAAGCTCCGTTGGCTATTGCAGACTTTTGGGATGAGCAAAACATTGTCTGCAGGGAAAAGAGTAAGGATGAAACATAAGGAGAAACGGCGCGTCCTAGAAAAATGGATCTTGAAAAAAAAATAGGTAAAGGGCGTTTTTGCTATAATGCTTTATAAAAAAATAGAGAAGGAAGCATAAGTTTTTAACATGGTGTAAAACCACAGGTAGAAGGAAATATGGACATTGGTACTCAGAAAAAGTACTGCAAGAGATGAATCAGAATTTGTGTTATTGGCAGAATATTGTATGTATTCACAATGTGTTCTCTAGAAAAGATACCACACTTGTGAATTATTGTCAAAAGGTAGGTTTTATTTAGCTACACCATCACCTAATAAATTCTAGGGCAGTGTGTTGAATCCTGCAAAAGCAGCATTCACTCAGCATACAATGATCCATGCAGTTCATCAAGTAAAGGCAGTGGGGTGAGAGGGTTCAGGAGAAATCCTCAGAATAGCAAGTGCTGTCTGTGTGATTACTGTGTTGGGAGGGTAGGGGCACACCATGAGGAGCTGGGAGCCAGCTATAGGTGGAGACACACAGAGTTGTACCATTAATTGTTATCTCTGGCCTTAGAAACATTGTCAACAGCAGGGAGGCCATCCACAAGGGCTGTGCTCATTGAAAGACACAATAGAATTTAAATGAAGTCTCAAGCTCTTCCTCTTCTGTCCACTGCCTCCTCCAGCTGCCCCTTATTTGATTCAAATGGCAGCAACATATGTCATGCTCTGAGCTTTTCCAATTTGTAGATAGAATGTAAAATGGAGAGGTGAATTTTAAGAGATATTCAGCAAGAGATTCTGGGTTCCCATTTCCTCTTGTTTATGTACAGCTGTGTGCAAGACTCAGGGCATTTCATATGGTATTAAGTGTCAGACTAGTGACTACAGCAGTTTAGGGACATGGTTTAGTGGGACTTGGGAGTGGGAGGTTTACAGCTGGACTCCATGATCTTAAATATCTTTTCCAACCTAAATGATTCTATGAATTTTAACATTGATTAATTTAAAGAAGAAACTTGGAGTTTCAGATTAAATGATGGAAAATATGACCCAGCTAGAACCAAAGACTAAAAGACAAAAGAAAAGCTTGGCCAACTCCTCTATTTCTCTGAAAGCCCGGCATGAAGCCCCTGAATTTCCCACACTTCTATGAAGGGACAAAAAAGCACTGAAGCAAGAATAGCTCATCATCTACAACAGGTGTCAGAAGAGGTAGTGATTTTGTCTTCCCTTTGAACACCACATGATATTTTGCATTGGTCCCAGCTGTCACCTAATTTTTGGCCCATCAGAACGAAAATGCAACACTTTTGCAGTGGCAGGAAGATGGACAGCAGGACTGTGCAATTGTCTTCTCCAACCAGAGCATACAGGGAGGAGAAAAGAGAGTTAATTTTGAAGGTGGACCAACCAACATCACATCCAATATGCATTTGCGAAAGAAGACAAATCAGTCTGGAATCACACAAAAGCTCCAGTTCCACCAGCAATATCAGTATCTCATGGGATTTAAGATGTTTTCAAGGGTCTGTTATTTTAACATTTTAGGACACTGAGAAATGTAAACAGTTCAGTGAGTTCAAATAATTCTTCCCTGAAACTTGTGCTGCTTTCAGTCCTGCTGTGCTGTCTTTGAAGGGTTGAGCCAAAAGGTAACAGCAGGCTGAGCTCTCAGAGAGTGGGATTACTTAAATTGGAGGGCTCAGATGTCTCAGGTTTTAGGGGACAGATTTGGTGGAAAGGAGGTTCCACAGCGTGGATGTCACCAAGATGAAAGGGTCTAGGATGTCATCCCAGAATGGATGTCACACAAGGCGAATGAGTCAGGGAATATGCACTTGTCATTCCAGATTATAAACTATGGAATTTCCTTTGCTGCAACTGTGTCCATTGCTTCTCATCCTTTCAGCTTGGACCCCTGTGAGGAGTCTGACTCCATAACCCTCCCTTTAGTCAAAGACAGCAAGTAAGTCCCCAACAACTATCTTTACTCCAGTATGAGCAAACCCAGGTTCCTCAGTCTTTCCTTATGCATTAATTGCTTCAGATTCTTTATTTTCTTGGTGTACCCCACTCAGTATGTTAATATCATTCATACCCTAGGAAGAAAAGAACAGGGAAGAATGCTCCAGATGCAGCCTCACGAGTCTTGAACAGAGGGAAATAATCCCTTTCCTTAACTTGCTCTCTTGTTTCTGCAGTCCAGCATGCCCTTGGCCTACATAGCTGCTGAGTGCACTTCTGATTTCAGTCACTAGTCTTATGAGACCCTAAAGCCTTTCTGCAGAGGTGTTTCCTGGGCAGTCAGCAGCCAGCCTGCACTGGCAAGCACTGCAAAACTTTGCCCTTGTCACTCTGGAACTTGGTGAGATGTCTGCCAGCCCTTTTCTCCAGCTTATTTAGGTCCTTCTAAATGGCAGCATTGCCCTCCAGAACACCTGCCACTACTCCAAGTTTGTATCATCTATGAACTCTTCAAAGTGTTCTCTGCCTCCTTTTTCTCCTGTAGATGAGGATGTTAAATGGTATTAATCCCTTGAGGAATGTTACTAATAAGTGGCTTCCCATTTTCCCATTAGACTTTGGAATGTTGACCTCTACACTTTGAGTTCACCTGTCCAGCCTGTTTTTTACTCACTTTGTAGTCCCCTCATCCAGCCCATGCCACCTTGTTCTGGCTACAAGAATACTGTGGGTCAGTGTCCTAGTAATCCAACATTTCATTTGAGGGAGAAATATGCATGCACCTAGACACCAGTAATCAAAGAGTTTTCCTGTATCACATTTGGCCACATCTTCTCAGCTGGCAATAGATCAGCTGGACCAAAGTTCTCTGGAAAGTGTCAGGACACCAGGCCAGAACTTACATATGGCAATAAAACTGTCATGGAGTTGTGGCAAGTGGCCAGAATCACAAGCTGCACTATGTCAGTCACAGATAGGAAATGGAAATTTGTGACATTTTGTACTTAAACCCAAAATCTGAACAGATTTTCATGAGACCGTATTAGAAGAAGTTATCTTTACCTGACTTATGTGCCCTACCACATTTCATAGTCTTGCTACCACACTGCAAGTATTGCAAGAAAGAGGAAAGTCATGAAAGGGTGGGAGGAGAACTTTTTTATTTCTTTTTTAACTTAAGGAACGTACCAGGCTGCCAAGTTTTAGGGGTGTGAGCTCCTCTGTAAAATCAAAGTAATCAGGATGCAGTTTTCAGCCAAGGTCTGCTGGTAATTTCTACCAGTTGACCACAGGAATCAGTTAGCTGTAGCCCAGAAAGACTGGTATTTGTGCTGATAAATTCAAACAGTTTCCTGAGGGGGTCTGATAAGGTCAGCCAAGGATCTGATGGAAAAAAAGAAAAAGAAGGGATTGGGTCCTCTCTCTCGTCTAAAGTTCTTGCTTCAGTTCCTTGAATTTCTACCGTTTTCTGGAATGGTTGGAAAAACAAATCTGCACTGTTAAAACTATTCTTTCCCCAAGCCCCTTTGAGAACACAAGGATGCTATTTCTGTAAGAATTTAAAAGGAAATACATGTCTGAGACGGAAAGCAATAATGGAAAATTTCAGTAGAAATAAATGGTGAATGTTTGGCAGCCAGGATGAAGCTTTGTAATACACTGTAAGAGAGAGGTTGTCTTGTTGGCTTTACCAGTGGTCAGATTTCTAAAGAAAAAAAAGAATATGCCTGTTGGAATGTTTTTTCTTTTGCAGAAAATGCTCCAAAAGGCTGCTATGGTGGAGAAATAGCAGGTATTTTTTCCAGTTGAGTCCAGTATGTTCCCCAAAAAATGCCTCTCCTCTCTTCCTTTACCTTGCCCCAGCCTTGGCCAAGCGTTTTAGCCACAAGTTTTTTTCCCCTCCTGTTGTACTCAGCCTTCCCAGCTCCAGCCCATTTCCTTCTGCCTTTATTTTACTGAGATCAGCCATGCCAGCAGCACAGAAAAGGAAACAAATGGCTTTATCTTGTGTTTTCTTCACTCTGTGAAATGATGGAAAGATTTGGTGCAATCTCATCTATCCATCAGGAAGGTCAAGTTAAAGTTAATTACCATTATTAGGAATGCAGGACTGCAGCTGCCAGGTTTCATGGTCATTTCCATCAGGAAATGACCCAGGGTTGTACATTTCTCCACAGAGTATCTATTGCTTTTCCCAAGGATACAAATCTGGCTGGCTTAAGAGGGCTTTGCTTTAGTGTGTTTCCACAAACAAACACTAAAATGAGGCATTTCCACTACAGAGCAGTACTTCTGTTTGAACAATAATCAACCATGAGAAGGTAAAATGGAGCTGTGTCTGAGAAGGGCACGATGTCCATACCTCCATGTCATCACATCAGCTGAAAGTCACTACCATGGCCCCCACACTTCCCACATGCTGGATGGGTGTGTGGGTACCTGCTTTGATCTTGCTAGGTTTGGGTGAGGGCAGCAGCATGAGTTTGTTTGCAGGATGGACTAGTTTGCCCATTTGTTTCCCAACTGGAGGCAGGAAGTCCATTATTTCTCTGCTGTTCTGATGCCTTTGCCAGTTGCCCAAGCAGCTTGGGGAAGGAAAGACATTTACCTGCAATGCAGAGTGGGGAAGACGGGAAGAAAATGGATTACACTGCGACAAGCCTCCAGGACCTGAAACAGGGAGAAGGCAGTGATTGTGGGTAGCGAAGAGTGACCAGGAACATGTAGTACGGGAACTGTAGGATCTGAAGCACTGAGGGAGATGAGACTGAGAGTGGGGAGACACAGCCAGAAGCAGCTGAGGTGGAGGGGCTATGGACAGACTGAGGAAGGAGACTGGGAAGGGTGAGTGACTGGACAAAGAACTGGAGGAAGGAGCCTAGGATCAGCAGGTGGATGTTCGGGGCAATGGTGGTGAGAAGTAGAAGGAGGCTGAGCCTCAAAGATGAAGGCAGAGAGATACTTTGTGGGGAGAGTAAAGAAAGCAAGCAGGGAGCAATTATGAGGAGGGGAGGCAGTGACTGGAGAGCAAAGAGGATTGGAATGAGAAAACAGCTCTGAGTACAGGAAGAACCAAGACAAGGTAGGAATGAAGAAATCAGACTGGGAAGCTAGGGCGGGGTCACAATGTCGCCAGGAGTGGCTGGGCAGCAGACACCCATCTGCAGCCCACCAACCTCAGCGGAATGTGCTGTCTCCATACAGGCAGCAGCTTCTCCTCCAGCTGATCCACTTACAGAGGCTCTCTCTTAGAAATAGCTTGAACCCCACTATTGTTTTGGGCAGTGATCCATCTGATATCACAGCATGGGAGTTTGGTGTTGCTGCTGTTGTTTTTTTGTTTTTTTTTTTACTTTATTGTTTTGGAAGACGGGACAGATGGAGTCTTGCCAAGTTGAAATGCTTTGAATCTGCAGGACGTGGAAAGTTATTTAATATTGTCCCTTGCATTGCAATGAAACCCCAAGTGACCTCCTTACACCAGTTGCTTTTCAGGAGCTCCATATGTGGCCTCTGCCAGCCTGTGTGCTGTCACCTCAGCTGGGGCACTGTTGCTTCCCACTTCCCTTTCTCTTCCCTACCCTTTTTTCAGGCTCTGTCTTGTCCAGATGGCACACTGTCCTTTTTCCTTGCACAGGTACATCAGAGACATCTGTGTGTGCTTACTGTGTGGTGGAACCACGGGCTGCTCCTGAGCCCCCGTACTTGCAGTGATTGTGTAATGTTGACTGGTGCAGTGTCTGAGACAAGGACACT
>VWZS01007286.1:19010-37605 GCA_013397075.1 Rhabdornis inornatus
CCCCGGGACCCCCGGGAGGAGGGACCCGCCCTCGCTGCGACGCCACCGACTTCAATAAAACCTTCCCAGCGCCCAAAATGCCTCGGTGGGGGTGAAGGCATCGCCTCTCTTGGGGTCTCTGGGGAAGGAGAGGGGGGGTCCCGCTGTAGGTGCCCCCCCAGGGATGGGGTTGGGGTCGGGAAGGAGTTTGAGGGCTCGACAGAGCCGGTTTGTGTCGCCGGGGTGGCCCTGGGGGTGACAGGGTTTGGGGTGTCCTGCAGCCGTGTCCCCGCTCCCGGCTCGTTTCGGGTTTACTGGGCGGGGGAGTGACGCAAAACGGGACAATTAGAAACGAAACAAAACCCCCCCAGGCTTTTGGTGACAGAAGGGACAACGCCAAACCCCGGTCAGGGGGTCCCGGGGGGGTGATGGATGGCTGGGTGACATTCTCCCGGTTTTCCTGGGGTGTTGCCTGGAAAGAGTAACCTGGAACAGAGACTAGACAGAGCAAAGGAATAAAATTTGTATTTCTTGAAAGGATCCACTTTGGGCAGTGCAAGAGCCCGGCCGGGGCCACACCCAAATCAAATCCAAGGTGGATCCTGGTCACGAGTTTTTCCACTTTTATAAATTTTGTTTCATCTTGGGGTCAATGATCCAACCACAGCCCCAGGCGATGAAGTCTCAGACCCCTTTCCCTCGCTGTTGTTTCTGCTTTTTGGGTCTCAGTTGTCCTTGATTCTCCAGCTAGAAAGGGATTGTTTTGTCTAACTAACATGTGAAGAGAACTTACCAACACCTAATACGAAGTTTCAGAGTTACACACTAAGCAGCAGAGATTCTGAAAAATACAAAAGCTGAAACCCAAGGCATCAGGGGGAAGGATCTGGGCAGGGACAGCTCTGTCCCTCCGTCCAGCAGCACCTCCGGGACCCCTTCCCTGTGTCCTGCGGGTCCTACAGCCCCCCCCTCCCGCGGGCTGTGCGACCCCCGGGTGGTTTTTAGCCCATGGGGCGGGGGCTGCCCATGGGCTGAGCTCCGTTCTCCGGCCGGGGAGCCCCGGGAGGTTTCGGGGGGGGTCCCATCCCGGCTCCCCGAGCTCAGCCCGGCCCCGAGCAGGGTGCGAAGGCGGTTCCCAGTGCCGCGGGGCGATGGTGTGAAGGAGATAAGGAGCGGTGCCGCAGCTTTATCGCCGCCTCATCTCTGCGTCTGCCGGGGCACGGAAGGGGAAGAGCAGCCCCTGCCCACCTTCCACCCCCCCGGGTGGGCACCGGCAGCTCCCGGGAGGGACCGGAGGGAAGGGATAGAACCAGAGGGGACACGGTGACCCCCCCATGATGCAGGAAAATGTCCCCAAAACCACCCGCGTGGGGACGACGCCTGAGCTGCGCCCAGGGTGTGACGGGGGCTCCTCCTCTGCCTGTCCCCCAGTTTGGACTGGGAGCGCACTGGGATGGAGGCGTGGGGGGGGGCTGGCTGCGGTCAGGGGGTGCCCGCCCGCCCCTCCACCTTCTCTCTTTTCCTCTCTTTTTCTCTTTTTTTTGGAAATCACGTGATAAATGCCAAACGCCGCTGCCGTTACTCATCCCGGCACTCCCGGCACCGCTTCCCCCCGGGGGCGGCTGCTGCTGACTCAGCACCTGCCGGGCTCCCCCCAGAGCCCCCGGGGGACCCCCCCGGGCCCCCCAAAACCACCGTCCCTTCAGGCGGGAGGAGCTCCAGGACAGTGTCACCTGGTGCAGCAATGTCCCCACGATGCTCGCGTGAGTCTGAGGGGGTCCCAGCGCCCCAAATCCGCTGTCTGGGGGCTCTCCCTGCTCCTGCGGGTCTCGGGATGCTCGTGGTGGGCACGGGGGGCCGTGCTGGGCGTTTTGTCACCTCCCGCCAGCGCGGTGAGGGCACTGCAGCCCCTTTGTCACCCGTGGGGATCACCCGGCCCTGTGGGGTGACTTTAAGCCCGTCCCACGCGGGTGGGAGCGGCTCCCACGGCTGCCCCCGTGCCTCAGTTTCCCTTTCCCACCCCGCCGCGACGCCGCTGCCCACTGCGGAGGGAAGTGGGGGTGTCCGGGGAGGGAAATGTGGCCCCATTTCCTGTGACACCCCCGTCCCGGAGCTGCCAACCGCAGCGCCGGGCTGTGCCTTTGGTGACAGCAGTGTCCCAAGAAGTGTCCTCCCCACCCTGCACCCTGCAGTGCCCGACCACCGCCCTGCCACCCCCACGCTGTCCCCAAAGCCACCCTGCAGCCCGCCCTCAGCTGCGCTGCCCCAGGGGGATGTGACCCCGCTGTCCCCACGGCGCGGGGAGGGGACGAGGTGGCGTTTGGTGGCTCTTGGTGGGGTCCCGAGTCCGGCTGGAGCGGCCTGGCTGTGCCAGCTGCGGTGACAAGGGACAAGCCAGGCCTGCCTCAGCCGTGAGAGGGGTGGGGCGCGGTGACAAGGACTGGGGTCTGTCACCTCCTGCCTGTCCCCAGGGCAGTGGGAGCATCCCTGGCGGAATTGTCCCCGCTAAACGCCAGGGATGTCGCAGCAGTGGCACAGGGCACTGTCCCCAGAGCCACCCATGGGTGTGGAGAGCCCTCCCACCCCTGGTGGGACACGTCCGGCTCCGTGTCCCCGTGTCCCCTACGTCCCCAGTGTCCCCCGTGTCCCCCGTGTCCCCATGCCAGTGGGTGACATCTCGCCGTTTCCTAGGCGACAATTACATTTTATTGTTTTTCCCAGCAAAACCCCCTCTTATTTTGGGCACCTTTAAGGTTTCTTTTTCCAGCTTTCGGTTGGGTTGGGCTTTTTTTTTTTGTTTTTCGGGTTTTTTTTTTTCCCCTCTTCTCAGTGTTTTTATCATTTAGGGGGAAAACGAAACAATTCTCGCTGCTCGGGTCCCGCTTTGCCCTGCAGGGGGGAGGGACATGGGGACCGAGGACGCTCCTGGCGCTGTGCTGGGAGCTCGGAGCCAGCTCCACGCAGGGGTGGCACTGTCCTGGTCCCCCTGGCTGCAGGTTTCGCACAGGGAATTCTCTGCTGTCCCGTAAGGTCCTGCTGGAATCTCATTCCCGGCTGTCCCTTCGTCCTTCCAAAGGGATCCCCTGCAAATACAACAAAGCAGGGAACCCCCACGGATCCAGGGGGGCTCCAGGGACCCCCCCAGCTGGGCTCAGGGGACACGGTGGCCGCTCGTCCCCGCGTCCCCTCCGTCGGGGTTTATAGGAAACGGCTCTGCGAGGAAGAGCCCGGCTCTCCTGCCCGGGTGAGCGTTTCTTTCCAGCCGTGGGCGCCCCGAAAGGCCCCTCAGTGCCGGGGATCCGGTGTGAGTCAAAGCCGGAGCCCTGGGGTTTAACCACAAGCCCCAGAGCTGCCGTGTCACGGGGCAGCCGTGCCAGAGGCGTTTATAAGAAATGGAGGGGCTGCCCTGAAGGGGGAGGGACCCCGGCTGGCACCGCGGCCGTGCCCACCCCCTTGGGGACAGCTCCTTTGGCTCCGTGGCTCGGATCTTAACTCGCCTTTTCCGCCAAGCGCCCGGCCCTGCTGCGCTCCAGCCTCGCAGCTCAGCCCCTCTCCAGGGGTGCCCCAAAGTGCCCAAACCACCCAAAGACGCCCGTGTCACACTGAGGTGACCCCAGGTACCTCATCCAGCTGGTACCTGGTGCCAGCATCACCCCTGGGTACCTGCATCCAGGCTGGGTACCCCGTGCCAGCATCACCCTGGTGCCAGCATCACCCTGGGGTCCCCTGGTCACCCCTGGGTGCCTTAATCTAACTGGGGGTCCTGGTGCCAGCATCACCCCAGGGTCCCCTGGTCACCTCTGGGTGCCTTAATCTAACTGGGGGTCTCCGTGCCAGCATCACCCTGGTGCCAGCATCACCACAGGGTCCCCTGGTCACCTCTGGGTGCCTTCGTCTAACTGCGGGTCCTCGTGCCAGCATCACCCCGGAGTGGTTGTATTGAGGCTGTGCCACCATCACCTTGGTGCCACCATCACCCTAGTGCCAGCATCACCCCTGGGTGGCTGTGTCCAGGCTGGATGTGCAGTGCCAGCATCACCCTGAGTACCTGTATCCAGGCTGGGTACCCGGTGCCAGCATCACCCTGGTGCCAGCATCACCCCGGGGTCCCCTGGTCACCTTTGGGTGCCTTAATCTAACTGGGGGTCCTGGCGTCGTCATCATCCTGGTGCCAGCATCACCCCGGGCTCCCCTGGTCACCTCTGGGCACCTGTGTCCAGCAGGGTAGCGAGTCCCTGCACCATTCCTGTATCCAGCTGTGTGCCAGGTGCCACCATCGCCCCTTGGTACCTGCATCCAGCTGCGTGCCAGCTGCCAGCATCCCTCCAGGCTGCCCACATCACCCCAGGGCCCTGAATCCGGTCCCTGCCTCACCCTGGGGTGCCCACACCCCGAGCCGGGCTGCTCCTTGCATCCCCCCGGTTCTCCTGCCCCGCCTGTCGCTGCTCTGCTGTCCCCCGTGTCCCTGTCGCTGTCCCACACTTGTGCCAGCAGCTCCTGACCTCTGGCAGAGGCTCTTCCTGGAGAGACACGGGGTTTCCACGATTGGGGACAGCGTTGGTGGCACCCGCGGTGCCCGGGGACCTCCTGCCCTTCACACCCAGGACACCCCGGCCTGGAGGAGGACGCGCCGTGTCCCCTCCTGCAGTGTCCCTGATGTCCCTGATGGGTTCGGCTCTTTGCATCCATCCATCCGCCCTGACCCCCTCCCCATCCCCAACCATGGCGGCCTCAAATGACAGCGCGGGGAAGGGGGTGTGTGCGGGGGACACACGAACGCACACAAACACAGCCCCGGCTGCCATGTGCCCAGCGCCACCACGGCTGCTGCGGAGAGACAAGTGCCACCGGGCCCCTCGGGGACCCGCGGGCCGCCCCGGACCCGCCGCCTCGCTGCGGGGAGGTGACGGAGCCAACGCGCCGCGACACGGGGCTGGCGGAACCCCCCCCCCCGCCACGGCCAGCGCCTCGCCAGAGCCCGCCGGGGGGGACTTCTCGGTTGTCACAACCCATCTGTGTCCGGGACAGCGTCTGCCGGAGCCGTAAGTGGGGTTAAACTCGGGGTCACCCCGATGGAGCATCCAAAGGGGGGGACGGGGGTGACAGGAAAGGGACACCCCCCTCCCCAAATCACTCCGTGTCCCCTGTTGTGACCAGGGTGATGCTCTGCGGAGGGACAGTAAATGTGTCCCCTGCTCCCTGCGTGGCTCTCGGGGACAGCAGCGGTGGTGGCCAGGCTTGGCGGTGGCTGATGTGTCCCCAGGGAGCCGCTCCTCAGCTCTCGCTGCGGGTCACTGCGGCCATGGGGACACGTGTGGCCGTGAGGGACATGACCCGCGGCTGGCCCCGCTCTGGCCGCTGGCCCAAAATCCAGCACCCGCCGGGAGCCCGGGGGCCACGGGCAGCGGCAGCCTGAACTCCCGGTGACCCCTCGGGACCGTGGCTGTGGCCACCGCGGGGCCACCCCAGCACCGGGCCACCCTCACGGGGTCACTCCCGGATGGATCCTGCCCCGATTCCCCCACGGGAACACTGGGGGTGTCCCACACTCGGGGGGTGTCCCACACTCGGGGGGTGTCCCAGAGCCCTCCAGGGCCGCCACAGCGGCGTTTTGGGGACATTCCGGCCCTGCCCGGTCGCACGAGATTTGGGGCTGGGGTCTCACGGCCCTGGCAGAGGCTCATGGTGTGGGTGGCGCGTCCCATTCCCATCACCCTCATCTCCCCCTCCCTCCTTTTCGTCCCCCCCCGCCACCGTCCGAGCCCTCCCGGGACCCACGGGCGGCTCCTTTTAAACCGCGGCTGAAATGAAACCGGCTCCGGCTCCTTCGCCGTGACCTATTTTTAACATTTGATTGGAATTCGGTTGTTTTTATTTTTTTTATTTTTTTTTTTTTTCTCCTTTCCTCTCTCTTCCCGCGCTCCGGCCCCGGGTGCGACCGCGGTGTCATCCCCGCGTCACATCAATTAACGCGCGCGGGGCGTCATTTGTCACTTTGCATTTCCCCAAGGTCCCCTCGCCGTCGCCGTCGCCTCGGTGGTGGCGGGGGGCGCACGCCGGGATGGGGGTGACCCCCCTCCCGGCCCCCCGGGGTGAAGAGGGGGTGAGGATGCTCCTCCTGCCCCGTGATTTTTGGGGAAGGGGGGAGACGGGACGCGGCCGCTGCTGCCGCCGCCCACCTCGGTGGGGTCCCGGTGCTGGGTACGGGGGTCGCTGGCGGGGGCCGGGACACCCGAGTCCGGCCCCGAGCAGCCGGTGCCGACACCTCCACTTCCGTCCGCAGGGCCCCCATGGGTATTTTTAACTCCCGGCTCTGCCGCTTGGCAAGCGCTGAGTGTCCGTCTGTCCGTCCGTCCGTCCGTCCGTCCGTCCGTCCCCGCCCCTGTCCGGCCTCCAGCTGCCCCCCCGGGGCACAGCCGGACCCTCCGGAGCCGCATGGGATCCTCCGGGAATGTACGGGATGGGATTGGGGCTGATGGGGAAGGAATGGAACCTGCCGGGGGTGGTCAGAGCAGGGGATGGGGCCGTGCGGGACAGGGCGGGATCCCGTGGGGCAGGATGGGATTCTATGGGGCAGGACGGGATCCCATGGGGGATATCAGCCCCCAAAAAACCGGGGTGGGACCCCACAGGGTGGGAGGGGGACGTGCAGGATCCTACGGGGCAGAATGGGACCCTGTGGGAGATATCAGCCCCCAAAAAAACAGGGTGGGACCCCACAGAGTGGGATGGGGCCGTGCGGGACAGGGCGGGATCCCGTGGGGCAGGATGGGATTCTATGGGGCAGGACGGGATCCAAGAAACCAGAGTGGGACCCCACAGAGTGGGAGGGGGACCTGCAGGATCCCATGGGACCCTGTGGGAGATATCAGCCCCCAAAAAACAGGATGAGACCACACAGAGTGGGATGGGGACGTGCAGGATCCCATGGGACCCTGTGGGGGATATCAGCCCCCCAAAAAACCAGGGTGGGACCGCACAGAGTGGGAGGGGGATCTGCAGGATCCCATGGGGTAGAATGGGACCCTGTGGGAGATATCAGCCCCCAAAAAACAGGATGAGACCACACAGAGTGGGATGGGGACGTGCAGGACTGGGTGGGATCCCATGTGGGAAAATGAGGTCCCATGGGGGATATCAGCCCCTAAAAAGCAAGATGAGACAGCACAGAGTAGGATGGAGCCGTGCAGGACAGGATGGGATCCTGTGGGGCAAGATGGGATTCCATGGGGAAGGATGGGATCCTATGGGGGATATCAGCCCCCAGAAAATAGGATGAGACCCCACAGAGTGGGATGGGGACGTGCAGGACAGAGTAGGACCCCATGGGGCAGGATGGGATCCCATGGGGGATATCAGCCCCCAAAAAGCAGGATGGGACCCCAGAGAATGGGATGGGACCTCACTCCCCAGGGAATCAGGGATTCGTCCTGGCAGGACAGGACCCTGCAGCGCAAAAGGGGAACCTACGGAGCAGGATTGGACCCTATAGGGCAGGATGGGGGGCTGGAAAGCAGGAATAGGATCCACGGGGCAGGATCGCATGCTGTGGGGGAAGGTGGGACCCTGCAGGGTTGGACCCTAAGACTCCTGCAGGGCAGGACCTTCCAGACCGGGATGGGATCCTGTGGGACAGGATGGGATCTGACAGGCGGGACCATCCCCTATGGGGCAGGATTGGTACCTGTGGGGCGGGATTGATCCCAGTGAGACAGGATTGATCCCAGTAGGGCACCATTGATCCCAGTTGGTCAGGATTGGTCCCAGTGGGTCAGGATCGATCCCAGTGGGACAGGATTGGTCCCAGTGGGCCAGGATTGGCCCCAGTTGGTCAGGATCGATCCCAGTGGGACAAGATTGATCCCAGTTGGTCAGGATTGGTCCCAGTGGGACAAGATTGATCCCAGTGGGTCAGGATTGGTCCCAGTGTGCCAGGATTGGTCCCAGTTGGTCAGGATCGATCCCAGTGGGACAAGATCGATCCCAGTTGGTCAGGATCGATCCCACTGGGGCAGGTTTGATCGCAGTGGGTCAGGATCGATCCCAGTGGGGCAGAACCGGTACCTGAGGGACAGAATCCACACCTCCACCCTTTCCACAGGGCAGGACCATCCTCATCCCCATCTCAGAGGGGTCCAGCCCCGCATGTCCCCACATCACCCGTGTCCCCCAGTCCCGCGGGACCCCTCCCTTGGCCGGATCCCCAACCAGGGGGGGACTTTGGGGAGGGCTGTGGCAGCGGGGCGGGCGATCCCGCACACGCGCGTGCCCGCGGGGGCCGCGTGTTGTCAGAAGCTGTAGCCCGTGTCTCGCCCGCCGTCCCCCCGCCCGGGCAGCGCACATCACTCCCCGGCCTTCGCCTCCCGCTGACGAAGAGGAAGGGCCGAGGGCGCCAGCCCCGAGCCCCCCGCGCCCCCGTCACGCTAAGCCGGCCGGACAGGGGCTGCAGCCCCCCGGCGCTCCCCAGGGAGCCGCGGCTCTTCGCCGAGGATGCGGCTCCCGCTGAAGAAAATCGCCTCGTACAGGAGCGGGGCGAGGGGCCGGGGATGGCGGCGGGGGGTGAAACGGACTCCCCCCAGCCCACAGACCCCCCCTGAGCCGCGCCTGATGCGCTCACACGGGCACAGCTGCGTCCTGGCACACCCAGACACCCACCCGGGCCCCCCTTTCACACTCGGGGACCCGCCTTGCACACCCCGGCAGCTTCTCCCACCTACGGCTCCTTGCGCATCCGAGCTTCCTCAGCTCCCCTTGCACACCCACGGACACCCTCAGAGCCTTTGCACACCCACGGACCCCCCCCCCAGCACACTCTTGCACACCCACGCAGCCATTGATCCCCCCGGTGCTCCCACCCCACTCACGGAGGGCACCCCGGACACGGTGGCACCCGGACGCGGTGTCACCGGGGCAGGGACGCGGTGGGAAGCTGCCCGCGCACGCTGCCACCTCCCACGCAGCCTGCCATGGCCAGGGTGAGGAAGAGGAGGGGGAACCGGAGCCGAACCGCGGATCGGTTCTCCTGGGGAAGCGGGGACAGGATCGGTGCCGCAGGAGGAAGCAGGGACACGGCACCCCTGAGTGGGACCACGCCAGGGAGGGATTTTTGGGGAGGATCTGCTGGTGGGACCCCCGGCACCACCCAACTCCCCGGGGTCGTGGCGTGGGTTCAGGGGGTGCAGGGGGGACACTCGGGCCACTCGGGGGACACACGGGGGACAGCGGTGCTGGCGGCGCGGGGCTCAGCACCAGCCGGGTTTTGGATGGCAGCGGCTGGAACGATGTTAATGAGTTTTCTTCCTGTCGCTCTCCTTTTACACCGAGGGCAGCTCCGTAACCAGAGCCGCTTCCTTCCCCGAGATTAAGGAGCCGTCTGCTCGCCCTCCCCGGGCCGCTGACCCAACCCCGCCACCCCCCCCCCCCCNCGCCCGCCTCGCTGTCACCGAATTGTCACCCCCGGCTGGCCCAGGCCTGGCCCTGGGAGCGCTGGGGAAGGGACGCCCACTCCTGTCACCCTAGGGTGCTGCCTTTCCTGGTGGGGCTGAGCACCCTCCCAGCGCTGCTCAGGACTTGGGCAGGGGGCTCTTCGGGGGTCCTCAACGGGAAACGGGCTCGCCACGACCCCTCCCCTCTCCCCTCCTTCCCGCCGGGTCCCTCCGCCGTGGGGCTCCCCCAAAGCGGGGATGGTTTGGGGCAGGGATAGGGGGGTGACAACTCCGGGGTGCAGCACGGGGGGACCCTCCACGGGGGGATCTGAGCCCCCCCAGACCCACCACTGGCTCTGCCTGTTGCCCACTCGTCACCGGGCGTGACTCGATTTCCTCAGCCGTGACTCAGTCGTGACACTGTTGGTGGCCAGGTTTTGGAGAGGGGACAAACTGCTTGGGGTGGCCTGACTGTGGGACAGGAGGGGTGGGAGCCCAGGGGGGGATTTTGGGACGGCTCCCAGCATCGCTCTGCTCCAGTGCAAGGCTCGGGAGGAACCGGGGATGCGGCTCCGTCCCTCCCACCCGGTGCTGGCTGCAGGTGGGCGGCGGATGCGGCCCCGGGGCCGGGGGTCCCCCGGGGTGGGTGGCAGGTGGCCCCGGGGGTCCCCGGGGTGGGTGGCAGGTGGCCGGGCCGGGCTGGGGGCCCTGCGGTTTGTAATTCATGCCTCCATGAACCGCTCGGCACCGAGCTGCCTTCGAGCAGCAGCGAGATGCAAATTCCGCCGGGGTGGGGGCAGCGTTTTTGGTTTTCCCTGAGACCAAATTTAGCCGCCAGCGGGTGCCCGGTGCCCTCGTGCTCATTTTAATAATGAAAACAGGAACGATGCCATTGACTAAGAAAATTACCCCCAAGTTTCCCCTCCTTCCCCAGAAGCCAAATTCCTGCCGCGTCCTTCCACGGCAGAGGCAGAACCTGCCTGGGGCCTGGGCTGGAGGGAGGTGTGGGGACAGCGGGGTTTGGGGACACTTTGGGGACACTTTGGGGACTTCAGAATTGCACCCCCGGCTGGGTGAAAACTTTCTGCCTAGTCCCACTGCGGGGTTTTGTTCCCGGGATCAGCGGGATGGTGCCCAGGAGCGGGGACATGCGGGATGGTGACATTCCCCAGAGGTGACAGGGGACATGCGGGATAATCCTCCCACAAACCCGGGATAATCCAACCCCCATCCCGTGGCGGCGCTGGAGACCCCAGGGATGGGAGAAACTGGGGAACGGGGCGATGCCAGGGTTGGCTCAAGGGATTTGGGATCCCGGGGATCCTGCCGGGCATGGACACCGCCACTTCGGGAAGGGATGTGGCCCGTGGTGACAAATGTGTCCCCAGCCCCGGGGCGTATCCTGCAGCCAAGCCACTTCCTCCTGTGCCCGAAGCCACACGGGTGGCCGGGAGGGACCGGGCACGGCGGCCACACAGTGCTGGCCTCGGCCACCACCGGTCCCCACCGGGGACACTCGGATGGGCGACAGCCACCAGCACAAGGGAAACTGAGGCACGGGGCCGGGAAAGGAGGGGATTCAACCCCGAGGATGTCCCGGAGCTCCTGCGCTCCTGAGCTGCGGGTGAGGATGCTCGGCTGTGGGGAGGGGTTGGACCCCAAATCCCGCTGGTCACTCTTTGTGGAGGGCCGAGCTCAGGCCGCTCGGCCTGTCCCATCCCAAGGGACACTTTGTGTCCCGGAGGTGTCCGGGATGTCCCAGAGGAATGGGCCAGCTGGGGGCTGTTCAAGGTGACGGTCAGGACGCGGCTCCTGTCCCTCCTGTCCCTCCTGGCCCTGCTCGAGTCCGGGGACACTTGTGACAACCATCTCCCCAGGAGTCCTGCCGCGTCTTCCAGTGTCCCTGGTGTCACTTTACCGTGGCAGGGGGGAGACTCAAGGGCGTGACATCCTGAGGACAGGGCCACACTCCTCGTCCCGCCCCTCCGGACCCCTCTGCTGGCACCATCCAGGCCCGGGACCCGCAGGGTGGAGGTGGCAGGTCCCCAGCTGTGGGCACGGCGGGGACAGTGGCGAGCCCGACACCCTCTGGGTGGCCACGCGGGCTGATCCCGCAGCGGGGGGGTGTCCCTGTGAATTTATCCTCGGCGGCGATGGTAAAACGGGAATGAATTAGCACGTGGTGACGTCAGGAACACTTGTGCCTCGGTGCTCGTTTCCCCCCCCCGTTAATGAGTCTCTCCCCCCCATCCTTAACCCCCCTCCGGCCTTTATTTCCCCTCCTAGAAATAAATAATTCTGGAAATTTCTTTGTTTTCCTTCTTTTTCTCACTTGGGGACTCGGCAGGGGGGTCCCTGCTCGGTGGGCTGGGAGGGGGTGGCAGCGCCCTGGCGGTCTGGGGGTGCCCCGGGAGGGTGGGGACAGCTGCACAGGGGGGTGCTGTCCCCACTGCCAACCTCAGGGAGCCGGAAAAGTGTGGGGAGGGGGTGGTGGGGGTCAGCAGGGGGGGCTTTGCATAGAGGATGAAGGCCGGGACCCCTCTGAACAATGGCACCGCCGAAAAGCCGGCCCGAGTGGCTGCTAAGCTCTGTCTGCTGGGACAATACACAACCCCGGGGACACCCCCGAGCCTGCCCCGGCCCGACTCCCCGTGGGGACCCGGGGGTCCCCTCCTCCCGTCCATCCACCCCCCACGGCCTCCCTGTGCATCCTTAACTCCCCATTTCCTCCTGCCCCACAGCTGGGACAGCAGGGCTGTCCCCATTCCTTGTCCCTGTCCCTGTGACTGACCCGTCCCCATCCCGGGCCGCATCTTCATCCCTGTCCCCATCCTATTCTGTGTCCCCATCTCCACTCCTGTCATCCTCATCCGTGTTTCCATCTCAATCCTGTCCCCATCTCCATTCCTGTCCCCATTCCCATTCATGTCCCCATTCCCATTTCTGTCCCCTGTCCCCAACCCATCTCCAACACCATTCCTGCCACCTTGTTCCCATCCTTTTCCCTGTCCCTATTCCTGTCACCATCCCTACTCCCATCCCCAGTCCTGTCCCATCCCCAACCCTATCCCTGCCCTCATTCCTGTCCTTTGTCCCTATCCCTGTCCCCATCCCCAGCTCTGTCCCTATTCCTGCCCCTGTCCCCATTCCTGTCCCTTTTCCCATCCCTGTCCCTTGTCCCTGTCCACATCCCCAGTCCTGTCCCTTGTCCCTTGTCCACATCCCAATCCCTTGCTTCCATCTCTATCCCCATTCCCATTCCTGTCCCCATTCCTGTCCCCATCCCTGTTCCCATCCCTGTCCCTGTCCCCATCCCTGTCCCCTGTCCCCGGGCCATCACCGCGGGCCCGGGGGGGGTTCAGCTGCGGGTCCCCCTTTCCCTCCTTCCCCACCGCAGCTCCAGAGGGGTCCCGCAGGTGTCGGGAAGGAGCCCGGCTGCCAGGAGGGGGGACGGCGACAGTGCCACCCGTCCTTCCGTGCGCTGTGGGAGCGGCGGGGTGTCACCGAGCCACCCCCCCACCCCCCCCAGTGCGACGCTGCCCCACTGGGAATGGAAAGTATTGACAGGAGCCGAGCTGGGCGTGTGCCAAGGGAAGCGGCCAGGGCAGAGCCAAATGCCTCGGCGGTGGCTCCAGGGGACACCGGGACTTCCCCAGGCACAGCGGGGTCAAGGACAGGTGCCGGGAAGGCCTGGCCTCGGGGTGGGCACGGCGGTGGGCACGGGGGGTGGCACAGCTTGGCTGAGCTTCGTGGGGATCTCAGACCACCCCAAAAACAGCAGAAGAGGGGAGGGGGGACCAGAAGGGACCGACCCCTCAGTCGTGTCACCCCTGCAGTGACACCAGAGTAGAGGAGGACTCGAATTATCCCTTCCTTGTGTCCCCCTAGAGCCCCAAAACACCGGCAGGAGCGTGGCCCCCCCTTGTCACTCTGTCCCCACACTGTCCCTGTCCCCTCCCGTGTCCCCCATCTCCTCCCTCCTGTGCCCCCACGTCCCCTCCACGTGTCGCCCGTCCCATCCCCTCGCTCCCCGCGTGTCGCGGTCCCCTCGTGGCCCCCGGCCCGCCCCCGGCCCGCCCCGCTTCGGGGCCGCCCCCGCGGGGGTGGGGAGGGTTTGGAGGGCGGAGCCGCCGCTGCGGAGCCGCTTCTTTGGATAAGAAGCGCGGGGCCACGGGGATGGGCAGGTGGAGCGTGTGAGGGCACGGGCACCGGCACCGGCAGGGCACAGCACCCCGCTCACGGCACTTTTGGGGTTTTTCCGGCTGTTTTAGGGTATTTTTTGCTGGGTTGGGTTTTTTTGTCCTCGCTCCCTCTTGGCTGTCCCCGCACCGCCACCGCTTGGAGACCCCCCCAGGGACCACCGGGCATGGAGGGGGCGGCGGGAGCTCGGCCAAGCGGGCAGCGCTGACCCCCGTGGGGGCTGTCCCGGGGACCCCCATGAGCGGCTGAGCGGGGCCGGTGCCCCCCGCCCGTCCATGGGCGCGCTGGAGCCGGGCACCGGAGCCCCCCGGCCCGCCGCCCCCATGCTCAGCACCGCCGCCAGCTTCGCCAAGGAACCACCGGGATCCCGGGACGCCGCCGCTGCTTTTTTCGGTGACGGGGGAGGACCGGAACCGGGAGCCCCCGCTCTCCCTTACGGAGCTCCCGGTGGGTTTGGTGGCCGGTTCTTGGGGCCGTGCCCGCCGTACCGGGCACCGCCGCCTCCCGCCGCTCCGGTGGAAGGTTATGCGGGTGCCGAGGGAGGTTTTGGCGGCGGGGGGGGCCCGCTGTGCCCCCCGCTCTGTGCCGTGCCCGGGTACCGGGCGGCCGGGAAGGTGCAGGTGATGCTCAACAATTACCCGCTCTGGGCCAAGTTCCACAAGCACCAGACCGAGATGATCATCACCAAACAGGGCAGGTGAGCCTGGAGGACCGGGGGGAGATCTAAGGGAGGACCGGAGAGCCGGGGAACACCGCGGGGAACCGGGGCTGGGACACTGGGAGGGACTGGGATGGGCTGGAGAGAACCGGGACAGAGGATCGGCGGGGACAGGGAACTGTCGCAGGACGCGTGAGGCACCGGAGGGGACAAAGTGGGGACGCCGAGGGGAACCTGAGAGCACCGGGAGAACAGGGACAGGGGCACCGCGACAGAAACCGGCAGCGCCACCGGGACCCGCGCAGGCACCGGGGGTGGCGGGGGGGTGCAGGGGTGGGGACACCGGCAATGAGGGGGGTGGGACAGGCCGGGGGGGCTGAGGGGTCCTTCCTCGTCTCCTTCAAAGGGTGGGAGTTGTTTGTGGACCCCCGTCCCCTCTTGGGTTTCAAGAAAAGCCTGGGAGGGGGAGGCAAAGCATCCCGGACGTCCCCTGGTGTTGTTTCCTTGAGGAGTTGAGGCCTGTGGGAAGGATAAAAAGGGTCTGGGGGTGTCCCCACCTGTATCAGGGGGGGACAAGGGTGTCAGGAAGGTGGCAGAGGTGCTGTCGCTGCCAGGGGCCTTGCAGGGAGCTTTGATCCGGCCCCAGCCCACGGGCCGGATCCAGAGCTCGGCTCTGCAACAAGTGGTGAGGAGCTGCTGCCACCCCACAGCGCCGTGGGAGGGTGGGTGACACTCCCTGTCCCTGTTCCCTCTGTGGGGTGGGAACACCCCTCGCTGCTCTGTGGGGCAGGCACAGCCCGGCTGCCCCGCGTGTGACCAGTTTTGGCCACATCCTGGCTGCCAAAAACGCCCTTGGTGACCCCACAGCCGGGCACTCGCTGTCCCCTCCGTGCTGCCTCCGGTCTGGGCTGCAGGATCCCAGGACTGGGGGATTTTTTTGGGGTCGGCCAAAACCCAGATCTGGGGGGTCTGAGCGCCATACAGACCCTGTGGGACTGCAGAGCCGCCACGACCTGGGGCAAGGAGAGCCCAAAACGTTAAACCCGTCCTTCAGCCTCACTTTGGGCTGATGAGGATGAGGGGAACCAGACCTTGGGGGCTGCGCTTTGGGGGGGGTCTCAATGGGATCAAGCTGGGAATGGGATCACGCTGGGAATGGGATCACAGCAGGGCCGGACAACTCAACTCATCCCGAGGGGCTCCCAAAAACGCCGTGCCAAGGGGAAAAACAGGGCTGCATCCCCCCGCTGTGCCCACAGCAGCTGGCACAGACCCCTCCCCAACCCCTCCTGCCGCGCTGCCCCCCCTGCCCAGCCCCATCCCCGCGCCCAGGGGGTCTCTTTCTGCCCAGCCAGCGCCGGGGCTGCCCCTCGGCTCGCTCGGTGTCACTTCGATGCTGAGCCCAACCTGCTTAATGTGTTGGAAGTCTAAACACGTTAGGGCCGCTTGGTTTGCCACGGCCGTGCCCGGCCCCGCTCCCCCGGCTGCGCTCGGGGATGCTCCGAGCGAACCAGCACGGGTGCGGTGACACGTCCCCAAGTGTCACCCAGGGGATGGCGGGCACCCCAAATTGTTGTTTGCTACCCGCCACCCTTCAGGCCTTGAAGGAATGTGATGAAATCCAGTTTTTTTCCCCCCTTTTTTTTCCCCTCTCTTTCCCAGCTGGGGGAATGCTCTCCCTGCTGTGTCAGGATCTGGTGCTGGGGGTTTGGAAATTGCGGTGGCCCCAAAATCCCGTCCGCCCCTGCCCCGCTGCACCTCTGCTTTCGTCTCCCAACCTAAAACCAGGCGGTTTTGGGGATTTTTTCCCAACTCTATCCCCCACGACGGAGGGGCTGCGGGCTCAGGGGGGGTTGGCTCTGTGCAGGGGGGGCTCACGGCAAGCCCAGCCTGTGGAGAACGTCAAGCTCCGAGCCACAAAACATCCGTTTCCCCCGACCCTGAGCTGCTTTTTTTTGCAGCTCTCGCTGTGCAGGGCCGGGCTGCAGCGCTGCTGAGACACAGGAAAAACCCCAGAGCGGCGCTCGATGGGGGGACGTGAACCCCAAACGGGGACCCGAGGGGCACCTGAACCCCAAAGCAGGGACCTGCCGGGCTGTGGGGCTGTGGGGCAGGGCAAGGGGACACGATCCCATCCCTCTGTTGGCTCTGGATCCCGCTGGTTCCTCAGCACTGATGGGGTGCAGCCCCCCAGGACCCCCGAGGAGGGGTTGGGGTTTGGGGAGGGGACATGGTGGCACTGGGATGAACTCCCCAGGCACTGGGATTTACCCTGGTGGCACTTTTGCTGCTGTCCCACTGCCCTGAGCCATCCCACCCCATCCCATCCCAGTCCAGACCATTTCCTGCCGGTTTCCCACGCCTGTCGCCGTCCCTCCTCGGTCCCCCGCGGCTCTCGGGGTTCGGCAGGGAAGGATTTTTGGAAAACCCCGAGGACTCGCCGGCACCCCGGCAGCGACGGGCTCGGGGAATTCCTGCCGTGGGGTTCTGCGGGGAGGTCGGGACTGGCTCTGCAATTTGGGGGTGCTCGGGGGCCTTTTGGGGTGATACAGGGCCTGGCTTTGCGTTTTGGGGGTGCTCAGCTTTTTGGGGTTACGCAAAGGGCTGGCCCTGCCCTTTGGGGTGACACAGGGGCTGGCCCTGTCTTTTGGGCTGACACAAGGCTTGTCTCTGCATTTTGGGGGGTGCTCAGGGGGTGGCCCTGCCTTTTGGGGTTACACAAAAAAAGTTTAGGGATTGCACAGTGGGTTGGCTCTGCTTTTTGGGGTTACACGAGGGGCTGGCCCTGTGTTTTGGGTTACACGAGGGGCTGGTTTTGCATTTCGAGGGGACACAAGGGGCTGTCCCTGTCATCTGGGGACACGTAAGGGCTGTCCTTGCCCTTGGGGGTGACTCAGCGCTGCCTTTTCGGGGTTCAGGGGCTCTCTCTGAGTTTGGGGACACAAGGGACGGCTTTTCCTTCGGGGAGGATGCTGGGGGTGGCTTTGGGGACACAAACACGACGGGTGGCTTTAATTTGAGGGGTGGCCGTGCATGAGGAGGGACACCAGAGCTGGCAGCGCCTTTTGGGGACACTCGGGGATGGCAGTGGCTGGGCTGGGGACACGCAGTGCTCGGCAGGGCTGGTGCGGCCATGTTGTCACTTGTCACCGTGTCCTGCTGCGCTGTGACATTCAGCTGCGCCCTGTCACCCTCACCGGGCAGGGCAGCTGTGCTGTGCAGATGTGCGGTGCCACACAGCCGTGCCGTGTCACCGGCACTCGTCCTGCTGTGCCACCGCGCTGTGGCACCATGGTGGGCGTTGCCACGTCACCGTGTCCAGCGGGTGTTCCATGTCACTGTGCCATGAATTGGTGTGTCACCGCTGTGCCATGTCACCGTGTCCAGCGGGTGTTCCATGTCACTGTGCCGTGTGTTGGTGTGTCACCTCTGTGCCATGTCACCGTGTCCAGCGGGTGTTCCATGTCACTGTGCCATGAATTGGCGTGTCACCTCTGTGCCATGTCACTGTGCTGTGTCCAGCGGGTGTTCCATGTCACCATGCCGTGTGTTGGTGTGTCACCTCTGTGCCATGCCACTGTGCCATGAGTTGGTGTGTCACCACTGTCCCATGTCACCGTGCCATGTCCAACAGCCGTTCCATGTCACCGTGCCATGCATTGGTGTGTCACCATGCCATGTCACCGTGCCGTGTCACCATACTGTCCATTGCTGTGCCACTGCGCCGTGCATTGCTCTGTCACCATTCCATGTCACTGTGCCATGTCCAGCAGCCACTCCGTGTCACCGTGCCATGCATTGCTCTGTCACCACACCGTGTCACCACGCCCTGCATTGCAGTGCCACCACACCATGTCACCATCGTGGTGCCACCACACAATGTCACCCAGCCCTACACCTGTGCCGTGCGGGGGGGCTGGGACATGTCCCACACACCCGTGGTGGCTCCTGCGGTCCCCGCGCTGTCGCCAGAGGAGGAGGAGGAGGAGGCTCAGGAAGCCGCAGCCCCCCCGTGCCCGCCGGGGGCGGCCGAGCCTCCACTGCCTGGGGAGGGGGGGTCTGAGCTCCTGCACCTCCCCTGGGTCCACCCTGCTCACCACCACACTGTCACCAGCTGTCCCCTCGGTGTCCCCGCGGCGCCCCGAACCGAGGGGTTCACACAGGGACAAAACAAAACCCTCAAAGCCTGAAACCAGCGGTGCCCACCCGTNGCGAGGCGAGCGCGGTTTCGGGTCTTGCCCCCACCCTGCCGTGCCCGGTCGGGCCCGTGCGGTTTCCCCGCGGCAGCAGCAGCGTTTGAGCTCCGAGCCGCGCCGGGAACGCGCAAAAAGAG